>CM060931.1:617778211-618378211 GCA_030765085.1 Allium cepa
TAGCCTCAATATTGGTCTTCAAAGCATGGTTAAAGGCATTGTTCGCACCCTTAAGAGTTTTATTTTACCTTTCTAAGTCAGCAATGAGTTTAAGAGAAGAAAGCAATAAGTTTAAGAGAAGATACTTATCATGTTCAAGCTTTTGAATCCTAGTCGCATATTCATTTATGCATTGTGAGTATCTTACTTTATATTGCTCGTCAAAATACTTCATCATTTCAAATTTAACTTTTCTACACCATTCTCCTACTACCTTTTCGTCTAAGCCTGGTGGAGGGTTAGTCGTAGCAGGGAACTTCTACATAGCAAGGGAAGTGGATCTTGTAGATTTTGCGACCGATGAAATAGCAGGTGAAACTGGTAAATCGATACTTGAAATACTATTTCCTATAATGAACACTAATGATTCACATTGAGCCCGACTGTCGTTTAATTTCATATCCAAATCATTAATCTGTTGGAAGAGTTTTGGCATTTTATAATCAAAATCAATTGATGGATTTGACTTAACTTGACGCTTCAACGTGAAAATCGCTTCACTTTTGCTCTTAACATCTCCTTCTAAATTGGCAATCTGATCATTGAGATTTTTGATAATTGTTTTCTGGAGAAAAAATCTTCTATGCCAATTTTAATGCTTCCGTGTCATCTTGAAAACGAGCAGATAAAGTATCGTCGAGAAGCCTTTTCTTTTCAAGATCCGCTAACAACCTATCTTTGATATTGATAAAGCATGATGCTAAATCTAATAAGAGAGGCATTGCAGACAAGTGTAACTCCTATTTAAACAAAAAAGGAAAAAGAAAGAAATCAAGACTTAAGTAATCAACCTCTTTATTAAAAGCGATAGAAGATTACAATTCAAGTAACAACAAAACTAAAAAGTACAAGTAGACATTTGATTTACATCTAAATTTGGGAAACTTCATTTCTAACTTTATTCAATGAATTAGCGGAAATAATAACCATCAAGTCAAAAGGAACATCAAGTCCTTCCGGAGTAATAACCGGAGGATATTTACTATAGTCCTATTCCCGGTAGGAGGACTATCATGACCATATATTAATTCGGTATGATACGTCCGGATCTCTTTGAGTAACTTTTCCTTTTCTTCACCAAGAAAATCGAAGAAGAAGCGAGGGTGTTCCATATAAATTTTTTGTAATCCCCAGAGAAAAAATATCAGGCAAGTTTTAAAGATTTCAATATTGATTCCTTTTTGAGAAAATCTCTTTTTAATTTAACATACCGGCTTAAATGATCTCTTTAGAGACAAAATTGCCCAAGGGACATTCATTCTGTAATCAAGGAATAATATGCATCTAAGTACAAAGAAAAACAAAACCAAAAATTCATAAATCAAAACTATTACGTATTCTCGATTACTCATCCATTTCATATAAAATCAACTTTGTAAACAATTTAGAAACAAACCTGGCTTTATAATATTTAAGTTTATCAAAAGGCAAGTCTTGGGGAATTGATCTGACTCGTGGCAGGTTCCAGCATGATCCAAGATGTGGGTCAGATCCAAATTGTCCAAGACACCTAAGTAGACTCTTACTAAAATCACCAAAGTATGAGAAATCCATGGTTGGGTGTCTACAATAGGCTTTATATAAAAAATCCACCAGAATATTTCTCTCCTCAATCAACATCCAAAAGAGTAAGCAACTCCCAGTTTTCTTTCAAAAGAGCATCATATTGAAGGTGCTCTCCTCAGCCGTAGGGCAACTTCTTGATGTTTGAAAGACGCTAACACTGCTGCACTTCTATTAAGTCTATGATACTTATTAGAGAGAATGTTGTGCTCCTTCAATTGTTTTCCAACTCCCAATATAAACTATTTGTCTTCGCCTGTTTTCTTTCAAGCTTGATTTTATAATGGTGAAAAGATTTCTTTCTTATCTAAAAAATGATTTAAACTATCACTATCTTGGAAGCGAAAGATGTTTAAATAGAGAATTTCATAACCGTGGTACGGGAATGGATGCTTGCAAAACCTGCTTTCCCTTTTAACTCTTCCACATTAATTGGAGCGAGATCCTCTTGAGTGTCGGAAGGTGCAGGAGATTCAGGCAGGCTTGCTTCATAAAGAGACAGATCCTTTTTCAGAGATCCTTGTATCATCATCTCCATCTTGTTCAGAAGCTTCAGTTTGGCCATCTTTTTTGCCGCCTAAACTTTGACCTTAATCGACGTTATCATCATAATTATCATCATTGTCATCATCGTCGCCGCCCTTCTCTTTTACACCCTCATCTTTGTCATCTTCGAAGTCAGATTCGTCTTCAACGAAGGAACTTCAAAGGAAAGAATTTTGGAAGCGTCGACCTCCTCTCTTGCAACAACTTTAGTCCTCTGCTCCATCTTTTTTATTTTATCCATGACCCTATCGATAAGAGTAGGGTCGAGCGAGAGGAAGCTCAGATCTGGGCATTTCTCGACGTTATCAGCATAGACGATCATCAAAGCGTCATTGAAAGAATTCATAATAATGTCTTAAAGAGAAAAATCAAGAAATTGTGACACTCACCGCTTTGTATTGGAAATTGTGTCGATATCCAGTTTTAAAGAAGCTTTACTTTTTTCAGCTTTTCCTTTAAGGAGGATTGTTTAGCTACCATTCATGTCTTTTCTTCTTCGAATTCTTTAAGAGTCATTGTCTATGCTAAGTTTTCATCAACGAGGAGTTGGCGATCATTCCTCTCCTCCAAAATAATAGACTCTGATTGGGCGAGGAAAGCCCTCAATCACTCCAATTCAATTACAGTTTCGTTCTTCTCCGTAGATGTTAGCACCAAAATTAGCCACTAACACCCTTGATAAAGATTGTATAGAGAGATTAATGAAGATAGTAAATTAAAATAGAAGACAATATATAAATTTAAATGCAGAGAACAAGAATGTCAAATTTATAGTGGTTCGGCGTGATTGCCTACGTCCACTTTGAAGTTGATTTCTATTGCTTTCCTTGATAGTTGATTATAGATACAATCCGTTTCCAATTACTTGAATATAATTACAAAGTAAAAGATTAAGTCTTGAGTGAGTGTTGAATGCGGCAGAGTTTCCCCAGTGTTCTCAAAAAAACCGATCCTTCTCACAGTGCCCCTGCCTCTCTATTTATAGACGAAGGTGGGTTGGACTTCCCTAGTGGGCATGGTAGCTGAATACCTCGGCCCAAATGGAGTAAGTTCTGCATGCTGACCCGAACATGCCGAACGACCAAATGCCGAACCGTAGCCTTCATGCCGAACGATGTGAGGTATTGAGTGGAAAGAGTAGGCTGGACGATATCCTGATGCCGACCGAAGTGAGGTGCTGAGTGGCGAGTGTATGCTGAGAAATAGTCGAAGATGATGGAGATGGGTTGAATGCCGAACACCTCTTCATGCCGAACGGTTTCAGGATGCCGAACACCTCTGGATGCCAAGCTGCGTGGAACGCCGAGCGGGTCTGCCGTGCCGAACGTCCAGAGATGCCGAACGCTCTTGCCTGCTGAGCATCATTTGATGTCGAACGCTCTCTAGATGCCGAGCATTCCTTGTATGCCGAACGTCCTTGGATTGCCGAACGTCCCTGGATTGCCGAACGTCCCTGGATGCCGAGCGCTCCTGGATGTTGAGCGCTCCTGGATACCGGGCGCTCCCAAATGCCAAACGACCCTGACCGCCGAACACTTCCCAATGCCGAGTACTCATGAATGTTATTCGAACGTGAATGCCAGACGAACCATTTGCGCCGAACACTCAGAATGCCGAACGGTATGTAGAGCCGAACGATCCATAAATAGCCGAACAATGTGTTAATGCCGAGTACCTAGTTGTCTGGCCAAATCTCTAGGAAACACTTGCCCCCCAAAATGTATCGCGTGACCAAACGTGATGCACTTTGAATTACGTGTCCTTTGTGCTCCTCTTTGATCCTTGGTTTATTCCTCTCGACGATGTGATGGTGTGTGCCGAACAGTTTGCGAGTGCCGAACATAACAGCTGAAGTTGAACGCTCCTTGTATGCCGAACGGCTTTGAATGCTGAAGCCGAACGATGACGCTTTGACCGGTTCCACCGGCTATAGCCTCTTCGACTTCCCTTCTTCTCCTATAAAAGTCAACATCCTCCTCCTTCTTCTCTTTTCACTTTTTACCTCCGCTACCTTGTACTTGCAAACCTCTCCTGTTAACAACCTCCAAAGATTTAACACTCCTTCCCAATCCATTCGGCATTAATCAAAACCGTGCCCTTAACTCCCGAATTCTCCAAGTCTCGATCTACTAACTAGGTGTCGACCCTCTATTTAAATCCTTTCCTCGAATAAAAAGGTTTTAACATGAGGCTCGAGTTCGTAAGTTAGAACTGTAGCTGATAGGTGTTACGTGGATGAGAGAATCGAACTTCGATTCGATTAGGCTATTTTTTAGGGCTAGATGGTATGGAGGGAAAGAGAAGTGGCCAGAGCCGAGTATACGAGGGAGTTGCTGGGAGGTGTATTGTGGTTCGGCATGGTTCCCTCGTGCCGAACGAGATTGGAGGGAAGACTAGAGGAGGAGTAGGAATGGGCTGGAATGCCGAACAGCATGGTTCGGCATAACTCGTCGAACGACTCATTGTCGTTGTTCGGTATGGTTAAGGATGGAGTGCCGAGCGTTGAGGCTCGACGTAACTCTGGTTCGGCATGATTCGCCACATGCCGAGTAGTGGAATGGAAGGATAGGAAGGGAGTACGAAATAGATAGGATGTCGAACGTTATTTCGGCCGAACAAATATTAGGCCGGACGATACTTTGACCGAATGATACCTAGGCCGAGCAATGTCTTGACTGAACACTATATAGGCCGAACAATAGTTTGGCCGGTCGACACTGATGCCAAACAACATTTTAACTTTGCCTGAACATAAGACAAAACAAAGACATGAACCTAATCAAATTGGCATATCGAACTGACCTGAACTGATAACTTCCTAGTTCCTATTATTCACAAGCCTGAACTGAAGTCAATAAAAATAGATGAACGCTTTTGACATACAATGTCAATGTCCGAGTCCAAAATTGAAAACATTGCCAGGCTGGCTTTCGGAGATGGTCAGTGATGACGGTCTTCGAGAGTGACAGTTTCAAAGTTCAACTTTTT
Organism: Allium cepa; assembly: GCA_030765085.1. Lineage (NCBI taxonomy): Eukaryota > Viridiplantae > Streptophyta > Magnoliopsida > Asparagales > Amaryllidaceae > Allium > Allium cepa. The sequence goes on from CM060931.1 coordinate 617,783,348, forward strand.
ACCATCAACTATGTGACCTATAATTTCTCAGCATTTTGTATTTGAATGATTGCACTAGATCACACACCGCACGGTGGGGGGGGGGGAATTTATGTTGTTAAGTCTAACGCCGACTATTTTCGAGTATATTTCAAACAGGTGCTCTGCCAAACTCAATATTTGTTGGATATGTCTAAGAGGTCTAGCTCCGCCACGATTTCAGATAGACCGGGACTATCCTCCCGACAAGAAGTCGTAGATATTTCAAATCCATCAATCTCCCCTGCACATAACTTAGATCCCGACGCTTTGAAGGAAGCAATTTTCTTGGACAACCCCATCGATTCTCAGGCTTCAACGGTCAATGAAGTTGCGCTCCGGCGAATATGTTCCATTCACGGGATCCCTTTTGACGACGTGTTGGTTCCATCGGGGCACGACCGTCCACACTTGCCCCTAGTTGGATACACGACGTGTAATAAATTCATGTGCTGGGTTGGCAGCATACCACCGTTCAATCTATTTCTTCCGGATATGCTGCAATACATTGACATTGCCCTGTCGCAACTGCACCCGAACGACCACGCGTTCATCTACGGTACCTACATCCTCTTCATGACCGTCCTCTCTAGGCCTCCAACTCTGGGCGACATCAGATATATATATGGTCAAGAAGTGGAGAGATAGCCCCTCCTTTATGTTCCTCGAGCCATACCACAAATGCCAGATTTTAACCGGGGAGTTGAGCAAGTTTGCCCTGTACAAAAAGGAATGGTTCTATGTGCGTTGCCCTCCTGGTTTCGCGAGGAGATGGGTTAAAGGAAATAAGTCTTTTCTCCGCATCGATATTCGTGCTTGGTCGAAGCTATGCCTTTTCTAACTCTTATTTCATCTTTTCAGGTATCAACCCGCGTCCTGATGGTCGCGGATATTCTGAGGCCGTCGAGGCTATTCAAGCTCTTCCTGCCGAAGAAAGAGACATCCGGACTCTCATTTCGAATGATTCGCTTACAAGGTTTGGGCTGTTGGCAGCAGGCCATCAAGTAAACCTTCCTCAAGGCGCTACCGTACCCAGTCCTGCCTCCGGCAAAGGGAAGAAATTGGCGGAGTCATCAGCACATCATACTCCTGATGCACCAGAAGAGGGGGAAATTAAAGGGAATGAAACACCCGAAGCACAAGGTGAGAACTTGGGTCCCACTTAGGATCCGATAGTCGAAGTGCACGACATCGAAACGTCATCTTCCCCTTCGAAGAGGAAAAATAAATTGACGTACAAGATTAGGAAGGAGAAGGATGGCGGAACTTCAAAAGTTACACTCATTCCAACGGAGAAAGACGCTTCTTCACAGCATGTAGAAAGTCTTTAAAGGTCCTATCGAACCTCTCCACTCCTGATGACCTGCTCAATTATGACTTCGACGACCTGAAAGCATTTAAATTTCACTCGCCCATCAGAGGCGATGCAGGCGCTCTAGCCCAAAGCCAGGGAGAAAAACTCCTATTAGTAAAGCAACTGGTCCGTGGGGGGGGGGGGAACACTAGGACACGCACAAACACTTGCACTTCAATTTGCACTTAGATTTTCGTCGTCACGCTACTCTTTACTAATTCGCTGTTGTTTAAATTATGTGCAGGTGACATGGGGCGCTCATACGGATTCGATCGCCTTCGTGGTTCGTCTATCTTTTATCAACTTGGACATGACTCGGGTTTCGAAAGATGTCGGGACAGAGATGGTGACGGCGATAGAGATTATCATTCCCGAGACTCATCGTCTCGGAAGAAAACTTACTTTCAACCAAAATACCACCAGGACACCTCTTCTCATCCAGAGCAAAGAAAAGATAAGCGCGGCCATAAGGGGTTGCAATCTGATGTCCCCCGGGACCAACACTCCGATTCCTCTTCCACTCGACAGTCCCAAGATCCTCACAGGACAGCCGAACTTTCAAAGCCGTCTCCTCCTGCTCCTACAACAGATCCAACAGTATCGGAGAGGCTGGCCGAGCTTAAAGATAAATTTTCAAAAGTCTGCTTTGATGGCCTGAAATTCCTCCCGGCGATTCATCCTATTCCCGGACATGTCAAGCAGAGCGCCATCGCCTGTACCAACGACATCTATGTTCAACCGGACGCGTTTGTTCATTTGGCTGAAAAACGTTCTGAAGTCTCCATGGAGCGCCAACATGAGATCGACCGCCTGAAACTTGAGGCTATCCACGACAAAGATATTATTAGAGATCATGACAAAGAGATTGCGACTTATAGATCTCAGCTTGAGGCCGCCCGACAGAGCGCTCAAGACACTGCCAAAGCCGTGACTCATCTGGAATCGACACATAAAAAAGAGATCGACGAGGCAGTACAACGCTGTTGGGCCCTAGCACTAGAGAAGGACTTAGTCCAAAAAGAGAGGGACGCATTCAGCCTCCGAGTCAAGGAACTTGAGGAGCAGCTCTGCAGAGAGAAGGAAGTGAAAACGGTTGCCCAAGAAGAATCACAACGATACTGTGATGAGATCGTTGCTACTCAACTCTTAAAAGAAAAACTGAAGGACGAGCTTTTCAAAGTTGAGGCGATAAAGAGTGAAGCCCGTGAAGAGGGCAAGAAGATAGCGTCTGCGGACATCGACTCCCGTCTTGAGGCGGCTAGAGAAGAAGGTAGGGAAGAGGTCAGAAGCATGTTTGACCCGCTAATTGCTGAATTCAATGCCGCGTTCTCATGCACCGAGACTTGACTTTTTTGGGCGAGGGCTATCTTGAATCTTTAGCCGAGGCATGGGAGGCCTTGATAGAAATCAAGAGGGCCGAGCATGGTACCGAAGAGATTGATGAGGGGGCCTTGATAAAAGAATTCCTCCAGGGAAATGAGCCTTCGGACTTATCGACAGCTAAAGCTATTTATTGCAAAGGCTCCCCCTCAAAGAAAGGGAAAGAAGTTATTACCGATCCATCCGGGGTCATGCCTCCAGCTCATGTGCCTACTCAATCGGCCAATCGGCCGATACTCGATCCATTTGAGCAGCATATCAGTTACAATCCGGAGGACCCCGGCCTTGGCGTCCATATTCTGTCTCCCATTCCGGAGGGTGACACCCCCTTGACGGCTGAGAGCCTGCCGGAACCTGGTAGATAACTCTTCACCTTAAGGTTTCAAAAGTCATCATTCTTTATGGAGGACTATTGTATTCTAGTGCTTGTTTTTCATGATTTTGCGCAGGCCGTTCTGATCCCGGGCCCACTTCGAGGAGCGATGTCGCCAAGGAGGTGGAGGGAAAGATAAGTGAGGCCACTCATGCAGGAGAGGCTCCTGGGACAGATGCTCAGGTGATTGGAGCGCTGGATGAGGACAAATCTGAGACGTCTTCTCCCATCGATCGGAGTTATGAAGTAGAAATTACAGGCGCCTTCGAATACACATCTGAGCTGAGTATGAAGGAGCGACTTGAGGAGGAGAAGAGAGAGACAACCAAGGTCAAGGTCGAGCCTCAAGTAGTGGACCTGGATGACCCTTTGAATAAGCCATTGAAGGTCATCCTTCCTGGCGAGTCCAACCCCATGGATGTCCCCCACACTTCTTCAGATGCTACCCCTCCATCAAAGAAGAGTACTAAGGGTAAACGCATAGGAGAGGAGCCGTTCGAGAAGACAACGGAGGTGAAGAAGTCGAAGAAGCACAAGAAGTGATCACTACTCTCGTTCAACAATAGTTAGTTTAGTTATGTAATTATTTTCATCTACTTCCGTAGTCTTTGTAAATAGATTGTCGACTTTGAGCTTTGGAGGGATTGTAGTAGAAATTTTTTCTGAATAAAGTTTAGTTCCTTTTTCTATCTTATAAAAGACTCTTGTCGTTCAATTTTTGTGTGATTATGATTTAAATCCAAGCTGTTGTGAATAACATGGACCTCTCGGTTCACCTTCACATAGCTCAGAGATTCTTTGAGAGTTGTTCATTTTTCCTTCCGCGCTTCAAGCACTTAGAATTTTATTTTAGTCCGCACATCGGGGACTTAGAGTACTCCAGTCCACGCTTTGGGGACTTGGAGATTTGAGACGTTTATACTCGAGTCCGCACTCCGGGGACTTAGGGTACTCCAGTCCGCACTCTGGGGACTTGGAGATTTGAGTCGTTTATACTCGAGTCCGCTCTTTGGGGACTTAGAGTAGTCAGTTCGCACTCCGGGGACTTAGAGATTTTGAGTCGTTTATACCCGAGTCCGCACTCTGGGGACTTAGAGTACTCCAGTCCGCACTCTGGGGACTTGGAGATTTTGAGTCGTTTATACTCCAGTCCGCACTCTGGTCGAGAATCCCCTTTGGTACAACACCCCATCCTGTATTATATATCGTGAAGCCTTACGAAGGACTTGTCGTCTTTCGCTCCTTTCATTGGGTAAGATCTTGAATGTCAAGTACTGCTTGATTGGGGTCATCCACTATTCCTTCTCGATTTCTATTTCTAACACGAAATCTACCTCCATCATATTTATACCCGAAACATGTAAGGTTTCGACAGGAAACAATCCCATCTGTTGCGCATCACCAGTGCTTGCAAATTTTGCCAATGAATCAGCTGCTCTGTTTTGCTCACGTGGGACATGTGAAATATCATATACTCAAGATTCACTAGCAGCTCCTGAACCTGGACTAAATATGGGGCAAGTCTCTACCCCCTTGCTTGGTAGTCTCCTCGCACTTGGCACACCACCAGCTGCGTGTCGCTAAAGATTTCAACCGATTTTACTCCCAGTTCTTTGATAAGTCTTAAGCCGGCAATCAACGCTTCATATTCGGCTTCGTTATTCGTTGCTGTGAATTCGAGCTTCAAAGTGTAGCAAACTGATCGCTTCTTGGGAGTTACAAGAACTATGCCAACCCCCGAACAACGGTCGTTAGATGCCCCATCGGTGTACATCTTCCATCGAACGGGAGGTATGCCATTGTGGTCGTTTGATTCGTCTGACATAGTAAATTTAGCAATGAAGTCAGCTAGTGCTTGTCCTTGTATGGCCCTTCGCGGCAGGTAGGTAATATCGAACTGACTTAACTCAATATTCCTTTTTAACATCCTTCCAGAAGTTTCTGGTCGTTGGAGTACCTGCCGCAAAGGTTGATCGGTATAAACACTGGTTGAGTGTGCCTGAAAATACGGGCGAAGCTTGCGTGATGCAATCACCAAGCAATAGGCTAGTTTTTCAATCTTTGGATAATTTCTTTCTGCCCCCGTCAAGCGTTTAGCGACATAATATACTGGCTTTTGAACTCAGTCCTCCTCGCAAACCAGTGCTGTACTGATAGCGTGTTGGGATACTTCCAAGTATACATACAACATTTCATGGTCGATTGGTTTCGACAGCACCGGGGGGCTCTCCAAATGCTTTACCAGAGCTTGAAATGCTCCCTCACAGTCGGATGTCCACTCGAAATTCCTTTTTCCCTTCTTAATCACGTCAAAGAAGGGAATGCATTTATCCGCGGCTCTGGATATGAATCGGCTCAACGCTGCTACCTTTTCGTTCAAGCTTTGTACTTGCTTTATAGTTCTAGGCACTTGTATGTCACGATAGCTTGAATCTTTTCCGGGTTAGCTTCAATTCCACATGCATTCACAATAAAACCCAAGAACTTTCCCGACGCCACACCAAAAGAGCACTTTAAGGGGTTGATCTTCACACCATAATGTCTGAGTATATCAAACATTTCTGCTAAGTCTCGAATGTGGTCGTTTGACTGCCGTGACTTCACGAGCATGTCATCTACACAGACTTCCATCGTCTTACCGATCTGGTCTTTAAACATTCGATTCAACAGACGCTGATAAGTTGCTCCCGTTTTTTTCAATCCAAAGGGCATTACTACATAGCAATATAGCCCTATATTTGTGACAAAACTGGTGTGCTATTGGTCTGGAATATGCATCGAGATCTGATTGTATCCTGAATACGCATCCATAAATTACAATAATTCGTGTCCGGCGGTAGAGTCGACGAGCTGGTCGATTCTAGGCAAAGGGAAACTATCCTTCGGGCGTGCTTTATTCAGATCGGAGTATCAACACAAGTTCTCCACTTTCCATTTGCTTTCTTCACTAGCACTGGGTTAGATACCCATTCAGGATAGAGGGCGTCGCGGACAAACCCATTGGCTTTGAGTTTGTCCACCTCCTCTTTGAGAGCCGCAGACCTCTCCGGGTCCATACCTCTCCTTTCCTGTTTTACAGGAACGTACTTTAGGTCTATGTTCAACATATGACTCGCAATTGTTGGAGAAATCCCGCACATATCAGAGTGTGTCCAAGCGAAAACATCAAGATTCGCTCGGAGGAAGTTAGTGAGGTTCTCGGCCATCATGGGGCCGAGTTGTGATCCAATTTTAAAAATTCATGACGGGCCATCCCGGCTGACTGTTATGTCAATTGTTAGTTCAGCCGGTGCTGCATTTGTTTCACTGGGTTCCCCATCATCATCTCTAGGATCTATGTCTCTATAGATCCGAGAACGTTGCCCGAGCCAGGGCACGGGCGCTACTTGTCAATCATCAGAATTTTGGATGCGGACGGAGCTGTCCATAACCTTTCCTTTCTCTCTATGCCGAGCCTCTACCAGCTCAGCGACATAGCATGCACGTCCGGTGGCCTAATCGCCGTGTACCACTACAATACCAATGTCTGTTGGAAATTTTAATGTCAGACGCCAAGGGGCCAACGCTGCCCTAAATTCTGCCAGGGCTGGACGTCCTAGAAATACATTATATGGAGAGTCAACATCCAACACTATGAACGGTAGGATTCGCACCCACCTACGCTCGCCTTGCCCCAGTTCAACTGGTAACTCCACATATCCCACTGCATCCTTCGCTGCACCATTAAAGCCATGGATTCTGGCTTTAAACGGTTTCAAATCCTTGGTCTCCAGCTTCATTTGGTCGTATGCTTTCTTGAAGATGATGTTAACGGAACTTCTGCAATCAATTAGCATTCTCTTCACGAACGCCGGTCCGATTGTCGCAGATATGACCATCAAGTCGATGGTAGGAGCCTCTATCTTATCCGTATCTCTGCTTCTGAATATAATATCATCATTCATCGTGCGCTGCTGCTTTGCAGAGGTCCCATCCTCCACATTCGAACAACACTCGTACTCCGCATGTCTTAAAGAGTTAGCATATCGCTCCATCTCTTGCCAATTCTTATCCGCAGGATGAGCTCCGCCAGCAATCATGTTAATAACCAATCTACCCACAGTTCGAGCAGGTTGTTCTGGTTGGCGTGGAACTGGCCCGCGTCCGGGGTCCGATGTCTCTTGTCTTCCATCTTGTGGGTTTTTGACAAACTCCTGCAGCTTCTTCTGTCTAATCAACTTTCCTATAGCATCATGGAGGTGTCTACACTCCTTTGTGTTATGCCCGTAAGACTCATGAAAGCGGTAATACTTCCCATTCCGCTTCTGTTCCTCTGTCGATTCCTTTGGGCGTGGTTTTCTATATTGAAAAGTGTTGCAAGTTGACAAATAGATGTTCTCGAGAGATGCATTCAACGGGGTGTATTCATTGTAGGTCGGGATTCTTGACTTCCATTTCCCCGTCTCTCTTTTCTTTCCGGGATTTCCACCTCCGGATCCTTTAGACTACCCAGGCTTGTTTTGGACGTTAACTTGAGCTTTTCCCGAATTATCGCCGGTTTGCTTCATGGCGATGGTACTTTTCACAGTCTCTTGAGTAGGCCCTGGTGCCTTATCTCATCTTGTCCATCGGGCTTCTTCCCTCTTGATGAACTTATGAGCTTTCGAATAAAAACGCTCCAACGTGACTGGGGTTTTTTCCGCCAACCAATCTCCAAATTCAGAATCTGGATCCACTCCATGCATTACCGCCATCAAAATTGCATGGTCATTAGCATTACTCACTTCAGGAGCAGCAACATGAAATCTCTGCAAGTATGCTTTCAATGACTCTCTTGGAGCTTGGATTACGCTCGATAAGGACATCACATCCTTTGGGCGAGTGGTGTGTATCCTGAATTGTTCTATGAATTTCATTGCCAATTCGTCGAAGCTGGATATAGATAGTGGGGGAAGTAGAGTAAACTACACGGTGGCAATTCCGGACAGAGTAATTGGGAAGCACTTACACTTGGTCGCATCATTAGCTCTTGCAGAATCCATCATCCATCCGTACCTCATCGCATGCTGCCTGAGATCAGTCTTGCCTTCGTAGGCTGGGATAGTCGGCATACTGAACTTCTTGGGGGTACTCAGCCTGTAGGATACCATCTGTAAAGGGAGTATGACTTCTGGACACTCCTTAATCTTCATTGGTCAAGCCTTGGTTCTCTCTCATCAACTGCCTGACCATCGCAGTTAAGTCCGGAGTTTGTATGGAGGATGGAAGGTTGGGTTATGTTCCACGGGACCGTGCGGGTTGATGTCGCGCCTGATTTGGGTCTTGGAGATTCGAGTGTATGGTCTCCTTACGGGCTTGATCCCTAGTCGATTGATCTGTGACACTTGCCTGTGCACCTTCATCCTTACGGCGCCTATGCCTAGGAGGTTCATCAGCTGAGGTTGAACTATCAGATTCAGAATAAGGGGCAGGATTACCTCCAACATTCTGACGCTGCTGCTGAGTGAGCTGGGTCATGAGGTTAGTGTTGGCTTGAATATGCTCATCAAGTTGCCTTCTACTTTCCTTGAGTTCTCTAATCAAGTCGTTGAACTCTGTTCGGGAAATAACTTCCGCTTGGTTTTGGGTGGAGGGCCCTGCACCTCGAGTTGCTTGTTGATTTCTAGGTCCAACTTGTTGCACGCTAGCAGTCTCATGGACATCCCATTGTGAGAGGCCGATCTAGGCCGTGGTCTCCCTATGGTAGAGTTGTTGGTTGTAGCTCTGAATAGAATCAACATATGCCTTGTGAATGATCTTGGATCTCCTCTGGGGGATTTATGCAATCCAGTAGCTACAAAGCAGATCCTAACAGCCTGAGAATTCATTTCTCAGTGAATGCATCAAAATGTTAGCACCAAAATTGGCCACTAACACCCTTGAGAAAGATTGTGTGGAGAGATTAATGAAGATAGCAAATTAAAACAGAAGATAGTATATAAATTTAAATGCAGAGAACTAGAACGCCAAATTTATAGTGGTTCGGCGTGATTGTCGACGTCCACTTTGAAGTTGATTTCTATTGCTTTCCTTGATAGTTGATTACAGATACAATCCGTTTCCAATTACTTGAATACAATTGCAAAGTAAAAGATTAAGTCTTGAGTGAGTGTTGAATGCGACAGAGTTTCCCCAGTGTTCTTGAAAAAACCGATCCTTCTCACAGTGCCCCTACCTCTCTATTTATAGACGAAGGTGGGTTGGACTTCCCTGGTGGGCCTGGTAACTGAATACCTCGGCCCAAATAGAGTAAGTTTTGGGTGCCGAACCGAACATGCCGAATGACCAAATGCCAAAACATAGCCTTCATGCCGAATGATGTGAGGTATTGAGTGGAAAGAGTAGGCCGGACGATATCCTGATGCCGACCGAAGTGAGGTGCCGAGTTGAGAGCGTATGCCGAGCAATAGTTGAAGATGATGGAGATGGGTTGTATGCCGAACACCTCAAATGCCGAACGGTTTTGGGATGCTGAACACCTCTGGATGCCAAGATGCGTGGAATGCCGAGCGGGTCTGCCGTGCCAAACGTCCAGAGATGCCGAACGTCACTTGATGCCGAACGCTCTTGCCTGCCGAGCGTCATTTGATGCCGAACGCTCTCTAGATGCCGAGCGTTCCTTGTATGCCGAACGTCCCTGGATTGCCGAACGCCCCTGGATTTCCGAATGCTCCTGGATGCCGAGCGCTCCTGGATGCCGAGCGCTCCCGAATGCCGAGCGACCCTGACCGCCGAACACTTCCCAATGCCGAGTACTCATGAATGTTATTCGAACGTGAATGCCAGACGAACCATTTGCGCCGAGCGCTCAGAATGTCGAACGGTATGTAGATGCCGAAAGATCCGTAAATAGCCTAACAGTGTGTTAATGCCGAGTACCTAGCTGCCTGGCCAAATCTCCAGGAAACAGTAGATAAGGAGGAAACTTGATTGTTCAATTCTGAAATTTTCTCTCATAGCTTGGATGATTCGGTGGAGGACTTTGACATATTTTCATGCATCGAGAGCCAACTCTTGGACATCTGAAAGAAAAAGGACAGCATAAGTCAAAAACTTAAGGAAAAACATAAACAATAATGTCAAATAAAGTGAAATGCACCAAGAGTTTTGTTCAATGAGAGACCGATAGTGACTCGCCAAATCAGAAATAGAAGAAGGCGGATGAGCAGAGGTAAATGATGAAGAATTCAAGATAGATTGGAATATCTTTCCAAATTATTTGAGGGTGTAGGAGATGATGGTCTTGAGGGAATGAGCTTTTAAGAAGGGGTCGAAATCGCTAAATCCTTCCGCGTCCGCTCAGTCACCCTAAAAGAGCTCGAGACAACGATGCGGGAAAGTGGATTAACCGCTATGGGAGTCTTTTTGGGTTAATCTATAGGAACTTCAATAGATGGACTCTATAGAGCTTTTTCAATACCCAAAAACTCTCCCTCCTCTTATGGTGGAGAATAAGAACTTCAACTACTTTGGCTCTCTTTGGGAGTGGTTCCACTATAGATGTTTTGACCAGTTTTCTTTTTACGGCCATCTTTGACCTAGAAATGGCCTGGGAAAAAGATGGTGCACGAGCAGTTGAAGAGGGAAAAGCCAGGTCACTAGTGAGTTTTTCAACCCGAGGAGCAGCTATAGAAAATTCAAACAAATTATAAGTCAATAAAGTAATTTAAGGAGCAGCACAACAATAAACAACAAGTATGACACTTAAACTTACTGGAATGATCAGGGCATATTGGTGACATTAGGAAGAGGTTTGTTGAGTCACCAAAAAAGGGAAACCGTTTGCATCAAGATGTTTGCTGGACCAAAGGAGGTTGGCCAAGTATCCTTTGACCAGCAGGCAAGAAGAAGTGCTTTTGTAAATTTGTCGGATTCAGCAACGTTAGTCTATTTCCAATCTTGATTGAAGCTGCAATCAGCGACTCCACTGTTTTCTTGTCTTCTACCTTTAGCTCTTTAGCGGGAGCACTTGGCAAAAAGCGTAGATCAGCAAGGAAAAGTAACTAACGGGAAGAAAAAATAATAAAATCCGAGCTTCCGTGGAGAAGAGAAAATCCCACCAATGTTGGCGAAACATTTAACAAAAAAGAACCGAGTCTCCCATTCTCTGAACTTATTCACCCGCTATGATATAAGTTTCTTGGGGGGGGGGGGGGGGGTTTGCTCTGAAGATTTGGTTGTTTAAGTTGCGAAGATTAACTAACCGAATAAGACGATTTAGCACTTAAGCATTTAGAAAGGGAATACCAGACTCCAATGCCATTAGCTCCAGGGATAAGAGGTAGGTATACGTGTTGGGTGATAGTTGTATCAGAGCAATCCCTAGATGGGCTAAGAACTTAGATAGGAAGTGCGGGTAGGGAAGGAATCCTCGGTGCCAGATATGGAGCGCTGTATAGGAAAAATATCCTTCAGGAAGGCTGTTGATAGTGTCGTTATCAGAAGGGGGATGGCTTCTACCCCTGAAATTCCAAAATCATTGAGGATCGCATCCACCTCATCATGAAAGGGTATTATGGAACGTTTGGAGGTAGCTTCAATCTTCTCGGGTGAACTTATGGTTCTGCCATGCGAAATCATTTCAGTTAGAAATTACGATTTATTATGAAAATCAACATTCTCTAAAGGATTATTAAAAACCTACTACAACAGTTTGAACATCAAGTAAAATGTGAGACTACATATCCTTGAAAGAATGTTAAGGTTAAAAATGAGATTTATTGAGCTTTTGATAGAGTCGAAAAAGAAAATAGAAGTTGACGCTCAACAAACTCCCTTCAAGAATGCCAAAATCCCAAGTATGAAATCTACCGAGATTTTGATAGATTCAAAAGGGAGGATGAAAATATATGTCCACCCAACATTATTCAACAATGTCGAAAGCTCAATAGAAGCTTTGCTATTAAAAGGGAATAGTTAAAACATACATAACAAATTTGGACAAAGTATACGTTATCAATGTTCAATAAACAAGGAAAAAGGATCTTTCGACACTATCGAAACCCATAATCTTAGTTTATCTAAGGGAAAAGGAATTCCATCAAAATCTTATGTACCAACTAAGTCAAAATATTTTGAGTTGGAGTCATATTGATAAAAATAAAAAGGCTTCGAACGTTTCGATGATATTGGAAAAAGACAATGACCAGATCTCCGTTAGTTACAGAAGGTTTAGATTTATTAGTTACAAAAGGTTTTGACAAAATCGAAAGGAGTGCATGTCTCAAAAGCAAACCAACAACTGAATTTCAACCGAAACCACAAGTTTCAACTAAGTCGAAATGTTTAACTTGATTTACAACTTGTACAAAGTTTGCTTTCTTAAATCCAATTTATAAAATATATCTATCTCTAACTTAAACAAATTGAAAGTAATTTTATACTAAAGGATGTAAAACCTATGAGATAAAATTTATGTTTTTTAAAAAATGAATTAGGTAACTGTTTAGTAAGATGCAATAGCCAACTTCTTCAAAAGGTATCGAGGTCAAAAGCACAAAACTGCTTTCGAAAGATTGGCTTCGTACTAATTAAGCAACCTTTCGACGAGATCAATTAAATAAGAATCTAGGTTACTTTTCGACCCCATCGAAAGGGGCTGAAAAAGCGAAATGAAAAACGTCGCCTTAATCCCTTGTGAAGGGGTAGAATGGTAAAATTGTAGTGCCAATTTTTGATTCGTACAACTCAAAACTTCTAGGCGAAGTAAATAGAAAATTCCTTCTTCTTTAAACTGGATTTCAACCTAGGAACTCAAAAGCTAATAAACAAATGGATTTAAATGCGAATCGACTATTTTAAAGTTTGAAATATTTGAGATGAAAGTTTGAATTCTCTAAAAACTATTGAATATGCAAGTATATGATTTTTAACATATATATTCAATTAAATGTATTTGTTAACGTACTATTTTATTTTTCACATAATTAACAAGTATTTGCTGAACATGGTACATAACATAGAATTTAAATTCAAACAGATTTTATTCAAATAAATATTTATTACAATTTTGAATAGTACAAATTTGAGCTCTCACTATATATATATATATATACAATTTTCAATTATGATACAAATATTGATTACATCACAAATTTTCATTTATAAATGTCCTCACTACGTAACGCTCATTCACTCATATTTATCTTCAACTCCATTCCAGTTCAAATCCAGCATCTGTTCAATATGTAAAAATATACACTGACGCAGTAAAATTGAAAAAAGAAATATTTTTGCAGTGTAACATAAAATGTATTTTGAAAATATTATTTGCCTCAGTTATTTGGGTTGTTCATCATCATTTCATTTTGAATTCATCATACACGAACAACTTGCGACATGCACAGTGTATCACTGTACATGCCACAAGGCCCTGCACACCGATATACACACTTGATAAAATTACAGGGACAGGTGAGCATAGGTCAAACCCAAATCAAAAGCCGGGTTCAACTCAAGTGAAATCACAATACAAGCACAAGGTCAAACCCGAGCTTTAAGTTGAAGTCAACTCAGGTGCAATTCGAAAAACAAATCCAAATGTACAAATGCAATAAAATGGTCGGGAGCAACCTCACAACACACTTGTATACATTTATGTGAACCAGACAAGTACTTCAAGTACGAATGCAAAACTGGAAACATGAATAACATAGCATGCATACACGGTGCAAAAGTGATGATCTACAACTCAGTGCAGCACAACCAAACTGTCCAGGCTCAAAGACACAAATGACACACAATAAAACATAGCAGCATGGAAGTGAAACTGCAAAACTAGGCCACAGTGAAACTAAATGAACATGTTTAATTCATGTGACAGCAATGCAGACTTGACTACAAGAACAACAAACATCAAATGTACAAAGGCTCCAAGCCTGCAAGCATTTCTGCCTCAAACTAAAATGGCAACTAGCAACAAGTGTTTCAAGTCCACAACAGCTTAACCAAACTTCAAAATAGTAATGAATCTACCAGACCAGTGACCAATGCAATCATATAAGAGATGTATGGATATACACAATGCAAAAACAGGTTCAGGTAGACCACAAAGACAACTGCAGTTCAATATCAAAGTAATCAAAGTCAATAGAAGTGATATCATATACATGAGGATACAAATGCACATATATACAACATGAACCAAAATGACAAGTTGAACAGCAGGTGGTACGAGGCTGAACTAGATGAATGCAACTAAATTCAAGTGAATGGCAACAACAAGTGATGCATCGGTGAAACAACTCAATATGTAAACAATATATGCAATGACCAGAGGAAGCAAACAGAGAAGCCGACGTAAGGTGATGTCAAAAACCAAGTTGAAGCAGAAAACAAAATATATTGTCACCGAACCGTAAACAAAAAATAAGAGGTGCAATTCAAAATCAAGTCAGAGCCGCAAGTCAATCAAGGAAGTCGAACAAGACATAAATCGAAGTCGTGGTGGGCATGAAAGAAATCAAGCCGTGTTAACCAAGTAAACAAAATATTTGGAACAAGTCAAAAATTATCACCAGCATCCATACGAATATCAATGGTCGAGATAAATAAATTGATGAATTCAAACGATTATATACGAACGAATTTATAGGACATCGAATCCTATATAAACTGTAAATATCATCAGCATGAGGAGTATTCGAGTTCAAGCATATCACAGATCACAACATCAATTAGGAACTCGAAGCAAGTCGAGTATGGTATAAATTGGAAAAGAGACACATGTACCAATTCAAGTATCTTTCAAACTCGCTTAATTTGAAGGAGCTCTGCGCAAATCAGAAGACAATTGATCGTCAAAGCAAGCACGAGAATCATTTCGATCGATCAACAGAAAGCAACACCTTCGAATTTTCAAAGCCCTAATTCTATCAAAAAGGAGCGAACGAGCAAAGCTGTCATTTTTGTTCTCAAAGGAATCGGGCCGAAGATAATACAAAAATTAATAAGGGAATCATTTTTAGTTGGGTCGACTCCTTTATATTATTAATTGGGCTTTAGTTTTATAAATTAGGGTTTTGCTTTTAATTTTTTTTTAAATTTGTATTTTCTCTTTTAAACTTTTGTAATTTCTAGTCGTGTGACCAGGGGACGAGCTAGGGTGGTGTAGTTCAAGAATTTGCAACTTAGTGGCTGAGTTGTGGTAGGGTTTTGAGCATAGAGTTAAGGTTAGTCGATAGCGATTGTCACGAGTTTACGTGTGTAAGCATCTGACTGCTTAATTTTCAGTAGAATCCTTAGGGCAGCACGTAGGCAGGGTTTTGTCGAAGCTGGATAAATTCCATGTTGTTCTATTTCTGCATTTTTATTCTGCTATTATCTATGCTGCTATTATTCTGCCGTGATCAGTGCTGTAATTGTTTTAAATAAAATTCCACAATAATTTTTATAATTAATAGCATCACCCTATTCATCCCCCTTCTAGGGTGAAATCGATCCTACAAGTGGTATCAGAGCTAGGAATAAAAGCCATATTTTTAAAAAAATTTGATTTTTCAAAATCCAATTTTTGTTTTAAAAATTTGAATTTTTAGAATGGCTTCTTTTAATACTGCTTTTGCTGAGGGTCAGTCCATAGTTAGGCCACCAATGTTCATTGGTGAATATGCTTACTGGAAAAATAGAATGAATTTTTTTCTAAAAACCATTGATGCTTGGAATATAGTTGAGACAGGTTATATAGCACCAACTATAATAGTAAATACTTAGAAAATTGGAAAACCAATTGATTAATGGACAGATATAGAAAATAAGTTATAGAATGTTAATGCTAAAGCTATGAATTCTATTATTTGTTTATTAGATCATATTGAATTTAATCATGTCTCACATTGTCTAACTGGATTGGAAATATGGCACACACTTGAAGTGACTCATGAAGGAACATCTCCAGTCAAAGAATCTCGCTTTGCAATGCTTAATAGAGAATAGGAGAATTTCACAATGACCAAGGATGAATGTTAAAGAGATGTACGGACGACTTTCTAATCTCATATACAAATCAAAAGCTCTTGGAAAATCATATATAGATTTGGAAATAGTCCGAAAAATCCTCAGAGGCCTTCCACGAAGTTTTGAAGCAAAAGTGACAACCATTCAAGAATCGAAAGATTTGAAACAAATCAAAGTTGAAGAACTCATCGAAAATCTCACCATTTATGAGCAAGAAATGAAATTCAAGGAAGAGCGCGAAGGAGCAGATACTCGAAAGAAATCATTAGTTCTCAAAGGAACAACTAAAAGTGATGATGACGACGACGATGAAGGAGCAGCTGAGTTGGCACTATTAACGAAGAAATTTAAGAAGTGGAACCACAGACACAGAAATCCATCTCTGAATCAAAAATTGAAAAGCAAAATAATCAAAGCACTAGACAACTCAGAAGAACACGAGATCATTTGTCACATGCAACAAACCCGGTCATATCAAGCCCAATTATCCTCGACTTCAACACGGCCAAGAACAGAATTCAAAGGGGAAAAGTTTTGCAGCCACGTGGAATAAAACTAATGATTGTAAAAGCACTGGCAGTGAGAGTGAAAGAGTAAATCTGTGCCTACGAGGTGATATAACTGATAGCGACGATGACGAGCCAAGCGAGGTATCAAAACTTTCTCATTCAGAACTACTTATATATTTCCACGAAGTAAATGACTGTTTTGAAAGACTTAAGGAAAAATATGCCAAAATTGAATCATAAAGAGATAGTTTGATAGAATTAAGTAAATAGCTTAATCAATTAGTTAAAAACTATCAAACTAAGAGCCCTAAGTGAGATAAGTGTCTAACTTTCGATGAAGATATTAAAAAATCAGAAACTAAAATTAAATCACTTGAAAATGAAATTCTGATTTTGAAAGAAAATGAAAATACTAGAAGAGAAAATTATATTAAAAGATGCACTCAATTATAGCACGAAAACGAATCACTAAAAACACAAGTCCAACAACTGTCAACAATTTTAGGAAAATTTTTCAAAAGTGAAAGATCATTGAAAATGCTATTAAGGAAACAAACTGTTAATACAAATAGACAAGGACTTAGATATAATCAATCTAAACTTGATAGAAGAAAAATTAATCAAGTCAAATTCAAGTGCACAATTTGTGGAAAATTTGACCCAAGCAAGTGAAAACCATTCCAATTTGGGTTTCAAAAGGCACAAATATAAAATCTCTCAAAGTTAAATAAATCTGGGTACCAAAAGGAACATATATAAATAGGTCTCCACAAAATTATTTTTCAAAATCATTTGCCACTAACAACCATGGACCTATAAAAACAAATAGGTTACAAAAATCTTTTATCGTGTAGGTATGGTGGCAGGCTAAGGAACAACATCAGTCTTATCTGGATTCTGGACGTTCTAGACTTACAACGGGCGACAATTCAAAGTTCCTTAGCCTAGTATAACGGTGGCAGAATCACAATGGGCAACAATGAAAAATTATCGGCAAAGGTAAAATAGGTAATGGCAAATTTATCGTGAAATGTGAAAATCTACACCATGTTTTGATTCAACCAGTTATTGACAAAGAAATGAATTCTGATTTTTTCAATTTTTTTGGCCAATTATACTTTTTATACCGAGAACACTATATGCACCTCTAGAGTCTTTGAACTACTTCATATAGATTTGTTTGGACTAATGATTGTGTTTTATTGAATGATGATTACTCTTGGTTCATGTAAATATATTTGTTTATCCTACGGCTTCTAGATTTTACAGTATTTGTTTATTTGCACGGCTTCAATTAAATTTCATGTAATAGCTGTTAAAAATGATTTTAAGATATTTTGTTACACACTTCATGATCTGGTCTATAACTAATGATAATCTTGAGCGAAAGAAAAATTCAGATGCAAATTACAATGGTAATCTAGTTGATTGAAAAATTCTTAGTGGAACATGATTTATGCTGAGACACTCAGTATTGCATCGTTTATTCAAAGAAAATATCTGCATATTTTTCATCTCATATAATTATCAATTAGGAAACATTTTACTTTTATAAACCCCTTTCAGAAAATCATTTTTTATTGACCTTGTTTTAGATTAGTCATTTTTGAAAAATTTGATAATTATCTTTGGATTTGATTTTAAATGACTACATTAACTAATCTGACTCCCTGCTAATTATTGAAAAGATAAATAGTGATTGAAAAAGTGACGATGTGGATATTAATCATATATTATAACTTGCGACGGTATAATTAGTAAATTTCTTTAGAAATTTAAACAAGAGTTATAAAAAATTTTGTTGGCAAATATTATATGACCATTTCTATTTCTATCATATTTCTATCAACCATCACTCATCATAATCCAATATGGTATGTCAACATGTGGTATTTTAAACGAGAAATTATGCGCTTTCATTTTATTATATTTTTAGCAATAAAAAAACATCCAAAGTATTCGATCTCATGTAAAAGTCCTCACGGTTATGCATGGGTGAATTACTTGGGATTTTTGATTATGTGCTTCCATGCTCATTTAAAAGTCCCCATGATTATGCATGTATGGAACGCATATCAAAATTAATTGATGAAATAGACAAGTTGATTCTAATCCTATTTAAAAGTCTTCAAGGTTATGCGTGGTTAGAAGATACTTGAATTCATTTTTTAATAAAAATTTGAAATACTACTAATCTTATTTAAAAGTCCTAACGATTATGCATGGTTAGTAGGTATTTTAATTCCTGATACAAATATACCACAAATAGACACAACTATATGATTTTATATGATGACATCACCCCTATCATTGTAAAGTGGAATATGCACCTAATAGAGTATTTATGATTTTTGTTTGGTTTCTTATTGAAATTTAATATTTTTACTTTATTGGGTATTAATTTGGTATTAATGTTTATCACTTTTCTCTATTTTTCTAACACTATAACTCTTTTGGTGGTAACAAAAGGAGAGAGAAAAGTTAAGACTTTGGCGAATAAAGGTCAAATATTTTCTATATGCATGTAGGCTCATTTGCATATTTTTATTCATCCATATATGAAGGGGGAGCTTTGTTATAGAGGGGGAGCATTCAAATAGGGGGAGCGAATTAAAGGACCAAATACATTTAATAAATTCAAAATCTAAAATATATTTTGTTATCATCAAAAGAGGGAGATTGTTGAATATGCAAGTATATGATTTTTGTTTGATGATAATAAACATATATATGTATATTCAATTAAAGCATTTGTTAATGTGCTATTTTATTTTTCACATAATTAATAAGCATTTGCTGAATAAAATAAATAACGCAGAATTTAAATTCAAACAAATATTTTATTCAAACAAATATTTATTATAATTTTGAATAGTAAAAATTTGAGCTCTCACTATATATATATATACAATTTTCAATTACAATACAAATTTTGATTACATCATAATTTTTCATTTACAAATGTCCACACTACATATTGCTCATTCACTCATATTTATCTTCAACTCCATTCCAGATTGAATCCAGCATCTGAGCAATCTGCAAACACAATTTTTCAATTACAAATGTCCTCACTACATATCGCTCATTCACTCATATTTATCTTCAACTCCGTTCCAGATTGAATCCAGCATCTGAGCAATCTGCAAAATATACGCCGACACAATAAAATTGAAAATGAAATATTTTCGCAATCTAAAATAAAATGTATTTTGAAAATATTATTTGCCTCAGTTATTTGGGTTGTTCGTCATCATTTCATTTTGAATTCATCATACACGAACAACTTGTGACATGCATAGTGTATCACTGTACATGCCACAAGGCCATGCATACCGATATGCACACTTGATAAAATTACAGGGACAGGTAAGCATAGGTCAAACCTAAATCAAAAGTCGGGTTCAACTCAAGTGAAATCACGATATGAGCACCGGGTCAAACCTGAGCTTTAAGCTAGATTCAACTCAGGTGCAATTCGAAAAACAAATCCAAATGTACAAATGCAATACAATGGTTGGGAGCAACCTCACAACACACTTGTATACATTTATGTGAACCAGACAAGTACTTCAAGTAGGAATGCAAAACTGGAAACATGAATAACACAGCATACATACACAGTGCAAAAGTGATGATCTACAACTCAGTGCAGCACAACCAAACTGCCCAGGCTTAAAGACACAAATGACACACAATAAAACATAGCAGTATGGAAGTGAAACTGCAAACCAGCCACAGTGAAACCTAAATGAACAAGTTTAATTCATGTGATAGCAATGCAGACTTGACTACAACAACAACAAACATCAAATGTACAAAGACTCCAAGCCTACAAGCATTTCTGCCTCGAACTAAAATAGCAACTAGCAACAAGTGTTTCAAGTCCACAACAACTTAACCAAACTTCAAAACAGTAATGAAACTACCAGACCAGTGACCAATGCAATCATCTGAGAGATGTGTGGATATACACAATGCAACAACAAGTTCAGGTAGACCACAAAGACAACTGCAGTTCAATATCAAAGTAACCAAAGTCAACAGAAGTAATCTCATATACATGAGGATACAAATGCATATACATACAGCATGAACCAAAATGACAAGTGAACACAGGTGGTACGAGACCGATCCAGGTGAATCAACTAAATTCAAGTGAATGTCAACAACAAGTGATGCATCAGTGAAACAACTCAATATGTAAACAAAATATGTAATGACAAGAGGCATTAAATAGAGAAGCCGAAGTCAGGTGATGTCAAAAACCAAGTTGAAGCAGAAAACAAAATATATTGTCACCGAACCGTAAACAAAAAATAAGAGGTGCAATTCAAAATCAAGTCAGAGACGCAAGTCAATCAAGGAAGTCGAACAAGTCAGAAATCGAAGTCGTGGTGGCCACGAAAGAAATCAAACCATGTTAACCAAGTAAACAAAATATACGAATTGGAACAAGTCAAAAATTATCACTAGCATCCATACAAAAATAAATGGCCGAGATAAATAAATTGACGAATTCAAATGATTATATACAAACGAATTTGTTGGACATCGAATCCTATATAAACTGTAAACATCATCGACATGAGGAGTATTCGAGTTCAAGCATATCACAGATCACAACATCAATTAGGAACTCGAATCTAGTCGAGTATAGTATAAATCGAAAAAGAGACACATATACCAATTCAAGTATCATTCAAACTCGACTTAATTTGAAGGAGCTGTGCCCAAACACAGGACAATTGATCATTAAAGCAAGCACGAGAATTATTTCGATCAATCAAAAGAAAGCGATGCCTTCGAATTTTCAAAGCACTAACTCTATCAAAAAGGAACGAACGAGCAAAGCTGCCTTTTTTGTTCTCAAAGGAATTAGGCCAAAGATAATAAAAATAATAATAGGGGAATCATTTTTAGTTGGGCCGGCTCCTTTATATTATCAATTGGGCTTTAGTTTTATAAATTAAGGTTTTTCTTTTATTTTATTTTTAAATTTGTATTTTCTCTTTTAAACTTTTGTAATTTCTAGTCATGCAACTAGGGGACGAGCTATGGTGGTGGAGTTCGAGAATTCGCAACTTAGTTGCTTAGTTGTGGTAGAGTTTTGAGCATAGAGTTAATGTCGGTCGATAGCAAGTGTCGCAAGTTTATGTATGTAAGCGTCTGACTGCTTGATTTCTAGTAGAAACCTTAGGGGCAACATGTAGGCAGGGTTTTGCTGAAGCTGGGTGATTTCCGTGTTGTACTATTTCTGCATTTTTATTCAGCTATTATCTATGCTGCTATTATTCTACTATGATCAGTGCTGCAATTATTTTAAATATACTTCCACAATAATTTTTATAATTAATATTATCACTCTATTCACCCCCCTCTAGGGTGAAATCGATAAAAAATAATAATAGCAGTGAAATCTAAATCGGGTAGGATTAAAATGAAAATCAACAGGAAATTAAATCAAATTGTGGTGAGAAACTAAATTACATAATGCTTCCATGCAAATAAATGTTAAACAATATCAATTGAACCAAAGCAATAATACAGATATGAGCCAAGAATGTTTTAAGGTTCGAAATTCACTGTAATATGAAAAATTTGGAAAGAAAAACGAGATAAATGAGACTTGTAGGATCGATTTCATCCTAGAGGAAGTGGGGTGGATAGGGTGATACTATCAATTATAAAAATTTATCGCGGAATTCTGTATAAAATAATTTCAACAAAGAAATATCAGAGTTATAGCAACACAGATAATAATAGAATAATAAATGCAGAAATAGAATGGCACAATTTACCCAGCTTCGGCAAAACCCTGCCTACGTGCTGCCCCCAAGGTTTCTACTAGAAATTAAGCAGTCAAATGATTACACACGTAAAATCGTGACAGCCGCTATAGACTAGCCTTAACTCTACGCTCAAAACCCTGCCACAACTTAGTCACTGAGTTGCGAATTCTCGAACTACACCATCGTAGTTCGTCCCCTAGTCACACGACTAGAAATTACAACGGTTTAAAAGAAGAATTCAAATTTAAAAACAAATTAAACAATCGAAGTCTTATATAATTAAACCTAAACAAAAACAAGGCCGACCCAATAGATAATATCTCCCTCTTAATTTTAATACGTCAGCCCGCTTTCTTCTTTGTTTGTAGAAAAATGGCTGCTTCGTTCTTTTCCTCTTTTGTTCTTAAATTAGGGTTTTCGAAGACGCCGGTTTATTGTTGATCGATTATGACTGGTGTTCTAATTTTCTTCGGCAATCGATCATCTCCTCGATTCAAACACGGCTCCTTCGATTTTGATCGAGTTCCAATTTACTTCGTTATGTAATTTTCTTCTTTTTGCTTTACTGTTTTTCGTACTTGAAATAAATCGATGATTCGAGTTGAATGATTATTCTTTGTTTAGATCGAACTCGAATACCTAATGCTGATGATGTTTTAGGGTTTATATAGGGTTCAATCTCCTATAATTTAGTTCGTATATTGTATGCGAAGTCGTTTGATACTTTTATGCTTTTCCGTTTGATTTTGATCGAATGCTGTGATTTATTTTTGACTTATTCAAATTCATATATTTTCTGGTAGCTTGATTCACACAGCTTTGATTCCGACTCGTTTGATTCCTTGGTCATCACGGCATTGAATTGCATTGACGATGTTGATTTCGTGTTTCTCATATCATATACTGACTTTGATTCTCTGACATTTTTTAAAAATGATTTTGGTTGTTTTGATTCTGCTATGTGAATTGCTAGCTTAATGACTTTGACTTGTTCATTGTCACCTGACTTCGAGTTTGGTAAAAACTGTTCATCCCTGTAGCATACTTGACTTGTTCGATTTTACTTGCCATCCTATGACTTCAGCTACTTGAACTGTTTTGATTTTGGCACTGTCTTGATTTTACAATTCACTGTTTATGTTGCATAGTATATTGGTTCATCATTGTTATTGCTTTGAGTCATTTAAACTTCTGGTTTGTATACAACACTTCAACTTTTGTCTGCACTGTTCATTCGAGTCTGGTTTCTGTGTTGATGTTGTTCAATGAGCCGTGTAGTTCATGCATACTTGAATATGTACTTGTTTATTTGATTTTTCATTTGCTTGTATACTTCATGTAGAGGCTGCACTTGATCTGACCACTGTTTCTATCTTGCACTGTCCATTGTTGCATTGACTTTGTATATGTCGTTGATCAAAACTGCTACTTGATGCTTGAATATCATGACTGCACTGTTCACTGTATATTTAGGTTGCTGCACCATGTTGTTTGCTGTGGATATTGTGTTCATGTATTCATTGTGTCATGTCTTTGGTGTTTTTCACTGTCATGTGTATATATGTGCACGACAATGCTGCATTGTTTTCAAAAATGTTGTAGTTTTGTTGTTGTTTCAATTTGGTCTGAATTGTGGCATTGCTCTGTCACCTGTTTATTCAAGTCTGCACATATGTGCATACATACATATGTATGTGTGTATGCATATTTTGTTGTATTTGTACCGAGCTTGAGTTGTTTTTGAGTGTGGTCTTGTGCCTTTGTTCCTTTGTGATATTTGCAGTCTGATTATTTCACTTGTATATGGTCTGGACTTGCTGACATGTGCATGTCATTTGTGTGTATTTGGCCTTACTGTATGGTCAATGCTAATTTGGTTAACATTTTTGGTGGTTCACCTTGGTCCCTCTTGTGCTGGTCTTTAAGTTGAGTTGCAGACTTGAGTCTGTTGTACTTCATGTTGCCTTGAGTACACTATCCACTTTATTTTACTGTTGCTTGACCATATGCATTTCTTTGAACTTATGTTGATTTGGAACTTTATCCTTTTATTGCTCTTTGATGTTCTGGATTAGTGCAGTTTGTTATTTGAGTCATGTTGCAGCTAAAACTTTGAACTGTTACATGTGTGCCCGAGTCTGGTTTTGCATATGAACTGATTCATGACTTGTTGTTGGTTCTAGATACACCGTGACTCGAGTTTGCTTGCATCTGTATCAATCCATATCATCACTTTGATATCGCAGTCTGGTCTTGGTCGAGTTGGACTGTCTAGCCTCTGTTTTCATGTGTACGACTCGAACTTTGGTCAAGGCTTGATTTATGTGTCTTGACTATTTCATTTGAATTTGCACCTGTGTTAGCTCGGGTTTGACCTTGTGCTAGTGTCGTGACTTATTTGTATTGCACTTGAGTTGAACCCGGCGTTTCATTTGGGTTTGACCTATGCTCACCTTTCCCTGTAATTTTATCAAGTGTATATATCGGTATGCCCTGCCTTGTGGCATGTACAGTGATACGCTGTACATGTCACAAGCTGTTCGTGTGTGATGAATTCAAATTTAAATGATGACGAACAACCCAAATAACTGAGGCAAATAATATTTTCAAAATAAAATTCTATTTTAAATTGCAAAAATAGTTTATTTTCAATTTTACCGCGTCGGTGTGTATTTTTGCAGATTGCTCGGATGCTGGATTCAATCTGGAATGAAGTTGAAGATCAATTTTGAGTGAACGAGTGATATGTAGTGAGATGCATATGTAAATGATAATAGTGATGTGATTGAAATTGTATTGTGACAAATTGTGTATATATATAGTGAGAGCTTGAATTTGTACTATTTAAAATTGTAATAAATATTTGTTTGAATAAAATATCTGTTTGAATTCAAATACTGTGTTATTTTTTTATTCAGCAAATATTTATCTAATTACGTGAAAAAATAAAATAGTATATTAACAAATACAATTAAATGAATATATATGTTTATTATCATCAAACAAAAATCATATACTCGCATATTCAACAATCTCCCCTTTCGATGATAACAAACATATATTTTAAGATTTTGAATTTGTTAAATGTATTTGATCATTCAATTTGCTCCCCCTATTTGAATTCTCCCTCTCTACATTAAGCTCCCACTTCATATACGCATGTAAATAAAAATATGCAAATGAGCCCGGATGCAATAGAAATTATTTGACCTTTAATTGTCAAAATCTTAACTTTTCTCTCCCCCTTTTGTTATCAGCAAAAGAGTAACAGTGTTAGAAAAATAGAGATAAAGTGATAGACATTAGTATAACATTAAAACTCAATCGAATACAAAAATTATATTACAATAAAAAAATCAAACAAAAATCATAAATACGATGTTTGACGCATATTCCACTTTAGAGTGATATGGATGATGTCATCATATAAAACTATATAGTTGTGTCTATTTGTGGTATATTTATAAGAATTTGAATATCTACTAACCATGCATGACTATTAGGACTTTTAAATGAGATTAGTTATTCTATTTTTTTTAAATGAATTCAAGTATCTTCTAACCACGCATAACCGTGAGGACTTTTAAGTGGGATTAGAATCAACTTGTCTTTTAATTAATCAATTTTGATATGCATTCCATACATGCATAACCGTGAGGACTTTTAAATGAGCATGGAAGCATATAATTAGAAATTCCAAGTAATTCACCCATGCATAACTGTGAGGACTTTTAAATGAGTGTGAATACTTTGGATTTTTAAAAAAAATATGAAACGAACAACGAATGATTCCTATTTAAAGCACCACATATTGACATACTATAATGGATTATGATGAGTGATGGTCGATAGAACTATGATAGAAACAGAAATGATCATGGAATTTTTACCAACAAAAAGTGTTTTTAACTTTTATTTAAATTTCTAAAGAAATTACTAAATATACCGTCTCAAGTTATAATATATGATTAACATCAACACTCATCACTTTTTCAATCACTATTTATCTTTTCGATAATCAGTAGGGAGTCAGATTAGTCAATGTAGTTATTTGAGATCAAATCAAAAAATAATTATAAAATCAAGTTTTCCAAAATGACTAATCTGAAGCAAGGTCAAGAAGAATTTTCTAGAAGGTGTTTTATAAGAAAATTTCTACTATTTGAAAATTATTTGAAGTGAAAAAATATGCAGATATCTTCTTTGAAAATCGATGCAGTTACTAAATGTCTCAACATAAATCACGTTCCACTAGTAATTTTTCTATCAACTAGATTACCAGTGTAATCTGCATCTGAATTTTTCTTTCACTCGAGATTATCATTAATTGAATGTCATAGACCAGACCGTGAAATTTGCAACGGTTTCTTGAAATCCTTTTTTCAACTTGTCAAATGAAATTCTCTTGAATTTGAATTGAAGCCGTGTAAATAATCAAAAATCGTGAATATAGAGTCAGCCATAAAATAACTAAATGTATTATCATCCAATAAAACACTATTATTAATCCAAACTAATGTATATGAAGTAATTCAAAGACTCCAGAGATTTTATAGTGTTCTTGGCATAAGAATTAATTGGCCAACAATTTTGAATAAGTCAGAATCAAAATCATCATTCATTGTCACATAACTAGCTAATTTAAATTAGATTATGATGTAGATTATCACATTTAATATATCATTCAAAATAAATATACCATTACCTGTTTTACCTTTACGATAATATTTCATTGTAGCCCATTGTGATTCTGTCATCTTTATACTAGGTTAAGGAACTTTGATTTGTAGCCATTGTGTGTCTGGAACAGCCAGAATCCAGATAACACTGTTTTTGTTCCTTAGCCTGCCACCACACCTATACGATAGAATATTTTAGTGACCTATTTGTTTTTATAGGTCCATGGTTGTAGTGGTAAAATATTTTGAGAAATAATTTTGTAGAGACCCAAAACTATTTATATATATTCTTTTCGGCATCCAGATTTGTTTAATTTTGAGAGGTTTTATATTTGTGCCTTTTGGAACCCAAATTGAAATTATTTTCACATGTTTGGGTCTATACCAACAAATGTTTTGATCGT
This sequence comes from Allium cepa, assembly GCA_030765085.1. NCBI lineage: Eukaryota > Viridiplantae > Streptophyta > Magnoliopsida > Asparagales > Amaryllidaceae > Allium > Allium cepa. Next base: position 617,810,829 of record CM060931.1, read on the forward strand.
GTCCAATTTTTCTACAAATTATGCACTCGGATTTTACTTGATTAATTTTTCTTTCAATACGTTCAGATTGATTATATCCAAGTTCTTGTCTAACTTTATTAACGGTTTGTTTTCCTAATAGCGTATTCAACGATTTTTCATTTTTGGAAGATTTTCTTAAAGTTGTAGACAACTGTTGGACTTGTGTTTTGAGAGATTCATCTTCGCTCAATAATTGAGTGCAATTTTTAATAGAATTCTCTCTCCTAATATTTTTATTCTCTTTTAAAATCAGAATTTCATTTTCAAGCGATTTATTTTAATTTCTGATTTTTTAGTTTCTTCTTCAAATTTTGGACACTTATCACTCTTAGAGATCCTACTTTGATAGTTTTTAACTAATTGGTCAAGTTGTTTTTTTGATTCTATCAAAGTATCTCTTTGTGATTCAATTTTAGCATATTTCTCCCTAAGTCTTTCAAAACAGCCATTTACTTCGTGGAAATATATAAGTAGTTGTGAGTGGGTGAGTTTTGATACCTCGCTTGGCTCATCATCGTCGCTATCAGTTATATCACCTCGAAGACACATATCAGCTTTCTCACTCTCACTGCTAGTGCTTTTATTATCATCATCACTTGTATTCCACGTGGCTGCAGAATTTCTCCTTTTTGATTTCTTTTCTAAGTCGTGTCGATATTGAGGACAATTGGGCTTGATGTGTTTGGATTTGTTACGCTTATGATAGATGATTTCTTACTGTTCTGGGTTATCTAGAACTTTGATTATTCTGCTTTTTAATTTTTGATTTAGAGCTGTATTTCCATATTTGCGGTTCCACTTTTTGAATCTCTTCATTACTAGTGCCAGCTCTGCTGCTCCATCATCATCGTCATCATCATCACTTTCAGTTGTTCCTTTGAGAGCTATTGATTTTTTTTGAGTATCTCCACCTTCATGCACTTCCTTGAATTTCATTTCTAGCTCATAAGTGGTGAGATTTCCAATGAGTTCTTCAACTTTGAGTTGTTTTAAATTTTTGATTCTTAGATGGCATTCACTTTTGCTTCAAAACTTTGTGGAAGGACTCTGAGGATTTTTTGGACTATTTCCAATTCCGTGTATAATTTTCCAAGAGCTTTTTATTTGTAAACGATGTTGGAAAGTCGTCCATACGTCTCTTTGACATTTTCTTCCTTGGCCATTGTAAAATTCTCATATTCGTTACTTAGCATGGCAAGGCGAGATTCCTTGACTTGAGATGTTCCTTCGTGAGTCACTTCTAGTGTGTGCCATATTTCCTACGCAGTTAGACAATGTGAGACACGATTAAATTTAATACAATCCAATAAACAAATAATAGAATTCATAGCTTTAGCATTAGAACTCCGTAACTTATTTTCTAGATCTGTCCATTGATCAAATGGTTTTTCAATTTCTTGATTATTTACAACTATAGTGGGTGCTCTATAACTTGTCTCAACAATATTCCAAGCATCAATGGTTTTCAGAAAAAATTTCATTCTACTTTTCCAGTAAGCATATTCACCATTGAACACTGGTGGTCTAACTGTAGACTGACCCTCAACAAAAGCAGTATTAAAAGAAGCCATTTTAAAAATTCAAATTTTTCAAACAAAAATTGGTTTTTGAAAAATCAATTTTTTTAAAACAAAAATGGCTTTTGTACATAGCTCTAATACCACTTGTAGGATCGATTTCACCCTAGAGGGGGGTGAATAGGGTGATACTATCAATTATAAAAATTTATTGCGGAAGTTTGTATAAATTAATTTCAACACAAATATATCAAAATTATATCAGCACAGATAATAGCAGAATAATAAATGCAGAAATAGAACAACACAGAATTTACCCAGCTTCGGCAAAACCCTGCCTACGTGCTCCCCCAAAGTTTCTACTGGAGATGAAGCAGTCGAACGCTTACACACGTAAACTCGCGACACCCACTATCGACTAGCCTTAACTCTACGCTCAAAACCCTACCATAACTCAACCACTGAGTTGCGATTTCTCGAACTACACCACCGTGGTTCGTCCCCTAGTCACACGACTAGAAATTCAACGGTTTAAAAGAAAAATTCAAATTTAAAAAAATTAAACAATAAAAGCCTTATATAATTAAAACCAAACAAAAACAAGGCCGGCCCAAAAGATAATATCTCCCTCTTAATTTTAATATGTCAGCCCGCTTTCTTCTTTGTTTGTAGAAAAATGGTTGCTTCGTTCTCATTCCTCTTTTATTATGAAATTAGGGTTTTCGAAGACACCGGTTTATTGTTGATCGATTACAATTGGTGTTATGATTTTCTTCGGCAATCGATCATCTCCTCGATTCAAACACATCTTCTTCCATTTTTGATCGAGTTCCAACATACTTTGGTATGTAATTTTTGCTTTTTGCTTTACTGTTTTTCGTACTTGAACTCAATCGATGATTCGAGTTGAATGATTATTCTTTGTTTAGCTCGAACTCGAATGCCTAATGCCGTTGATGTTTTAAGCTTTATATAGGCTTCAATCTCCTATAATTTAGTTTGTATATTGTATACAAATTCATCTGATACTTTTATGCTTTGCCGTTTGATTTTGATCGAATGCTTTGATTTATTTTTGACTTGTTCAAATTCATATATTTTCTAGTAGCTTGATTCACACGGCTTCGATTCTGACTCATTTGATTTCTTGGTCATCACGGCATTGAATCGCATTGACGATATTGATTTCGTGTTTCTCATATCATATACTGACTTTGATTCTCTGACATTTTTTAAAAATGACTTTGGTTATTTTGATTCTGCTGTGTGAATTACTGGCTTGATGACTCTGACTTGTTCGTTGTCACCTGACTTCGACTTTGGTAAAAGCTGTTCATCCCATTAGCACACTTGACTTGTTCGATTTTACTTGCCATCCCATGACTTCAGCCACTTGAACTTTTTTGATTTTGGCACTGTCTTAATTTTGCAATTCACTGTTTATGTTGCATAGTATATTGGTTCATCATTGTTATTGATTTGAGTCATTTAAACTTCTGGTTTGTATATGACACTTCAACTTTTGTCCGCACTATTCATTCGAGTTTGGTTTCTGTGTTGATGTCGTTTCAATGAGCTGTGTAGTTTATGTGTACTTAAATATGTACTTGTTTATTTGATTTTTCATTTTCTTGTATACTTCATGTAGAGGCTGTACTTGATCTGACCACTGTTTCTATCTTGCAATGTCCATTGTTGCATTGACTTTGTATATGTCGTGGATCAAAACTGCTACTTGATGCTTGCATATCATGACTACACTGTTCACTGTATATTTAGGTTGCTACACCATGTTGTTTGCGGTGGATATTGTGTTCATGTATTCATTGTGTCATGTCTCTAGTGTTTCTCACTATCATGTGTATATATGTGCATGACACTGTTGCATTGTTTTCAAAACTGTTGTAGTTTTGTTGCTGTTTCAATTTGGTCTGAATTGTGGCCTTGCTCTGTTACCTGTTTATTCAAGTCTGCACATATGTATGTGTGTATGCATATATTGTTGGATTTGTACTGAGCTTGAGTTGTTTTTGAGTGTGGTCTTGTGCCTTTGTGCCTTTGTGATATTTGCAGTCTGATTATTTCACTTGTATATGGTTTGGACTTGTTGACATGTGCATGTCATTTGTGTGTATTTGGCCTTGTTGTATGGTCAGTGCTGATTTGGTTAACATTTTTGGTGGTTCACCTTAGTCCCTCTTATGCTGGTCTTCAAGTTGAGTTGCAGACTTGAGTCTGTTGTACTTCATGTTGCCTTGAGTACACTATCCACTTCGTTTCACTGTTGCTTGACCATATGCATTTCTTTGAACTTATGTTGATTTGGAACTTCATCATTTTATTGCTCCTTGATGTTCTGGATTAGTGCAGTTTGTTATTTGAGTCGTGTTGCAGCTGAAACTTTGAACCGTTACATGTGTGCTCGAGTCTGGGTTTGCATATGAACTGGTTCATGACTTGTTGTTAGTTCTAGCTACACTGTGACTCGAGTTTGCTTGCATCTGTATTAATCTATATCATCACTTTGATATTGCAGTCTGGTCTTGGTCGAGTTGGACTGTCTAGCCTCTGTTTTCATGTGTATGACTCGAACGTTAGTCGAGGCTTGATTTATGTGTCTTGACTATTTCATTTGAATTTGCACCTGTGTTGAATCCAGCTTATAGCTTGGGTTTGACCCTGTGCTAGTGTCGTGACTTATTTGTGTTGCACTTGAGTTGAACCCGACGTTTCATTTGGGTTTGACCTATGCTCACCTGTCCCTGTAATTTTATCAAGTGTATATATCGGTGTGCACGGCCTTGTGGCATGTACAGTGATACACTGTACATGTCACAAGCTGTTCGTGTGTGATGAATTAAAATTTAAATGACAACGAACAGCCTAAATAACTGAGGAAAATAATATTTTCAAAATCAAATTTTATTTTACATTGCAAAAATAGTTTATTTTCAATTTTATTGCATCGGTGTGTATTTTTACAGATTGCTCGGATGCTGGATTCAATCTGGAATGAAGTTGAAGATCAATTTTGAGTGAACGAGTGATATGATGTAAATGATAATCGTGATGTGGTTGAAATTATGTTGTGCTTGAAATTGTGTGTATATATATATATAGTGATAGCTCGAATTTGTACTATTTAAAATTGTAATAAATATTGGTTTGAATAAAATATCTGTTTGAATTCAAATACTATGCTATTTATTTTATTCAGCAAATATTTATTTAATTATGTGAAAAAATAAAATAGTACATTAACAAATACATTTAAATGAATATATATATATATATATATATATATATATGTATATGTTTATTATTATCAAACAAAAATCATATATTCGCATATTCAACAAGACTTACTTTAAATCTAAATTCTTGTTTGTTGGAGATAAAAATTATTTGAGAGAGTTTGAGAAATTTGATTTTGCTTGAAGTTAATTTTGGATGCAAATGAATGAAAGAGGAGAAGAGAAGAACGTGATTTATAAGAAAAGTCAGCAAAGATAGCTAACTGCCCGATTAGATTTAAATGAATGGCCCATATTCAAGCTAGAATATGAAAAGGTGGGAAACATTGAGGGTTCAAGATGATTGACTTGGAAAGTCAAGGGCATCCCTTCGCGGGAGGAAAATGTTACTACCAAATATCATACGACCTTGTCGAAATCCGATTGAATGGAAGGCAAAGAAGAATAAGAGAAAGAAGCTCCAACAAGACCTTTCGGAGGATTCGAAGGGATGAACAGCCAAAGACTAGAAATATCACAGCCTTTGGAAGGGGTCAAAAGGGTCGAAAACACCCTTCTACTTCAAGAGATTCCCTTTCGAAGCAGGTGCTTCCACATGCATGAAGGCCTTTTGATTGAGTTAAAGAAACGCCTTTCGAAGACGAGGAATGACAATCCTTCGTATGCACGCCAAACCTTTCGAAACCAAAGGTTTCGCTTTCATTCAAACCACTCAGAAACACGACTTGGTTAGAACAACCCTTTCGAAAGCAAAATCAAGCCTTTCGAACTAGTTGAAGCCTTTAATATCCAGGGAAGGTTCCGCATCAAGTCGCAAGCATAAGTTCGGAAGCTATTAACAACATCGAAACCATTAGCATTTCAACACCTTCAAAACCTCTAGAAACAACCTGTATAGAGTCGAAAGCTCCTACCTTCATTTCTTGTGACAACAAAGCAACATAAAAAAGAAAGGCGCAACCACCCCTTTGACGAAGACGAGGCATTCAAACCCATTCGAAAACATTACAGAGGGGTGCACAAGTGTCAAAGGAATCGAAAGGCATCTGAAGCCACCTTTCGACTAGGTCGAAAGCACTAGGTCGAGAGGTGTCAACCCACATTTATAAATAAGACTTAATAGGTCATTTTTGGGGGATCCAGATTCAGTCATTCCAGACTAGTATTTTCTTAATATTGCAAAGTTGTAAACCCTAATTTGTAAATCAAATTAGGGAAAATTGTTCTACACAGTCATTATTGGATTAATAAAGGAAAGATTTCAATATTCTTGATTATATAGTTGTTTCTAAGACTTTTATTTAGATTTAATTGTATTTTACAAGTATTGACCTCTTCGAAAGGCACCTTTCGAGCGAGTCATAACCCTTGCTTTCTCAAGTAATCCAAGTCCTTAACTACCAATCACCATTGATCAAACATTCACCTCTAGTGATTCGAAACCATAATCCAAGCTGGTTTTACCTTAGATTCCAGAACCAAATCTAACTCACTAAATAACCTAGCTTTCGACATGGTCGACACCTACTTAGTCAAACCTTGCCCTTGAATCCTTAGAACCATCCTTTTGTGTTCTGCAACTGTTTCAAAAGGAAGGTTTCGAAGGGATAATCACACTACTCCAATCGGCTTGAAAGATCATAAAGAAGCGAATTTAAGTGTTTCGACTGGGTCGAATGGTCAATAAAGGAAGGATTTCACAATAGAAACTAGTCGAAAGGGTGTATTGAAGGGAATATCCACATCCTTTCTTCCTTTACTTAACCAAGAGAGACCTAAAGGACTAAACTTTTTCTTAAAATAAACTTTAGGGTATTGAAAAGTTTTCTTATTAGCAGAAACCGAAGGCACTCCTCCCACCACATCCTTTTTTGGGAATCACCCCTAGGATCAATAGTGAGTAATCCTTATATTACAAAGATTTCAAAACACAACAAGACCACTGCTATAATGAATATCTCTATATTGGGAGCAACCCAGAGAATGTCAAGAATAAGTCCTTCCATTATGAAGATCTTTGGTCTTCAATAGAATAAAGATTTCAGATTGAAGACATGACTGCCATATAAATATAATGTGAGGTAAACACCTGGGACTCGTGACAACAATCCCTATATCCTGAAGATACCTGACCTTCAATAATGATGATCTTCAACAAATCTTCACTCTAAACGTATTCATTGGTTCGAAGTGGATTTTGTATAGGAATTACCCAGATCCGACCTCGGTTCATTTGCACCAAACATCGATTAAAAAGACGTTAAGTTCATACGTGATTATCAATCATCAATCAATTTAATTCATCTTTCATTCATAAATATCTCGGAGAGACATATTATTTTTCCATTTAGCTTCTTAACAAAATATGAAATCATTAAGCCTTATTTACCAAATCTTTTAGTTAATCAAACCTTTTTGAATCTTAGAATAATTCAAAGTCGTTTCACTTTTTACTAAAAATAGTTTCCAAATTATTTATTTAAATCTAGATCAAAGAATTCTTATATCCAAATTATAACATTTTGATGGGTCAAAAACAATGTTATTTAAAACATAGTTTACCCCAAACCATTTTGCATTGAGTAAATAATTAGACTAATCATACCCAGATTAAGTTCCATATTCAACTCATACTATTCGTGAATAATTAACGATCTCGATTTTAAGCTAAATTTAAATTGGTAATTAATTTAATTTTGAAATTAAATCGTGAATTAATTTGATTTTTCCCCGATTTAAATGAGATATTCGTTTTTATATTTACTTATGAATACAAATTGATTTTAAATTGGATCCTTGAAATTGAAATTCAATAATAAATATATTGGATTTGAAAACATTTTTTATTTTCAATTTGTTTTCCCGTTACGTTAAATAGGAATTTTAATTTGGATGTTATATTTTGAAATTAATACAATAATTTTTGAATTACTATTTAAGATTTACAAAAGCCTTATAAACTAAGAAATTTATATATGCATGATTTATTTATTGAGTGTACAATTTTTTTTAATCAATTTCTCTTTAAAAGTTGTAAAAGTAAAATAAATACAAATGTATGTAAATAAATTTATAAAAAGATTTAGACATAATAATGTACACTTATAACACTTGTAGAATAAGTAATAACATGAATTACAAGTGTTTGTTTATGATTACAAGTGGCAAAGATGTTTTTATTTTATTTTATAATCTAAGTAAATATCAAAAGAAAGAAAACAAGGCTGTTCATTTTTCCCTTAATTGAAAAACTTCAAAACAAACTACCTCATACAAAATTTAAACCAGAAATTAAATCTAAAAGCAAATCAAAGCCAAGTTCAAGATTTCAACTAAGAAAACCTAAAAAACAAATTCTAAAGCAAAGGCAAAGGCTCAGATCAAAGCCAGAAAAAGAAACAGATCAAAAACAAACTCAAATGCAAGTCTCTGATTAAATCCAAATCCAGAGCAAAGCAACAAAAAAATCAACATATGTTTCAAGTCTTCAAACCTGAACAACTACTTCAAGATCAGATTCAAACTCAAGTGAATCAGGGTCAAGTTCAATTTCAACTCAAGTACAAATCAACAACAGTTCAAATTCAAGTTTCAGTTTTCTCTATTCAAAAACAAACCAGGTGAGCAAACTTGACCCTGTTATATTGGTGTTAAAACTGTATGAGAAATAATGTGCTGTTATGATTGTGTGGATATATTTGCATGCGTATATACTTATAGATTTATGTATGCATGTCTGTAAATATATACAGACATCCCTGTTTTTAGAACCTCCAGGTTTAAAATGAATTCAAAATTTGATTCCTCGTTATACTATCAATATTAAACTTTGATTGCTAAAGAAAAATTGTTTGAAATAGACAAATACTATTTCTAAAAATATTTACAAGAATATCAGTAAGTTATTTTTACTGGGAACAGAAAAAATACAATAGAATCAACTCAAGCCGAAAACTTGATTTGTAAATTTTCAAGTTTGAATTGTATCTTTGAATTCGTGTTGATAAATCATGATTTCTAATATAGATATTAAAATTTTTAAGTAAGTGAGTGAAGAGAATTAGCGTGATGACCAAAAACCTGTTTTTATGAAATTCCGATGACCCACGATGAAGTGAAGATCGTGACCATCACTGAAGATAGTTGGAGCATTAAGGGTCAATGGAAAAATACAAATTTGATTTATAAATGATCATGCCATTGGAATGATGTGGATTTAGGGTTTAACGACCTTATTTAGTCGAGGTTGGTTTTGGGGGAATTGCGTCATCGACAAGATTTTTTAGGCGGTCGATCGGTGGGGGTTCGAAGCATGGTTGAATGGTGAGGCTGTGGCCAGAATCTCAGAGTTTCTGGTGGTCGGGATGGTCAGGACGAGGTGGTTTTGCTGGTTCGAATTGGGTTCCAGTGTTCATCGAGTGGTTCTATTTTGATTTTTATCTAATTCGACAACACTGGGTGCTGGGAATGATTGGTGGGGATGTCGTCGTTATGTTGATGACTTCGGCGATGGTCAGAGCGACGTCGGCCGGTTGTGCACGTGCACATGTGGGTGGTCGTATCCTGTTGCTTGAAAATGAGGAAGACGAAGTGATCTAGGGTTGTTACTCGAGAAATTTTGTAATTGGCGCGAGTTTATCTTCGAGTTCGTTCACGAGTGCTTTAGCAAATAGTAGCAGGTTTTAAATTAAAAACGAAACCAAGTTTTAAAGAGAAAAAGGAGAAGAAGAACGAGAGTGACTCGAGAGAACGGGCATCTGGCTCGGGTTGATACTCGAGGTTGTTCTCGGGCACATTTGGTAAGATACCAGAGTTTAAAGTTTTAACATGTTTTAGAATTTTTGAAAATACAATATGTACCAGGTTCTAAATTATAAAACAAATATTGTACCAAGGTTTAAAACTTAAAATATGAACAGGTTTCAAAGAAAAAAAGGTTAAGGTTAAATACTTTAAACTGTTTTGAAAATTAATTGATTTTGAAATAATTTATATGATGATAATGAATATATTTCTAAGTATTTTAAATGGAATTTGATAATGCTTGAATTAAGCAATGTTGGAAATAAGTATATTTAGAAACCTTAATTAAGAAGTGATTTTGAATTTAAATATTATCTTATTTAAAGGTTGATTAATTTATAAATTAAGATTTGTGTAATAAGTTTTAATAAAAAGGTATTAAGAAATTACTTAATGTAATTAATTTAAAAGATAATGATAATTGACTAATGATTGATTAATGTGATTATTTTAAAGATAATTCCTCGATGTAATTAATTTATGATTAATTAATATAAGTGATTAGAGATAATCACTCATTTTAATTAATTAAAGGGTAATTGATTAGTTAGTGGTATCTAATTAAGGATTAGTTAATGAATGTAATTAATTAAGGATAATTAATTTAAGGTTATTTAATGAATGAAAATGATTAAGAATAATCACTTATTATAATTAAATTAAAGGTTAATTAATTCATAATTAATTAAAGATGATTAATTACTTAAAATAATTACTTAATAAAAGTAATTAAGGATGAATAATAAATGGTTAAGATTGATTAATAAAGCATTTAAAGATTAATTAATTTAAAGAATAATTAATTGATGTGATTAATTAATTAAGGTAAATAATTTGAGAATAATTAATTAATTAAAGGTTAATTAATTAATGAAAGTAATTAAGGGATGATTATTAATTAAGAGTTAATTAATTATTGTAATTAATTAAGGATAATTAATCAAAGGATTAGTTATTAATTAAAGGTTAATTAATTTATTAATAAATGATTAAAGAATAATTAATCAAAATGGTTTGTAATTAAAATTAACCATGATTAGTGTTTATTCATAAGTAATTAATCTGATTTAATTTAATCAGATAATTAATTGATTTTGCTTATGGATGTATGAATTGTGTGAATGCCTTGAGTTGATCTATAATGATTCTGTGATGTGGATTGTTTTGATTGAGCTATGTGTGTATATTATTTATCTGTATTGTATTTACATATTATCTGTGCTGCATTTACATATCTATCTGTGAATCTGTGAATGATGATAAGCGTTATTGGAATATACCGCTTATTAATATTGAAAAGCAATGGGCTAAGGGAGCCCTGCCCAAAATATTCATACCCATCATGAATGTACTTTTGATACATACCATCATAAAATAAAATGATCACAAAATGATAGCTAATACAAAATGACAAACAACAACACCCCTGCAACTACTACCACTCAACAAATTACCTCAGCCTACCAATTCTCTTGCAAATCCTCTTATGCAATATGCTGTATAATACATTAGCATTCTTCATCTTCAATTCAAATATTCTTCTGTTACGCTCAGACCATATCTCATAAACAAAAGATTTCAAAATGATCAATAGCACCTGCGATTTCCTACATTTCCATCTTGTCGCTTTGAATATATTATACCATTCAACTCGAGAAATGTTTACTGGTCTATAGAAACTTCCAAAGGAAAGAACTCTGCACTACACTTCATAAGTAAACTTACATTCAAAAAATAAATGCGTGTTTGATTCTGGAAAGGAATGACAGAAGACACAGTCTTCATTATTAAGAAATCCAAGCTTAGTCAGTTTCTGTTTTGTATTCACTGCATTTGCCATGATCTTCTAGAGTAGAAAATTTTCTTTAGCAGGTGAATTATTTGTCCAGATTCTAGATGCCCACGGGAAAGATTCAATGTTTTCATTAAGTAACAGAGACTTATATACAGTGGATATTGCATGCTTCTTCCCCTTCACTGTCCAAAGAACCTTCAAATGTGATGATATAAGTGGTAAAGATGATACATTCTTCCATAAATCTCTGACCTGTTTGGAGCTGCAATAAGGCAAATTAATGAAGCCATCACTGATAAAAGAAATAGCTTTAGCATTAAAAGGAATTCCAGTAAGAAGTTGCAGTGGATAAGGGAGGAAATCCTGAAATCTCAAGCCAGATTTAGACCATGGAGAAGACCAGAAGTTTAAATCATTATTAGCTAGAGGATTGCATTGTATATGAGGTAAAAATACAGATCTTAGCTTCAAAATACTTCGCCAACTCCAGCTTCATATATTTGGGATGGTGATAGACCAAAAATCCTTACCTTTTAATAAATTCTTTATAATCCATTGAGTCCATAGATCCTGTTTATTACTTAATATTTTGTCAAAGTAAACAGACATAGCAGCTAAATTCCAGATTTTTAGATTTGTTATGCCCAAACCTCCCTTACCCTTAGGCAATTGAATCTTCTTATAAGAGATTGGAATTAACTTTTTAGAGAAAGGATCTCCATGCCATAAGAACCTATTCAGAGCACTATTTATCATTGAAACAAGTTTACTTGGAAGAATATAGTGTCTCGTCCAATAGTTGACCATAGCTGTAGCTACACTTTGCACAATGACCAGTCTCCCTGCTTGAGAAAGCTTAGTGTTAGGCCAAATTGTTAGTTTCTCTGTGATTTTCTCATAAAGCTGCAAACAATCTGTAGTAGTGATTCTTGCAGTGATGATAGGAAGGCTAAGATATTTTTCATTTTGCTGCATTTCACTAAGACCAGAGAAAGATATGATATCACTCTTCAAATTATCATTAATACCTGCTATAAGAATACGAGATTTTGATATATTTATCTTCAAACCAGTGAGTAAATAGAATTTTTCTAGAACTTCAAACAAAATAGAGATATTAGATATGGTTGGCTTTGTAAAAATGACAAGATCATCTGCAAATAAAAGATGAGTTATTAGTGGATCTTTACATTTTGGATGCAGCTCCAACTTTCTCCTTATAACTTGTTCATTAATTAAAGAATTAAACACCTCCATAACAATAATGAACAATAATGCAGAGATTGGATCCCCTTGTCTGACACCCTGAGTTCCTTTTAAAAAAACCTCTGGCACATTGTAACGTACGAGGATTTTCGTTGCCGAAAAACCGAATAGTTATGGGTTTTTAAAAAGAATTTAAGAAAAGAAAAAGAGAGAAGATAGAGAAGAGATAGAAAATAGAGGGAGAAAAGAAATTTGAAAATAAGAGAATAGAAAAAAACAGAAAATAGAAATTTTTTAAAATAGAACGGGACAGAAAGGAAACAACAGAACAACAACAGAATCTCACAATTCGCAGCGGAACAACATATTATAATAAATGAATAATCTTTAAACAAAGAACTATATCAGTTATTACATCACATTTCATTACATCATATCATATCATCAGAGTGTACAACATCATACAACAACAAACAGTACAGCGGAAAAAGAAATACTATATAAACTAGTAATACGCCATGCCATCCAGCTTGCCTCCAGCAACTCCAGAATATCCAGAATATCCTGATAAACCTAACTCTTAACTGCCCGTGTGGAAATTGGTGGGCACCCAGAGTTTAGGAAGGAAAACAATAAACTCCGAGTCAGTCATGTGACTGGTGTGAGAACTCAAAACAGTTTATTTATCTTTAAAATCAAAATAGAGGAATATTTTTAAATTCAATTCGCAATGCTTTTAAAAAATGAGACTACCATAAGGCCTCCCGCACACACACACATGCAAACGCAGAATCGGAGGAGATTTCTCCTTATGATAGTCAAAGATGCTTGATACGCATTTAAAATAACATTTGATATTATTATTAGTGCATAGTGTATAACAAATTCATTTCGAAAGTAGAATATAAATCTTAGCCAACATACGACCATTATCGTATGCCTACTATAGCTACTATCCAAACAGTGGTGACCACCATAAGTGAATAGCAGGTTCTACAACTAATACCGTAAAAGTTTCGTATTGTTTCTTTGGATTTCCAACAAATGGTCAGGCCAAGGAACTTCCCATTGCCACATGAGAATGCCTCTGGATGGACATCCCCGAGAACCAAACCGGATCTCTACCAACACAAGGCCGGGTTACTCCTAACTGAGTAACAACTGACCGAATATGCCATCCCCCGGTCCTTTGGGACCTTTATCAACCGAGCGCTCGTAATCAATTCACACAATCATAAAGTGTTTTCAACATGAGTAAGTATCTGGGCTCCATACCATGATACCACCCTTTTCCAGAAGGAAATGGACACATCCTAAAGGGTGCTACCCCTCATAACCTTGCCGCATCTTTCCTGTTTTGACCATTTCCGGGATGTGAGGCTCGACGAATTCACGTCCACAAAAACATACTTTATACAAAAGCCATGCTTTGGGTCAACAAATGATCAACACAATGATCACTAAGATAGACGATCAAATAAATGATCCTATCACAAATAATCAACACAATGATCATTTCAGCATCACTCAGCATGTCACATTACCAAACTGGGAATATATCGCTGATAACTTCAACTATATAACCTTTGAGCACGTACGTCTCAGAGAAGGGTGTTAAGCAAAGAATAAATTCTCCGCCACCAACAGAAATATATTTGAAAGAAATCGGCTTTATATCTCAACTTGTAATGTCAGGCATACAATCCATACAAGTCTGTTCCGGGATCGAACAGAACCGAAGGCACTTACAAAGAAGTCCTTGCAATCCGGATATTCACAATCCTGATCGGATTCACCATCACATATGGAGAACTCAATACCGTAGCTACTCGGTGCAGAGTCAATCGATAGTTCATCCTATCACTCTCGCAAATACCGGTCTTCAACACCGATCTTCAAATGCGATTCACAACGACGTATCACATATTCGGAGTGGGTTATACGACCCCATGGTCCTTTCCCGGTTAACCCGAATAGTGAGCGCTTATTCAAAAATAAGTGTAGCATTCACATTCAAACAAATCACATCAATCACCCATTCAAAGGGAAATATTGATAGTCGGTTATTGAACTATCACTGAATATGCACACATCACCAGATTCCAAATAATTTTCCCAAATTATTTATTTTCCAAAATATCTTTACAAGATATATAATTTCACATTTCAAAAATAAATCAATATTTATTTTTAACAAGTTCCACTTTCACATATAAATTCCATAATGAATTTATATTTCAAAATATCATGCATATACAATTTCAACTATCCATTTCAATTTATCTTCAAAAGATAAATTCTAAATATTCACTTCATATTGGAAAACATTTCCATACTTATTAAAAATAAGTAATCGACAAATCTTTTTATTTCAACCTTTGAAAATATTCAATATACTTAAATCGAATTAAGTATATATTTCATTCTTTAAGGGAAATCATTCTCTTAAACATTTTTATTTGGGACAAAACGAATGTTGCGTAAAACATCGTTACGACAACCCAAAATCACTAGCATAGGGATTCGAATTTAAAATAGCTATATAAATCCCAATACTTTACAAAGCATTTCCTTTCGGAAATCATTTACTATAACAACAGTGTTATAGTCCACCATTTCCTTTTATTTCACGAAACATCTATTTCAACAATGAATGTTGAAATCTATGGTTTCGAATCTCAACACCTTTTAAAGCATCGTTAGATCGTTTTAATTCTGTTTAAAATATCACATTCTAAAACATTTTCTTTAACATGTTATTCACTATTCAAAAACGTGAATATACCATGTTCACAAATTCCATTATTTCTATTCTTTTTAACTTAAAGGATTATTCACTGTTTACAACGTGAATATAACTCCATTAATAGGTTATAACAATTAACTTATCAAAATAAGTCGTTTGCGAATTTATAAAACAACGTTTATAAATTCCATATTATTTATTTATAAAAACTTCCTTTTTATAAATTCCTTTATTAACCTATTCCAGTTTATAATTAAATTATAAACTAAACGTTTACATTATAAGTTAATTACTTATAAACGATTATTTTACAAAATCGTTCTTTTAAAGACCTTCCAAACCATAAATCTTATAACTTATAAGATTCATTTATTTAACAAAATTTATTCTTCAAATAACTTCACAAATTTATAAATCTTACTATTTATAAATTTCATTTATAACTTCACCATTTATAATTCTATAAATTTCATTCTATTATGAAATTCATTTTCACTTAATTCAAACACTTATAAAAACTCGTTTTATAAGTCAATATTTCAATTTATAAATATCCATTTATAAATCTCTTAATATAAATCAATTAATATTATTCTTTAAAACATCTTTAATTTCCTTTAAAATTTCACCATTCTGATTTATAAAATAATCAAATTTTATAAATCCTATTTTTAAACTTTTTATAACAAGTTCAGAATTCCATTTAAACTCTTTTGCAAAGTCATTAATCCCTTATTTTCAAAAATCAGCTTTTAACTATATTTCACAAAAATCATAATTTTATAACTTCTAAAATTATATAACGTTTATTTATTTAAATGGATCAATTCCAAAAAATATTTTTATATTTCAAAAATCACTTTGAAAATCATTTTAAAATCCCAAAATCTGGGTCAAATGATGCTACACACCAAATAGTCAATCACGACTAACAACAATATCATATATCGATATGATAATGCATCAAATATCAAAATATCTGAAATCAAATAAAAACTGTTGAGGAATCCAGTTGGATCCCTCCAACCTGTTTCCTGCATCCAAAAACATTAGCACAATACCAATTTCGCTCCAGTACGAAATTATCGCGGTATATGTTCTTAATAAATATTATCCGCTTAATAACGGCGCAATAGGGTCTCATCCGCTAAACAAAAAATGCGGGAAATCAATCAACTGCAATATATACATATGCCAATATATATATTGATATTATATATAATACCAATTTCACTGTTTATGAAATATTCGCGGTATATGTTTTTAATAAATAACATCCGCTTACTAACGGCGCATAATGTCTATTTTAACAATCAATAATTTACAGTCATCATTCAAACATGCATTCAATTATTTTAAATCTAACTATTTAAAATAAAATCGAAACTGATTCGATTGAGTGAGAAGTTCTCACCTTGATTTTAATTTCCGTTTTAGCTTTTATTTCGAATAAAATTAAACGCGCGTTTAATTTCACCCGAAATTTTCACTAACTCCAAACGACTCCAAACCAACTCCATCGCGTAGTGCTCGTCCATACGATTCCAACGCAACTGAGTTTGCATTTTTTCGACCTCGTATGAAAAAGTTATGTAATTTACAAGTTTGTACACGATTTTATAAACTAATTTCAACATAAACTTTTATATTTTAAACCCAAACTCACACCAGCCCTTGGATCCAAAGCAAGCTACATCAGGCCGTCCCTCATCATCTTCTACATCACGCACAAGCTACAGGTTTTAGGATTTGAGGCCGAACCCACCTTAGACAACTAGGGTTTCATTTTACATCATCCATACTCGACGATAATTCGATCAGCTCGTGCCATTGCGAAGGCCTCCTCGAACACCACCCACGCCCTGAACACCTTCAAGCTCGGCCTGCACAATCTCCTCGAAATGCGTGCGTTTCCTGATGAGAACGGCCCTCCATATCTCCCAAAATACAACTCCGTTTAACATCACCACCGTTGAATCTCTAGTACTCGACGCTCTCTACATTTTGCTAGTTGAAAACTTCTTGAAACAATGCATGGATTAGAAGATAATTTGAGGAGAAAGGGGACATTTTCTGGCCGTTCAAAATGGGGGTGGCGGCTGCAAATTTAGGTTTAGGGTTTTGTGTTTTATATTTTTTTTTTGATTTTAACTTCTATTTATAGAAAAAGCAAGCGTAAACACTATTCATCCCGGGAATTCCGAACTCCGATTTAGACGCCGTAACCAGCGTACCTAGGGTTTATCCCGCGTTCCGGACACAATGGAACAGGTTTCGGAAGCTAATTCGGAAGTATGTGCGAGTTATGACTGTAAACGCTCAATTTAAATTAAACCGATTTAAGTCGATTTTTAGGCGTTTTAATTTGTACCGGACAAACGGTAAATCCAAACGACTTGAAATTTGAAACCTTACAATAATATCACATTACGGATCCGATGAAACTGGTTTCGTCGAAATCCGAGACTTTTTGAAAAATGGCTATTTTGACTCGCCAAATTTAAATTAAAAATAATTCGATGCGTTTCGAGCTGCCACGATCAAACGATAGCTCCGATTGACACGAAAATTGAAATCCAGTAATAACTAACTATTACGGATCCAATGAAACTGGTTTCGTTCAATTCTGAGACTGTTCAAAAATTGACTATTTTACAGTCGATTATTAAATATTAAAATATTCAATTTTCACAAATTAACTTTTAATTCGATTTTAAAAGTTCTAAAATATTTCTATAACTCCAGTATGATTAAATAAAATTTTCTAAATTATTTACAATCATATTTAACTCAATTTTTAATTATTTCCATAATTTAACATATTAAATTATCGATTTAAAAATCCAATTAAATCCAATAATTCAAATAAAAATTTATTCGACTTATAAATTCACTTATTAATATTTAAAATTAATTAAATATTCAATTTTAAATTATTAAAAATTCTGGGTCGTTACAATCTTTCCCCCTTAAAAGAATTTCGTCCTCGAAATTATAAGTAAGAAAAGTTATAGAATCTATTAATTTTCCAAAATTCATAATTAAACTTCTTATAAATCTTTACTAAGTTTTCAAATCATACTTAGTTATCTTTTCAAAAACAACTACTATTGTTTAACTTTCAACTTCAAATCAAAGTTTAAAGTTTTCAAAATTTTCCAATTTTTCTCAAATTTTTTTCTAACGCCTTAAATTTTCGGAAAAATTCGCCATAGTCTCCTTTGCGCGGCTCGATCCGAAAAAAAAATGACAGTATATATATCACAAATATACATCTCATCAAGTAATGAGGCATCCCGAAGGGAAAAAAGTATAAAAGTACGATATTTAATCCGAGATATGTACCTTATATTTTATTAGCAAGCATATACGGCTAATATAGCGCTAAAGCGAACTCCAAATGCGAAGCAACGCGATCCGCACCTACTAAACACTTAACAAACAACATGAGAACCATGCATATAGATAATAATATCAATATACAACAAAAGCAATATATATTCAACCATCAACCAACTAACATTCATAACCAATAATATTCATTCATATTCTCATTAATATTCAATGAAATGGGTTTTCAATTTAAATCATATTTGATTCATTTACATTGGATTTTATCAACATTCATTCTCAATTTTAATTAGTTTCAATTAGTTAACATTCACTAATTAAATCCAATTCACATTCAATTCTATTCAAATCTATTTACTTTCAATTTGAATTCAATTTCATAGCTTTTAATTTCATTAATTCTTAATGAATTACATACAATCATCTAACAATCAAATAACAACCAATGTTTATTTATTACAACCAAATTCCTTTGTTTATATTCATTCTCTTTCAATTTATTCAACTTCTAATAACATTAGATTTCAATGAATTTACACTTTCATTCATTATTTCATATCAATTATTCACATTCAATTGATTAACATTCAATTCATTAATTCAATTCAATTCAATGTCCAAAGTTGAATTTCATTTATATAACTTAAGTTCACATTTCTTTTAATTCACTTGATTATTTACTTCCATACCAACATCAATTTAATTCAACAACACTTAAGTTATATTCCATTTAACTTTAAATTCATTTTTATTTACAACTCATATTCATATAATTTCACTTTTATATATATAAGTTTATTTCACAATTGTAAACACTTTAATTATAATTCAATTCTTATAATTCTTTTGCTTATACAATTATTCTTTAATTTAGATTATTCAAACAACCTAACAATCACTTATATACACTTTAATAATTCTGAAAAATTATTCCTTTATATATAAAAATATAATCAAGTAAAATTATTTCATTCACCCAATTTAAAACAATATTGTGCCGAATTGTTCTATTCAAGTGTTTAGAAACCCCTTCGGCATAGTCTTGCGGACCACGCTGACGAAAGTTCATATACCACTCAACAAACCAATCATCACAATATAAAACAATTTTATATCACTAACAAATACGCTCTCATAGCTATTATTACACTCAAACTCATTCTAGAGTACTGCTGACTCTATCTCTAACGAGTAATACCCAACAGAACCATGGTTGTCGCTTAACCATCAGCTCTGATACCAAATGTAACGCCCACAGAAGTTTTCGTTCTTCGAAAATCCGACATCGATACTCACTTTATCGACTGCCGAGAAATCGAAGGTCGAAAACACGGAATGTTATGGGTTTTAAAAAGAAGAAAGAAAGAAAAGAAAAAGGTAGAAGAAAATAGAAAGATAGAAAATAGAGAGAAGAGAGAAAAGAAGGTAGAACATTTTAAAATAGAAGAAAACAGAAAGAAAACAGAAGATAGAAATTTTTTAAAATAGAACGGGACAGAAAGGAAACAACAGAACAACAACAGAATCTCACAATTCGCAGCGGAACAACATATTATAATAAATGAATAATCTTTAAACAAAGAACTATATCAGTTATTACATCACATTTCATTACATCATATCATATCATCAGAGTGTACAACATCATACAACAACAAACAGTACAGCGGAAAAAGAAATACTATATAAACTAGTAATACGCCATGCCATCCAGCTTGCCTCCAGCAACTCCAGAATATCCAGAATATCCTGATAAACCTAACTCTTAACTGCCCGTGTGGAAATTGGTGGGCACCCAGAGTTTAGGAAGGAAAACAATAAACTCCGAGTCAGTCATGTGACTGGTGTGAGAACTCAGAACAGTTTATTTATCTTTAAAATCAAAATAGAGGAATATTTTTAAATTCAATTCGCAATGCTTTTAAAAAATGAGACTACCATAAGGCCTCCCGCACACACACACATGCAAACGCAGAATCGGAGGAGATTTCTCCTTATGATAGTCAAAGATGCTTGATACGCATTTAAAATAACATTTGATATTATTATTAGTGCATAGTGTATAACAAATTCATTTCGAAAGTAGAATATAAATCTTAGCCAACATACGACCATTATCGTATGCCTACTATAGCTACTATCCAAACAGTGGTGACCACCATAAGTGAATAGCAGGTTCTACAACTAATACCGTAAAAGTTTCGTATTGTTTCTTTGGATTTCCAACAAATGGTCAGGCCAAGGAACTTCCCATTGCCACATGAGAATGCCTCTGGATGGACATCCCCGAGAACCAAACCGGATCTCTACCAACACAAGGCCGGGTTACTCCTAACTGAGTAACAACTGACCGAATATGCCATCCCCCGGTCCTTTGGGACCTTTATCAACCGAGCGCTCGTAATCAATTCACACAATCATAAAGTGTTTTCAACATGAGTAAGTATCTGGGCTCCATACCATGATACCACCCTTTTCCAGAAGGAAATGGACACATCCTAAAGGGTGCTACCCCTCATAACCTTGCCGCATCTTTCCTGTTTTGACCATTTCCGGGATGTGAGGCTCGACGAATTCACGTCCACAAAAACATACTTTATACAAAAGCCATGCTTTGGGTCAACAAATGATCAACACAATGATCACTAAGATAGACGATCAAATAAATGATCCTATCACAAATAATCAACACAATGATCATTTCAGCATCACTCAGCATGTCACATTACCAAACTGGGAATATATCGCTGATAACTTCAACTATATAACCTTTGAGCACATACGTCTCAGAGAAGGGTGTTAAGCAAAGAATAAATTCTCCGCCACCAACAGAAATATATTTGAAAGAAATCGGCTTTATATCTCAACTTGTAATGTCAGGCATACAATCCATACAAGTCTGTTCCGGGATCGAACAGAACCGAAGGCACTTACAAAGAAGTCCTTGCAATCCGGATATTCACAATCCTGATCGGATTCACCATCACATATGGAGAACTCAATACCGTAGCTACTCGATGCAGAGTCAATCGATAGTTCATCCTATCACTCTCGCAAATACCGGTCTTCAACACCGATCTTCAAATGCGATTCACAACGACGTATCACATATTCGGAGTGGGTTATACGACCCCATGGTCCTTTCCCGGTTAACCCGAATAGTGAGCGCTTATTCAAAAATAAGTGTAGCATTCACATTCAAACAAATCACATCAATCACCCATTCAAAGGGAAATATTGATAGTCGGTTATTGAACTATCACTGAATATGCACACATCACCAGATTCCAAATAATTTTCCCAAATTATTTATTTTCCAAAATATCTTTACAAGATATATAATTTCACATTTCAAAAATAAATCAATATTTATTTTTAACAAGTTCCACTTTCACATATAAATTCCATAATGAATTTATATTTCAAAATATCATGCATATACAATTTCAACTATCCATTTCAATTTATCTTCAAAAGATAAATTCTAAATATTCACTTCATATTGGAAAACATTTCCATACTTATTAAAAATAAGTAATCGACAAATCTTTTTATTTCAACCTTTGAAAATATTCAATATACTTAAATCGAATTAAGTATATATTTCATTCTTTAAGGGAAATCATTCTCTTAAACATTTTTATTTGGGCCAAAACGAATGTTGCGTAAAACATCGTTACGACAACCCAAAATCACTAGCATAGGGATTCGAATTTAAAATAGCTATATAAATCCCAATACTTTACAAAGCATTTCCTTTCGGAAATCATTTACTATAACAACAGTGTTATAGTCCACCATTTCCTTTTATTTCACGAAACATCTATTTCAACAATGAATGTTGAAATCTATGGTTTCGAATCTCAACACCTTTTAAAGCATCGTTAGATCGTTTTAATTCTGTTTAAAATATCACATTCTAAAACATTTTCTTTAACATGTTATTCACTATTCAAAAACGTGAATATACCATGTTCACAAATTCCATTATTTCTATTCTTTTTAACTTAAAGGATTATTCACTGTTTACAACGTGAATATAACTCCATTAATAGGTTATAACAATTAACTTATCAAAATAAGTCGTTTGCGAATTTATAAAACAACGTTTATAAATTCCATATTATTTATTTATAAAAACTTCCTTTTTATAAATTCCTTTATTAACCTATTCCAGTTTATAATTAAATTATAAACTAAACGTTTACATTATAAGTTAATTACTTATAAACGATTATTTTACAAAATCGTTCTTTTAAAGACCTTCCAAACCATAAATCTTATAACTTATAAGATTCATTTATTTAACAAAATTTATTCTTCAAATAACTTCACAAATTTATAAATCTTACTATTTATAAATTTCATTTATAACTTCACCATTTATAATTCTATAAATTTCATTCTATTATGAAATTCATTTTCACTTAATTCAAACACTTATAAAAACTCGTTTTATAAGTCAATATTTCAATTTATAAATATCCATTTATAAATCTCTTAATATAAATCAATTAATATTATTCTTTAAAACATCTTTAATTTCCTTTAAAATTTCACCATTCTGATTTATAAAATAATCAAATTTTATAAATCCTATTTTTAAACTTTTTATAACAAGTTCAGAATTCCATTTAAACTCTTTTGCAAAGTCATTAATCCCTTATTTTCAAAAATCGGCTTTTAACTATATTTCACAAAAATCATAATTTTATAACTTCTAAAATTATATAACGTTTATTTATTTAAATGGATCAATTCCAAAAAATATTTTTATATTTCAAAAATCACTTTGAAAATCATTTTAAAATCCCAAAATCTGGGTCAAATGATGCTACACACCAAATAGTCAATCACGACTAACAACAATATCATATATCGATATGATAATGCATCAAATATCAAAATATCTGAAATCAAATAAAAACTGTTGAGGAATCCAGTTGGATCCCTCCAACCTGTTTCCTGCATCCAAAAACATTAGCACAATACCAATTTCGCTCCAGTACGAAATTATCGCGGTATATGTTCTTAATAAATATTATCCGCTTAATAACGGCGCAATAGGGTCTCATCCGCTAAACAAAAAATGCGGGAAATCAATCAACTGCAATATATACATATGCCAATATATATATATTGATATTATATATAATACCAATTTCACTGTTTATGAAATATTCGCGGTATATGTTTTTAATAAATAACATCCGCTTACTAACGGCGCATAATGTCTATTTTAACAATCAATAATTTACAGTCATCATTCAAACATGCATTCAATTATTTTAAATCTAACTATTTAAAATAAAATCGAAACTGATTCGATTGAGTGAGAAGTTCTCACCTTGATTTTAATTTCCGTTTTAGCTTTTATTTCGAATAAAATTAAACGCGCGTTTAATTTCACCCGAAATTTTCACTAACTCCAAACGACTCCAAACCAACTCCATCGCGTAGTGCTCGTCCATACGATTCCAACGCAACTGAGTTTGCATTTTTTCGACCTCGTATGAAAAAGTTATGTAATTTACAAGTTTGTACACGATTTTATAAACTAATTTCAACATAAACTTTTATATTTTAAACCCAAACTCACACCAGCCCTTGGATCCAAAGCAAGCTACATCAGGCCGTCCCTCATCATCTTCTACATCACGCACAAGCTACAAGTTTTAGGATTTGAGGCCGAACCCACCTTAGACAACTAGGGTTTCATTTTACATCATCCATACTCGACGATAATTCGATCAGCTCGTGCCATTGCGAAGGCCTCCTCGAACACCACCCACGCCCTGAACACCTTCAAGCTCGGCCTGCACAATCTCCTCGAAATGCGTGCGTTTCCTGATGAGAACGGCCCTCCATATCTCCCAAAATACAACTCCGTTTAACATCACCACCGTTGAATCTCTAGTACTCGACGCTCTCTACATTTTGCTAGTTGAAAACTTCTTGAAACAACGCATGGATTAGAAGATAATTTGAGGAGAAAGGGGACATTTTCTGGCCGTTCAAAATGGGGGTGGCGGCTGCAAATTTAGGTTTAGGGTTTTGTGTTTTATATTTTTTTTTTGATTTTAACTTCTATTTATAGAAAAAGCAAGCGTAAACACTATTCATCCCGGGAATTCCGAACTCCGATTTAGACGCCGTAACCAGCGTACCTAGGGTTTATCCCGCGTTCCGGACACAATGGAACAGGTTTCGGAAGCTAATTCGGAAGTATGTGCGAGTTATGGCTGTAAACGCTCAATTTAAATTAAACCGATTTAAGTCGATTTTTAGGCGTTTTAATTTGTACCGGACAAACGGTAAATCCAAACGACTTGAAATTTGAAACCTTACAATAATATCACATTACGGATCCGATGAAACTGGTTTCGTCGAAATCCGAGACTTTTTGAAAAATGGCTATTTTGACTCGCCAAATTTAAATTAAAAATAATTCGATGCGTTTCGAGCTGCCACGATCAAACGATAGCTCCGATTGACACGAAAATTGAAATCCGATAATAACTAACTATTACGGATCCAATGAAACTGGTTTCGTTCAATTCTGAGACTGTTCGAAAATTGACTATTTTACAGTCGATTATTAAATATTAAAATATTCAATTTTCACAAATTAACTTTTAATTCGATTTTAAAAGTTCTAAAATATTTCTATAACTCCAGTATGATTAAATAAAATTTTCCAAATTATTTACAATCATATTTAACTCAATTTTTAATTATTTCCATAATTTAACATATTAAATTATCGATTTAAAAATCCAATTAAATCCAATAATTCAAATAAAAATTTATTCGACTTATAAATTCACTTATTAATATTTAAAATTAATTAAATATTCAATTTTAAATTATTAAAAATTCTGGGTCGTTACACACATCCATTTCTAATTATTGAGAAATGAGTTGAAGAAATACATGTGAAAATCCATGCAAGCATAGGCTTTGGAAAGTTCATCCGAGAAAGAATTGCTATAATAGATCTCCAGGATACTGAATCAAAAGCTTTTTGTATATCAAGTTTGATCATACATCTGGGTGAAATACTGTCAATACTGTATCCTCTTATAAGCTCTTGCGTGAGTAAGATGTTGTCACCAATATTTCTAGAAGGGACATAAGCAACTTGATTATTAGAAATGACTAAAGGCAGCACTTTTTGAATCCTATCTGCAATGATCTTGGAAATAATTTTGTAAAGTACATTGCAACAGGAGATAGGTCTAAAATCAGAAACTTTCCTTGCATTTGAGCATTTAGGAACAAGTGCTATGTTGGTAGCATTTATACCAATAGGCAATTTATTGTGTGAAAAGAAATACAAGATTGCCTTGTTGAGATCATCCTTAATTATTTTCAAGTATCTTGAAAAAAGAAAGCACTAAAGCCATCAGGTCCACCACTGCTATCAGGCTTTAAAGAAAAGACAGCCATCTTAACCTCTTCAGGTAGAACTTCTCTAATAATATCATTTGCCTGTTCATAACTCAAGAAAGGAAGCTTCATAGTAAATAGAGGAGTAAGATTTGGGGATATTGGGCATGGATTAGCAAGAATATCCGAGAAGTAATCAATAAAAGCAACATTAATTGCATCATCATTTTCCTGTAGAACTCCATTCTTATCAACAATACTAATAATTCTTCCCATAGATTGCTTAATCTTGATAGAGTTATGGTAAAATTTAGTGTTCCTATCACCTTGCTTATCAAAAGTCTCATGAAGAATTTCTTTTTTCATCAATGCTTCAAACTCTAAAGCTTCTAGTAGTTGTTTGGATAACATTGCTTCTTGAGTAGCCAATAATGAGTTCAAATTGTCATTCTGTAATTGTAACTGAACAGCTAATAATTTCTCTCTAATACCATCTGAAATTTTAGATCCTATCCCAAAATTCTCTTTAGCCCAAGATTTAAGCTTTACTTTTAACTTCTGCAGCTTTGTCATAAAAATATAAAGAGGATTACCAACACATTTTCCTGCCAAACCTGCATCACAATGCTTAGAAATTTTTTATGATTAGTCCAAGTTTTAAAAAATTTAAAAAAAGGATTCCTATATATTGACTTCTCCCCCCAAGATAAAATAATAGGAGAGTGATCAGAAATTGAGGGATTTAGAAATTTGCAGCAGAGATTAGGCCAAAGATTTAATGAGTGAATATTATAAAATGCATGATCAAGTTTACAATACGTTCTAGGGCCATGTTTACTTTTATTATTCCAAGTAAACACTGCTCCAGAAGAAGGAATATGAATAAGAGATGAAGCAATTAAAGTTTGATTTAGTGGGGAAATATCTTTTAAGGATAAAGGGATACCACCCATTTTTTGATCTGATAAATACATACAATTAAAATCACCAAGAACAATCCAAGGTAAATTTGAATGAGAAAGAGAAGTGAGGTTTGCAAAAAAAGATAATCTTTTATCAAGATTGTTTTGAGCGTAGACAAAAGTGATCAAAAAAGGACAAATTGAAGAAGTTTGTGAAGCTGAGAAATGAATAAGTTGATCATCCTCTTTCAACTTTGTCAAATTCAAAAACTTTAAATTCCATAAAGCCAATAATCTGCCATATGGGGCACTATGTGGATTATCCTCATGATCCCAATCAGGGGCAATATTCTTGCATGCTAGTTCAGATTGTACTTTATTAAGTTTTGTTTCACTGATAGCAATGAGTTGCAGTTTCTGTTCTTGAATTAAATGCTTTATTTCAGCTTGTTTGGAAGCTAGATGACCTCCTCTTATATTCCAATATGTTATATTATTGATCAACATCATTAATGCTTGGGTGAAATTATATTGGAAGGATGCTTCCTATTATGCCTTAAATCACTTTTCAGAGAGGAAGAAACTTGTAAAGTTACTGAATCATTATTAACTCTCGGCTGAATTTCATCCAAATTATAGTTTTTACCATTGTTAAAATCCTCTGTAGTATCATGGAAAGAGACCTTCTTTTTGCCTTTTTTACCTTTTTTAAAAGATTTAAACTGATTTTCAGTAGAGTCCTTTGAACAACAAGGTGGAGGTAAAATCAAGTCATTAGGAGGAGAAATATTGATATAAGGAGAGGTAAATGCAGGGGATACATCATTGATAGAAAACTCATTGTTTAAATCTTTAATAGGAATAGAAATATCACTAGATCCTTCAGACTGTACCTCAGAAGAGACCATTGAACAACATGATGGAGGTAAAATCGAATTATTAGTAGATGAATTGTTGATAACAGGGGAAAAATGTGAAGAGGAGACATCATTAATTAAATGATCATTATTGAAATCTTTAAAGGGAATAGAACTAGCAACAATGCCATCAGAAAGGTTCAATACTTCAGAATGTAAATCTTCATTAGAAAAACAACCTACAGATGAAACATCATCAGTTTTTCCATCAAAGCAGCTATTTATTTCCTTGTTATCAGATTGAGAGGAAAAGTTTGTCTTTTCAATAAGAATGTCTTTATTAAAAGCTTCTTCATCCAAGTTTGATAAATTCTGAAATGAGTTGGTAGTTACAAGATTTTCCTTGATACTTAATTCCTTTTTACCATCAGTTTCTATGTGTATAATGTCTCTATGATCCAAATTCCTCACTGCTTTGTCTGAGAATTGATTACCTTCATTTTCTACCAGTATTTTGTCATATTGATCCAAATTCCCCACTGCCTTGTCCAGTATTTGAGTACTATCATCCTTATTCAGATTACTATCAATAGAAGAGCCCTGAACTGAATCCTTTCTTTTCCATACTTTAAGAGAATTCTTATTAACAAATCCAACATTATGAGACTTTTGAACCTTATCTTTCAAAATTCCATGAACCACAGGATCATTATCAACATACTTCCCATCATCCTGACCAATATTAAAAGTTTGCATATCACAATTTTTCATCTTGCTATTACCAGAACAGAAATTAGTTTCATGACCAAAAACTTTACATATACTACAAATTTTAGGCTTCCAGTCATATTCCACTTTAACATAAGGGCAACAATCACCTAAACCATCAATTGCAATAAAGTCAGGTAACTCTTGTTCAGGAGATACTTCAATCAACGCTCTAGCATATTTGAATCTAGACAATCTTTCTGTACTTTCATCAAGACAAATCAACTTTCCCACATGACATGCTAACCAATTGATACCAATTAATGTCCAAGCGATTAAAGGAATTCTATAAAAATGAACCCACACTGGCACCTTTTGATTTTCTCCTGAAAATAACCAAAAGATGGATCCCATTTTGTAATGATGAATATCTTACCCTTAATGAAAATAGGAAAAGATTGTAAAACTTTCAACCTGTCAAGATCATTCGAAAATTTAAAGAAGAAATTCTCATTATCAGATTTGATATCAACTTCACCATTCAAACGCCAAATACTTTTCAAATGCTTTAAAACAGTTAAGAAAGATAGAGGACCATCCAAGAAGAAACCTACAAGATGATCAGCCCAGAATTTAATACCTTCATTTCTAACTACATCAGGAAGAGCATTCGGAAAACCATCTTTTTTAATAACAAAATGTCTAGGTTCAAAAACACCTGCATTTCTAGGTTTTCTCTTGAATAAAGAGGACCACTTTGAATCTGAATATGAAATTCTAGAAAGATGATCTTGCTCTAAAACAGAAGAACCACTACCAGCCAAAGGAGGAAAATTCCTATCAAGAATCGATGACTGGTGATTGGAATTCAAACAAGAATCTGACAAAGCCGTAGGAAGGATGAAAGAAGAAGAAAGTGGAGGAGGAACAAGAGAAGGAGAGGACGAGAGAGGGGGGGTCGGAGGGAAGGGAGAAGGGTTCAAAGAAGGAAGGATCAGGGAAGGAGAAGAAGAAGGAGGAGGTGGAGGAAACGGGGAAGGGGAGGAAGAGGATGCCGCCATGGAACAGAATTCAAACTTGGAAAACTTCCTATTAAAAAACACTATTTTACCGCTTATTAATATTGATGTGCTTTAATCTGTGATGTGATGATTGATGTTGTTGCACTATTATGTAAAACCTCTGGACTACACCATACACACACAAATATGGATTGCACGAGGAAATTGGTTAAGTCACAGATTTTTAATGATTTTAAAGATTGAATTTTTTAAACCAAAATAGTTTTGTAAATGGAATTGAAAGCTATTGAAAAGTAGTTTCAAAAATAAAAGTTATATTGAATAACTTGATTTAGTTTTGAAATTTAAATAATTTGATTTAAATTTGAATTCGAAATTTGAAATTGAATTTTATGTTTGGAAACTATGGTTTAAAGATGTTATGCAAGTTGTATAAGGGTTAAACC
The DNA here is from genome assembly GCA_030765085.1 of Allium cepa. Taxonomy (NCBI): domain Eukaryota; kingdom Viridiplantae; phylum Streptophyta; class Magnoliopsida; order Asparagales; family Amaryllidaceae; genus Allium; species Allium cepa. Next base: position 617,840,846 of record CM060931.1, read on the forward strand.
ATTTTAAAGGTATTGATTTGAGAATTTGAATTTAACTCAAGGGCTTTGACTCTTGCAAATATAATTGGATTTTTCCAAAATGAAAACTATTTGTTTTCAAATAATAATAGCTTTTATTTAAAGAAAGGATTTCCAATTTGTATCGAAAGATTCCAAGTTTTAAATGAAAGTATGAATTGTTTTGAAAGCTATGAAGGAACCTTTGTGAAAGATTGTTAAACTTTGCTTTGAAATCGAAGAGGATTTTAAATGGTGTATCTTTCATATATAAAAGATTTGAAATAGGAATTATTTTGAAAGTTATGAATGTATCTTTGGAAATAGTTTTTAAAGCTATAAATTGAGTCTTTGGATTAATAATTGGATGAGATAATCCAATTTGAAAAGGAAGTTGTTTTGAAAAGCTGTGAATGAATCTTTGTGAAATATTAGTGAACTGTGTGAAGTAAATCTTTTTGTTTAAAGATTTTCAAATGGTAATTTGTTTAAACCATTTAAAGAAAAGTTTTTGGGTTTTAAATTGTGACTTAACTGAAATCCCATTATCCATATGTTTTTAAATATTGCGCCCATTATTCGGTTTAGCCGGGAGAGGACCTTGTGTCAGATAACCCATACTGAATAATGATACGACGTTATGGATAACATTTGAAGACCGACGGTGAAGACCGGGTATTTTCGAGAACGAAAGGATAACCCGTCGAATGACTCTGCATCGATTAGCGCCCGGTATAGAGATCTCTATATGTGATGGGGAGTCCGATCGGGATTGTGAATACCCAGATTGCAAGGGCTTCTTTGGAAGTGCCTTCGGTATCGTTCGAACCCAAAACATTATGGATGTGTGTCTGACATTACACTTTGAGATGTAAAGCTGGTTTCTATCAAATACATTTCTGTTTGGTGGCGGAGATTTATTCTCTTAGCTTAACACCCTTCTATGAGACATACGAGCTCAGAGGTTATGTAATTGATGATTACTAGTGATACATTCCCAATTTGGTAATGTGGCATACGAAGTGCTGCTGATCATTTGTTGATCAAAGCATGGCTTTGTGAAAAAGCATAGCTCTGTGGACGAGACTGCATCAGGACCTCACTCTCCGGAAATGGTCAAACAGGAAAGATGCAGCAAGGTTACAGGGGTCACACCCCTAGGGTATGTCAATTCCTTCTGGAAAAGGGTGGTATCATGGTATGGAGCCCAGATACTTAACTCATGTGGATACTGTAAATCTATTACTGTGTGATGGTTGTGGTTGAGAGCTCTCGGGTAAAGGTCACAAACGACCGGGGATGGCATATCTTAGGTGCTACCCCCGGGAGTAAACCGGCCTTGTGTTGGCAGAGAGTCGGGTAGGTTCTCGGAGCGTCCCTCCAGAGGTGTACCCATGTGGCAATGGGAAGTTCCTTGGCCTGACCATTTTGTTGGAAATCCAATCATCCAATACACGCATTGTATGGTTTTAGTTGTATAACCCGCCATTTACTTATGGTGGTCACCACTGTTTAGATGGTAGCTATAGTAGGAATAGTTTGAAATCTCTATGCTGGCTAAGATTAATATTATACTTTCAAAAGGTTTTCTGCACTATGCACTAATAATAAATCAAAATGGTTTTCGCATATCAAGCATTTTTGACTATCATAAGGAGAAATTTCCTCCAATTCTACGTTTGCATGGTGTGTGTGGCGGGAGGCCTTATGGTAGTTTCATTTTCCAAAAAGCATTGCGGATTTTTCAACTTTTAAATTCTTTTGTTGTTTATTTTAAAGATAAACTGTTTTTGTTTACTCATACCAGTCCCATGACTGACCCGGAGTTTATTGTTCCCATCCTAAACTCTTGGTGCCCATAATTTTCTACAGGGCAGTCTAGAGTTGGGTTTTTCAGATAATCGAATAGTAGGTGTAGATTCGATAGCATTCAATCTTGGGTTTTTGGCAATCACGTTTGGATCGAGTTCTTCACTTCAGCATCGTTGTTGAATCAAGCTTGTTGGATTGGAGTTCTTTGAGCTTTCGGTTTTGGATATGAAAGTCTTCGAGTATATGGAGTTTTTGGAGTTTGGAATTGAAGACAATATCTTTCCGTTGTTGTTGTCTCTATTATATCTTGTATCTCTGATGTATATTGATATTCATTGTATCAGATACTGTATTCATTGTTGTATCAATGATATGTTATTCATTTTTCTTCCATTGTGTTGTTGTACTTAATGTGTTATATGCTCCAGCGAACCAGATTTGGCGTTTGAAAAAGCGGCATTCGAATACTGGTGAAGTATTCGGTGCCGATTTTCGAAGGTCGAGTCAGGGTCGTTATAAATAATGATGGAAACACTTTTTAAATTCAGCGGATAGTACAAGTTCCCTCCTCATACCTTAATACAATGTTTGACCAGAATATCCTTTATACTATTAGAAATCTGGTTTAATTAACTCTTTTGAAAATTCCTTACTTTTGGAAAAACTTACATGAGACCTTTTTTTAGATCATCTGGGCTTTCCTTTCGATCCGTTCCACTCCACATCTAAAAGATAAAATAGAGATCAGATAAGTTCGAGGCATTGGTTGCTCCATTCCTAACCTTAGTTACACACCTTGTTTTACCTTTTAGATCTCACAGGCTGGACAAATGTACTAGTTGTTTTCACATATTCCTTTCATTTTTAGAAATGATTTATAAAACTTGCAAATCATTGTTCAAAACACTTAATTATGCTTTTAAAAACCCTTTATAAAAGATATGAAAACGAATGGTTAAGTTTAAAATCATATTTCACAAGTTATTTAAAACTGCTGTGAAAAGTGTTTAAAAGCTATATTGATCAAAAGGACTTTTCTATCTTTTGGAAATTCATTTATATAATTCAAATATCCTTTAAAATATTATAAAGTATTTATAAAATTTATTTCATATTTTTAAACATTTAAAAATATTCATTTTAAATCAATTTCAAATTTGGGTTTTTAACTGCAAAACCGCGATTTTTTTGAAAACTTCTTTTGAACTTATTTAAAAATTTACAAGATGATTTTATTTCTCTGTGTGAAAGGTATGGATATAATTTTAGAATAATTCTTATCTTGAATAATTCCAAGCTATATTCCATTCTCCACCGTCGTTCGACTTTTACGGCACGAAATCGCAAACTACCGTTACGCGATGTGTCTAGTTTTGACTTGTTTTTCAATTTCTTTTCAACTTCATGGAAACACTTTAAATGTTTATAAAACATTTCTAAATCATTTTAAACTCATTTAAACAAATACTTTTCATATTTCAAACCCATTTTCCATTTCATTTCATATTATAATTCTATATTATTATAATATTCATTTCAACCCTTTTAGATATTTAAACCAATAAGAGGCTAAGGAACTCCATGCACATCTTTGTACCGATTTAATTCTCATTTAATTAACTATGGTTAATTACTGACCATTGCTCTTATTGTTTATCAAACCAAGTAATCATCCATATCAACATCTATATATTCAAACTAGTAATCAACCAAGTAATCACACATTTAATCATCCAATATATTTAAACTTTCAAATCATTATAGTTAAAATAATTTAGAGATTAGTTAGTAAAATTAAAATGTGAGTATTCTCTTTTGTCTCTAACTAATTCTTCCTACCAACATTCTTATCCAACAACACTTCACTAAATGATTATTATCTTCGATTAATCATCATATACTCCATTTCTCCTTCCCAAGCTCCAAAAAGTCTGGCAGAGCTTCTGCAGTACTTCAAACTTCCTCATATCTTCTTGGAATAAAACCGGTAGCACTTCTCCCCAATATTTTCACTTTGGAGCTTCCCGGACTCCACTTCTCCTTATTTTGAGCTTGGCCTCCCCCTAGGATAGGCGATGGAGGTCGGCCTTGAGGCGAGGTGGTGGATGAGAGTTGAGGGAGGAGAATGAGATGTTTGCACTAGATTTAAGGTGGACTATATGTGTATAGATATTTACTTTCTTTTTTACTACTGTTTTCTTCATTATATTTTTTGTTATCTTTCTAGAGAAGAAGAGGCCATTAGAGTCTAAAGGAAGAAGAGGAGAAATTTAAGAAAAGAAAGAAGGTAGGTGTGAAGAAAATGAAGCATAAGGGTTCATAGTCATAGCGTTGAATTCCTTAAGCATTAAGGAATGTAAATGGACAAAGTTACCCCCTCCCATCACTATCGTTTTCAGTCCTTCCCCTCTTCTAACCTCTTGTAACATCCCCCTACTTGGAGGTCCAAAACTAACGGCTACGGATGCTGCAGTCATCCATGCTTATTAATTCTCGACGACCAAATACGGCGGTGCTAGATACATTGATACAAAGATCACCGAAATATGGAAATATTTTAACAATTCAAAAACATATTTTCATATTTAAATCAAAACATTTGATGTTCCTTACATGTTCGCAAAGACAAAACCACATTCAACAAAATATAATTATTATAAATACGCCACGAGCAATATATGAAGTTGCCCCATTGGTTGATCAAAGTATATAGTAAGGCTAATAGATCTGCCTTTACAAACAAATATACGGTTGGAAAGATAATTCTAAATAATTACTGCCTTCTACACGCCTTCGAAAGTTTTATCCGTCTAAGAAGAAAAACTGAAAACCTTAAACCTCAAACTACTCAAAATCAGTTGAGCACTTGAGAGTTTAAGGGGAAAACAAAAACTTTGAGTCAGACATAAATCCCGATATGAATAATAATCTAACATCTCATTCCTTTTAAATATCTAGTGAGACCGTGCTGCTTAGCGGAACAGGTTTCCCCTCACGAGTGTCCTAACACCTTTTTAAAACCATATTTTATGCTCCTACATCCACAATGGTTAAAACATATATTTTCAAAATATTATGATGATATGCATACTTGAAAGCATTTAGGATTTCCTATACCATATTAATTACAATAACCATCTAAGTTTCATCTGACTATCCGTCTTATATTCTCAAGGTCTACCCATCCCATATTAGACTTTATTTGCATAAAAAGGGACTATTCATCCCACATTATTTTACTTAAGTTAGTGTGGACTATCCATCTTACATCCTATAGTTTTTCCAGGATGACTAAGAACCATTCTTCAATTATATGGAGACTATCCATCCCCTTCATGCCATTGACTATCCATCAAACATCCCATAGTTTTCCTAGGATGACTATAAACCCATCATTTCAATCATGTAGAGACTATCCATCTCTAACCTGATGTTGACTCTCCATCAAACATCCCATAGTTTTCTTAGGATAACTATGAGCCCATCACTTGGCCACTTAACTCATGTTATCCACATAAGTTTAATTATCTCATGATATCCACATGGTCAACCTATTTCCATTAGTATCCCAAAATTAGGTTATATTTCAATCATCCCATGCTATCCTCATGGTTAACCTATTTCCATTAGTATTCCTAACTTAGGTTATATTCATTTATAATTTACATTGGTATCCCCCAATGATTGATTCAAAACATATAAGTGTTGATATCCCCAACTATTGTGTTGAACTCATTAAGCCTACCCTGATATCCCCAAGGTTATACAACACTTATAATATAAGGTTAAAAGAAAACAACTTTTCAACCCCTTCGACAGTATCCCCTTCAAAAGCTTTGCTTTCGACCCTTTCGAAAGCAACCTTCGACCCCTTCGAAAGCACAAACCATAAATTTTTAAAACAATAGGCTCCTGCCTTTATAACACTTTAAAACCCCCTTTCGAAACCTTTCTACCGTGTTAAAGTATTATTATATAAGGGTAGAATCATAGCTTCAGAACCACTTAAAGCTATCCCTTTCGAAAGCATTGAAGGTTACCCTCAAAACCCTTGAAAAACAAACCTTTCGAAACCATTGAACATCAAACCTTTCAAAACCATTGAAATTCAAACATTTCAAAACCATTGAAACTCAAACCTTTGAAACCATTGAACATCAAACTTTCGAAACCATTAGGCTTATACTTAAAAATATTACTTTGGTTTACAGTGAAAGTATCTCTTCCAAACCACTCTTTATTTTGTAATATTGGGGAAGTTTGATGGTAAAAAACCATCCTTTCAAAAGCAATAAAACATCTGCGATGAATCTTTCGGCAACGTCAAAAGCTTCTATTTTCGACTCCTTCGAAAGGTTTATGAAGTGGCTTCTATTTTTATAAACAAGTAAATGTTTCTACGACGTCGAAAGCTTTAAACAAAACCTTCTTTAAAATAAAGCCAGCTTTCAACACTATAGCTTTCGACCCTGTCGAAAGCAAGCATAGCTTTCAATCTTGTTGAGAGCGAACATAGCTTTCGACCTTGTCTAAAGCCTTTTAAAACAGGCAAGTGACTTTCTATTTCAAATCAAAGTAAACCAAGAGTCCATCTCCTTCGAAATCAACCCTTCGAAAGCAACCCTTTGACACCATACCATCCAACTTGGTCCAATTCACTACAAACCACCTGAATGATATCATGAGCATTGCTTTCGACCTTGTTGGTCATTGAAGTCGAAAGTTCATGGTCCATAGGTCTAAGTCAAAAGGTTTGCCAAAGAATGCGGAACTACCTTGTTTTGGGTAAAAGCTGATTTTTGTCAAAATAAGTAATTTAAAAGAAACTTGCCCACTTGCAAACATTTGATCGACGTTCACAAACTTTTAAATAATTTGGATAATATTTGCTGCATTTTCTCTGATCTAAAATCAAGTTAACTTTTAAAAATTAAGCCCTTTCTCTTATGAAAACAATTAAATCATTTAAATCCTTCTTTCGAAATAATCTAATTTCCATACTTAATCACTTAGTAAAAATCCCCAAAAATTTCAAAAATTCACTTTAATTGTGTTATCTAACATATTAAAATTTCAGACCTAAATTCTTAATATATTTTCCAAAATAAATTTATAAACCCAAATATCCATATTTTTCTTTGAAAATTCATAACTTATTCTCCATGGCTTGGAAAATTATAAAAATTGAAACCCAACTCCAAAATTATGTTTTCCTTAGTATATAATTTTCCCATGGTGTTTCAAATCGTTTAATCTCGGTTTTACCCTAAAATCATATATGTCTCCTTTAAACAACTATGTTTAAACATATATAAATCATAAATCAAGCATATCGTCATTCAATACATCATAAAACAGATTACCTTAAAATCCGAAACCATACGATTATAAAACCCAAAATAGAGATGTAGAAATTATTATTCACCTTAGATTGGATAAGGAAATTGATGATTGATTGAGATTGATTTCTTCTAGCTTGAATCCTAAGCTTAAATTTAATTTTCTCTTCTCTTCTTTCTTCCTAATAGCCGGCCTTGCTTCCTCTTCTTACGTTCAAAATTTTGTTTTAGATAAAATGAACGTGTATGACTAAGGAAGATAACATAAGGGTGGGAAATATGGACGGCTATTTACCCTAATGCCCATATATTTATTTGCTTAATCATTTATAAGTTCATTTAATTAAATAAGCACGACCACTGAATTTTATAATCAACCTCAATCCCCTTATCTACATTATTCTATTTAATTTATTCAATTAAATGTCCTGAATAATGTTAAACAAAAATAAGGGGTGTTATAGGTTCCCCCTTTAAAGAATTTCATCCTTGAAATTCAGTAAGGACTAACTAGCACACATAGCTATCATCTGTAACATCTCCTAACAACCACACTAGCTTATCCGACTAGCAACCAATGTATATAGAGGTAATATAGACTTACCGTCAAAGCAGATCAGGATAAACCTCTCAAGTATAGTCCTTCTCGTTGTATCTCCATCGAACTTTCACCAACTTGACCGTCTTGGTAGTCAGTCTCTTCTCATCTCTCGCTACAACCCAAACTGGTTGTCTAACAAAATTCAAATCAGGCTCTACTACCAAATCTTCCAACTCTGTATGAGGAACAGTAGCCTCTGGATCATGCACGAACTTGTGAAGATGAGACACATCGAACATATTATGGACACATGTCATACTGCTCGGTAACTCTACTATTTAAGCGAGCTTTCCAATCCTTTCTAAAATCTAGAATAAACCAACATATCTCGGGGCCAACTTTCAAAACCAGACCACACCCTTCATCAGTATACTTTAATGAAAACCCTATCTGCCACTGAGAACTCTAGATCTTTACACCATTTGTCTACGTAACTCTTCTGCCTAGATTGAGCTTCCTTCATCCGTTCTTGGATTTACTCAATCTTTTTCGATGCCATCTAACCAAATCCGGACCTAAGACTAATATGTCTTCAGTCTCTAACATACAAGCTGGTGATTTGGAAGGCCTTCCATACAAAGCTTCAGAAGGCATCATTCCTATACTAGTCTGATAACTATTATTATAGGAAAACTCAACCAAATGTAGGTGATCCACCCAGGTCCAATACACAAGCTCTTAATAAATCTTCGAGTACCTTATTGGCTCTCTCTATATGCCCATCCATCTGCGGGTGATATGTTGTACTCATCTTGAGCTTGGTACCTAACACCTCTTGTAGAATCCTCTAAAATTCACTAAAGAACAATGCATCTCTGTCATCGACTATGCTACTAGGAATCCCATGGAGTCTAACTATGTTCTTTATGAACAATTTAGCAAAATTGGTGCCGTTCTGGTTGACTTTACCAGAATGAAATGGGCACTCTTTGTCAATCTATCCACAATAACTCATATGCTTTCATTTCCTCTATTTGACCTTGGCAACCATCTGTAAAATCCATCGATATCGAATCCCATTTCCAAACTGGGATATCTAAAGGCTGAAGTAACCCACTTGGCTTCTGTTGTTCGGCCTTCACTTGTTGACAGTTAACACACTGCCTAACCCACAAGCCAACATCTCCCTTCATGCCTTCCCAATAGAAGCTCCTCTTCATGTCCTGATACAACTTAGATCCTCTAGGATGAATCGTAAACTTCAATCAATGACGTTTCTCTGGAACTTCTCTTCTTAAGTTCTCTACATTTGAAATGCATAATCATCCCTTCTTTCTCAACCATCCTCTTTGGTCAAGACTAAAATCCTTTAGGTCATCAATTTCTGATCCGACCTCAGGCCTTCTAATCCTCTCAGCTAAAACTGGATCTTCTCTCTACTTAGAAGCTATCCTCTCGATCAGCACTGGTCGAACTTCTAAACTAGATAACATGGCAGTATTCTGACTAGATCTAGCAGTAGATCTCAACTACACACCACAACTGGCTAAAACTTCTAGATCCTTCGATTCTGCCAACATTGCTAACACCATGTTTTGACGTTTTCTCCTGAGAGCATCTGCTACATTATTTCCTTTCCTAGGAGTATACTCTATACCGAAATCATAAGCAGCCAAAAACTCCAGCCATCTCTACTGCCTCATATTCGACTCCTTCTGAGAGAATAAAACTTCAATAAACTATGATTAATATACAACTCAAAGCTCTCTCCTAAGAGATAATGCCTCCAAATCTTCAAGGCAAATATCACCGCAGCCAACTCCAAGTCATGAGTAGGGTATCTAACTTTGTGCAATCTAAGCTGCCTAGATGCATAAAAAATAACCTTGCCCCTCTTCATCAAAACTGCTCCGAATCCGGTCCCCTATGCATTAGTATATACTACCAACCCTTGGTTACCATTTGGAACTACTAACACTAGCACATTGGTTAAAAAATTCTTTAACTTAAGAAACACTTCCTCACATTTGTCAGACCAAACAAATTTCACGTCCTTCTTGGTCAACTTAGTCAAAGGTGCCACTATCTACGAGAAATCCTTGATGAATCAGTAATAGCCAGCAAGTCCTAGAACACTCCCGATCTTGGTTACCGTCTCTTATCTCTTCCAATTGTTTACAGCTTCGATCTTATCTAGATTGACTGACAATCACTTCTCTGAAACCATATGACCAAGAAACTTTATCTCTTTCTTCCAAAAATGACACGCGGAAAATTTTGCCTTTAGCTGATCCTGCCTCACTGTCTCCAACATCACTCTAAGATGAATCTCATACTCTCTTTCATCTTTTGAGTATACCAAAATGTTATCTATGAATACCAACATGAACCTATCCAAGTGCTCTCGGAAAATCCGGTTCATTGAATCAATGAAGAAAGAAGGTGCATTTGTCAATCCAAATGGCATCACCAACCACTCATATGTACCATACCTAGTATGAAATGTCATCAAAGGAATGCTATCATCCACCACTCTCAACTCATGGAACCCTGTTGCCAAATCCAATAAGGAAAATACTCTAGCTCCCTCAACTGATCAAAATGATCATCTATCTTCGATAGAGGGTACAAATTCTTGATCGTCCTTTCATTCAACTTACGATAGTCAATGCATCCTTAAAGACCTATTTGGTTTCTTTACAAATACCACAACTGCTTCCCAAGGTGAACTGCTTAGTCTGATAAAATTCCTTCTCTCGAGATCCACTAGCTGCACCTTTAACTCCTTCCTCATTGTCGGTGTCATTCTGTTAGGTGGTATACTAACAAGTTCAACTCCTGGTACAAGATCTATCCGAAACTCAACATCTCGTTTCGGGAGTAATCCAGTTACCAGCTCAAAAACATCTGCAAACTCTCTATTCACACGAACCCGACTAAGCTCTTCTCCAACCTCCATGGCACTCAACAGAGCATCAACACTCTTACTAAAATTCTCCATTGGAAAAATAATTTGGTTATGACTATCTGGGTGCCTCAGTGATATTTCCCGATCCTGGAAAAATATCCTAGCCTCGTACTTACCTAACCAATCCATACCCAATATGATCCCACAATCTACGAAATCAAAGACGTGCAAACTCATGCAAACTTATGACCTAACAAATCAAGTTCTAACTGGTCACATCTCATCTCAAGAGTTGCATACCCTCCTATTGGATTCATAACCCTATTGCATACCCATCTAACATGTATAAATTTCAGACCTAAATTCATTATCTAATTACCAGAATGAATTTCTAAACCTAATAATACATGTTTTCCTTTGAAAATTTATAATTAATTCTCCATGGCTTGAAAGATTATAAAAATTTAAACCCAACTCCAAAACCATGTTTCTCATAACATAAAATTTTCCCATGCCATTATAAAATCAAAACATACCGATTTACCCTAAAAACGTGTTTATCAAATGCAAACAACCTTGGTTGACTATATCATTCTTTTAAAACCAAGCATATCATCAAAAATCATAATATTAGATTTACTATTAAATTCGAAAATCAATTATCATATAAAAATTAAAATGGAGATGTAGTGATTATTATTCACCTTAGATTGGATAAGGAAATTGGAGATTGTTTGAGACTGATTCCCCTAGCTTGAATCCTAAGCTCTAATCTTGAATTTTTTTTCTTCTCTTCTTACTCCTTGATGTCCGGCTTGCTTTTTCTTTCTTGCGTTTATTTTTTTGCTTATCATAAAATGAACATGAATGGTATAAGGATAATAGTATAAGGGTAGGAAATATGGGCAGTAATGACCCTAATGCCCTTATGTTAATATAATTATCATTTAACCATTTATAACCCCATTAGAGTTAATTAAGCATGGCCACTCGGTTTATTAACCAATCTCGATCTCCTTATCCCTCTGCATTATTCTATTTGATTTATCTAATTAAATCTTATGAATAATGTAATTAAAAATTAGGGGTGTTATAGGCTTCCTTCTTTAAAAAAAATTCCTCCTCAAAATTTGGTAAGGACTAAATACTAAAAATAACAATCATTTTTAACGACATATAGCAACCACACTAGCCTGCTTGACTAGAAATTTTCTACATAAAGCAAATATGGACATACCATCAAAAAAGGCCAGGATGTATCTCGAATCTTGTCTCAGTCTCCCAAGTATAGCCTTCTCGTTTTCGCTCCACTGAACTTTCACCAACTTGACTGTCTTGGACCTCAATCTTTTCTCATCTCTTGCTACAACCCAAATTGGTTGTCTAACGAAAGTCAAATCAGGCTCTACTACCAAGTCTTCCAACTCTATCGGAGAAATAATAGTCTCTGGATCATACACATATTTGCGAAGATGAGACATATGGAATACATTATGGACACCTACCATACTGCTTGGCAACTCTACTCTGTACATGAGCTTCCAAATCCTTTCTACAATCTGAAATGGACCAACATATCTTGGGGTTAGCTTCCTTGACTTTCCAAATCGTATCACACCCTTCGTCAATGACACCTTAATAAAAACCTTGTCTCCCACCAAGAACTCTGTCTTTACGCCTTTTATCTGTGCAACTCATTTATCTAGATTGAGCTTTCTTCATCCGTTCTTGATTAACTCAATCTTTTTTGGCGCCTCCCTAACCAAATCTGGACCTAACACCAATCTGTCTCCAGTCTCCAACCAACATGCTGGCGATTTGCATGGCCTTCCATACAAAGGTTCAAAAGGCACAATTCCTATACTAGTCTAATAACTATCATTATAGGAAAACTCAATCAAATGTAGGTGATTTTCCCCAGATCCACCAAAATCCAATACACAAGCTTTCAATAAATCTTCGAGTACATTATTGACTCTCTCCGTCTGCCCATCCGTCTGTCGGTGATATGTTGTACTCATTTTGAGCTTGATACCTAACACATCCTATAGACTCTTCCAGAATTCACTAGTGAATAATGCATCTCTGTCACTGGCTATGCTATTAGGAATTTCATAAAGTCTAACTATGTTCTTCATGAACAATTTCGCCAATACAGGTGTCGTTCTAGTTGACTTGACTGGAATGAAATGGGCACTCTTGGTCAACCTGTCCACTATGATCCACATACTTTCATTTGTTCTATTCGACCTTGGAAACCCATATATAAAATCCATGGATATAGAATCCCACTTCCACATTGGAATCTCTAAAGGATGAAGCAATCCACTTGGCTTCTGATTTTCGGCTTTCGCTTGTTGACTGTTTGCACACTACCTAACCCATAAGCCAACATCACTCTTCATACCTTTCCAATAGAAGCTCCTCTTCATATCATGTTACATCTTGGTCCCTCCTGGATGAATCGTAAACTTTGATCGATGACATTCCTAAGAACTTCTTTCCTCAAGATCTCAACATCTAGAACACATAATCGTCCTTTTTTCCTCAACCATCCTCTCTGGTCAGGACAAAAATCTTTCAAATCATCGATCTCAGTTCCAACCTCAAGCCTTCTAAACCTCTCGACTAATATTGGATCTTCTCTCTGTTTAGAATCAATCCTCTCGATCAGCACTGGCTGAACTTCTAAACATGACAACATCGCGGTACTCTGAGTAGAACTAGCAGTAGATCTTAACTACACACCGCAACCGGCCAAAGCTTCTAGATCCTTACATTCTACCAACATAGCTAACACCACATTCTGATGTTTTCTACTAAGAACACATGCTACATATTTCCATTTCCAGAAGTATAATCTATACCAAAATCATAAGCAATTAAAAAGTCAAGCCACCTTTTCTACCTCATATTCAACTCCTTCTCAGAGAATAAATATCTTAAAGACTTATGATCCGCATACAACTCAAATCTCTCCTAAGATAATGCCTCCAAATCTTTAAGGCAAAAATTACCGCAGCCAACTTCAAGTCATGAGTAGGATATCTTATTTCGTGCAGTCTAAGTTGTCTAAATGCATATGCAATAAATTTATCCCTCTACATCAACACTACTCCCAATCCAGTCCCACATGCATCAGTGTATACTACCAACCCTTGGTTTCCATTTGGAACTACTAACATTGGTGCATTGGTCAACAGATACTTTAACTTAAGGAACCCATCCTTATATTTTTCAAACCAAATAAACTTCACATCCTTCTAAGTCAACTTAGTCAAAGGTGCTGCTATCTGCGAGAAATCCTTAATGAATCTACGGTAATAGCCAGCAAGTCCAAGAAAACTCCTAATCTCGGTTACCGTCTCTGGTCTCTTCCAATTATTGACAGCTTCAATCATAGCTGGATCGACTAACAAGCCCTCCTCCAAGACTACATGACCAAGGAACTTAACCTTCTTCTTCCAAAAATGACACTTAGAAAACTTCGCCTTCGGCTGATTCTGCCTCAACGTCTCAAGCACCACTCTAAGATGAATCTCATGCTCTCTTTCATCTTCCGAGTACACTAAAATGTCATCCGTGTACCAACATGAACCTATCCAAGTGCTCTCGAAAAACTCAATTCATCAAATATACGAAGAAAGCAGGTGCATTCGTTGACCCCAATGGCATCACTAACCACTCATACGAACCATATCTAGTCTGAAATGCTATCAAAGGAATGTTGTCCTCTACCACTCTCAATTGGTGGAACCCTATCGCCAAATCCAATTGGGAAAACACCTTGGCTCCACTCAACTGATTGAATGGATCATCAATTCTTGGCAAAGGATGCTTATTCTTTATCATCCTTTTGTTCAGCTTAAGGTAGTAAATATATAACCTTAACAAACCATCTAATTTCTTCACGAACACCGCGACCGCTCCTCAAGATGAACTGCTTGGTCTAATAAAATTTCTTTCTTCTAGATCTATTGGCTACACCTTCAATTCCCTTATCTCGGTCGGTGTCGACCTACTAGGTTGTCTACTGATAGGTTTAACTCCTAGCACAAGTTCTATCTGAAACTCAACAACCCATTTCGATGGTAATATTGTAACTGGCTAAAAGACATCTGCAAACTCCTTTGCCACTCGAATACAACTTAACTCTTCTTCCACTTTTGTGGTACTCAACAAAGCATAAACACTCCCACTTGAATTCTCCACTGAGAAAATGATTCGGTTATGACTCTTTGGGTGTCTCAATGATATTTCTCTATCCTGGCAAAATATCCTCGCCTCATACCTACCCAACTGATCCATACCCAAAATGATTCTGAAATCTACGAAATCATAAACATACAAACTGCATGCAAACTTATGACCTAACAAATCTAGTTCTAACTGGTCACATCTCATCCCTAGAGTTGAATACCCTCCCATCGGATTCACAACCCTTAAGGAAGTAACAAGGTATATGGGTTCTATACATAACCTATCAACCAAATACTATGATATAAATGAATCTGACGCACCGGTATCAAATAGTACCCTAACTGGTGTACTCTAAATCAAAAGCATACCTTCCTTCACAGTTTTCCCTTTCTCTACTGTAGTTGGCCTAGAAGAAGGTGGTGGTCCTATAGCAAAAACCTTCCATCTGTCTGCCCTGCTGGCTCTGGACATTGGTACTTATAATGCCCCACTTGATCGTATTTGAAGCATTTCACATTCTTTATATCAGTAGACTTCTTCCCCTTGCTTGACCGGCACCCATGGGCATAATGACCTTTCTTGTCACACATGAAGCACACTAAATCAGTTTTTGCCTTCTTGGTAGCATCAATTTTCTAGGCTCCATTCTTCTTAAAGAATTTCCTCTTCTTTCCCTAAGGACCTTGGGGTTCCACTTGATTCTATTTGGTAGAAACAACAAGCATCTCTTCATGGTGAATGGCCATTTCTACCCTGCCTCATCAAACTTAGCAATGTACTCAAACACTGACATCTCTCCCTGAACTAGATCCATGAACTTCCTCATCAATGCCGACTTGGCAACCTCAGATAAAAACCTCTGCTCAAATCTCCTTCCGAAATCATCCCATGTCAATTCTTCCTTTAGAACTCCAGTAGTCACACTACTCCACTAGTGAAGCGCTGCCCCTTGTAACTGCCTAAAGGCCACCTTCTCTTTAGCTCATCATCCAACCTTAAATCAGTAAAGATCCACTCAAAGTGCAATAGCCAATTTTCCACTTCAACATCGTCCTCCGTTCCAACAAACGACTTTCCACCAAGACTAGTGCAGTCTCTGCTTAACTTAACACAATTATTTCCAACTGGAGCTACAGGATTAGCTCCTCCAACATTACCAGCAACTCCAGCTTGCAAAAGATTGGCTAGCAACTGATACACCATCCACGCATCTACTGGCGGATTTCCAACACCCATATTTGCTTCAGCATTTTGGTTAGCATTAGCCTGTCCACCTTAGTTCCTTCGAGTATTAGGTCGAGCATTTTCGTTGGTTATGGTGCTTCCTCCATCTCGATTTCCTCTTTCGTTTCCTACTTCCATATCTCCTCTCGTAAATCTGCATATGAGCCTTAGTAAGATACATAAGAATGGTCTAAAAGAGAGGGGAACACACACACACACACACACACACATATCAAATACAAGTATGTTACTATAGCGTTAACTCAAACCCCGATCATATTTCTGATTTATTGGATTATGTTTCAAAAAGCTTTTAGGTTTAACTTTTCTTTTAAGTTTTCATAAATCTATGCTATGATACCATCTTGTAACATTACCCTGCTTGGAGGCTAAAACTAACAGCTATGGATGACACGGTCATCCATAGCTATTAATCCTTGGCGATCAAATAGGGCAATGTTAGCTACATTGGTAAACAGATACACATGGATATGGAAAAATTTAAAAATTTCAAAACAACATTCTCATTCCATTCCAAAAACCATTTTAAAATTCTTTACATATTCCCATATCGCAAACCACGTTTAGAAATATAAAATTATTATAAATAAGACAAGAGTGACATATGAAGATGCCCCCTTGGTTGATCAAAATATATACTAAGGCAATAAAAAAAATATGCCTTTACATCCAAAATACACAGTGGAAAATAACTGTAAATATTTAATTGCCTTCTGCATGCCTCTGGAAGCTTTATTCGTCTAAGAAGAGAACCTGGAAACCCTAAACCTCAAATTACTCAAAATCAGTTGAGTATCTAAGAGTTTAAGGGGAAAAATAAAAACTTCGGGTCAGAGATAAAGCCTAGTATGAATAATAATCTTACATCCCAAACCATTTAGATATCTTGTGAGACCACGCCGCTTAGCGGAATGGGTTTCCCCTTACCAATATCTCAAAACCTTTATAAAACCATATATAGTGCTCCTGCATCCATAATGGTTAAAAAACATATTCATTTCAAAGTATTATGATGACAAGTATACAAGTAAAACATTTTGGATTTCCCATCCTTTGTTTCATTGACTCCCCATCATATTTATAGTTTTTTAGGGTTACTATTAACCTATTAGTTTTCATAGGCTTACTAATAACCTGTATTTAGTTTCTGGACTCCTTGTCCTATTTTATAGCTTTTTTGGGTGCATTATGAACCTACTAGCCCCTGCCAATTAACTTAACACTACCACTCTCGTAGGTTTAATAAATTCATGGGTTCCCCTGAGCCTATTGGTGACTCCAATAACTTCCCTCTTATCCTAATTTTCATGGATTGACTAGGAATCTATTGACAACTATCAATAACTTAGTCCGGATGTAGTTTTCGTGGGTGTACTACAAACCAGTTGGCCCCTACCAACAACTCTTTATATTATATTTTTCATAGGATCACTATGAATCTATTGGTAACTCTAATAACTTCCTTATCATAGTTTTCATGGGTGCACTATGAACCTGTCTCCCTTAAAACCTTTACATCTGGGTATCCTATATTTTGGTCTCCATGACCTCCTAGATGCAATTCTACTCATTTAGGAGTTTAATCAATTTATATTCACTACCGAGTCAACCTGGCTGGTTCCTTTGCCCATTTATCCCAAAAATGCAGTTATGGGTATGTTATAATGTGAATATATTCATATTTGAAAAAGCAAACAACATAGCATAACGGTACCGCTCCTGTGGGTTTAAAATAAAACATGGCTAATCCTTTTAACCTATTAGTTCATCAACGAAAGCTTCTTCTTAAAACCATTACAAAAACTCCTTTAATCTAGCCATGGATTTCCCTTTAAAAATGAGTTTAGGTTCTTAGTTTTGAAAAAAAAAACTTTTGACTCCTTTGAATCCAAGCTTTCGACCTCACTGGACACCCTCCTTTGAAAACATAGAAACCCATTTCCAAAAAATTAGGCCCATGCCTTTCAAACACTTTAAAACTCTCTTTTAAAACCTTTTGAATGTATTAAAGTATTAGCATTTATCTTTAGAAGCATAACTTCGAAAACAATTGAAAGCCGACCTTCTGAAAATATGGAAAGTACCGCTTTCGAAAACATTGAAAGACCCTCTTTCGAAACCATTGGAAGTATCTCTTCCAAAGCCATTGGGTTTATATTTAAAATATCATTTTGGGTTAAGTGAATAAAGAAAAAGCATCTCTTTTGAATCCATTCATTATCTCATAAAAGTATTGGGGAAACTTCATGGTATCGGCACCATCCTTTCGAAAGAACAAAACATCTGGGTAAAATATTTGAAGATTGGCTTCGATACCCCTTTCGAAACCATTGACTTCGAAACGCTTAACCGATTTCGAAAGCTATAGGAAGTGGCTTATATTTATAAAAACTTAGTACCTTTCAACATCATTGATATTAAATTCATGTTTCGACAACATTGATATCCTCCGAATATTAGGTCGAGCATTTTTGAAACTCCAAATTCATGTTTCTCATAATAATTTTTTTTCCATGGCATTCTAAAATCAAAACATATGGATTTACCCTTAACATCGTGTTTATCAAATGCAAACAACCTTGTTTGACTCTATCATTCTTTTGAAATCAAGTATATCATCATAAATCATCATATTAGATTTTATATTAAATCCGAAAATTAATTATCATATAAAAACCAAAATAGAGATATAGTGATTATTATTCATCTTAGATTGGATAAGGAAATTGGAGATTGTTTGAGATTGATTCTCCTAGCTTGAATCCTAAGCTTTAATCTTGAATTTGTCTTCTCTTCTTACTCCTTAATGGTCTCCTTGATCCTTTCCTTCTTACATTTATTTTTATTCTTATGATAAAATGAACGTGAATGGTACATGGATAATACTATAAGAGTAGGAAATATGGGCGACAATGACACTAATGCCCTTACGTTAATTTAATTATCATTTAACTATTTATAACCCCATTAGAGTTAATTAAGAACAGGCACTTGGTTTATTAACCAATCTCAATCTCCTTACCACTCTACATTATCCTATTTAATTTATCTAATTAAATCTTCTGAATAATGTTATTAAAAATTAAGATTGTTACACATGCACACACATATACATGTCATATGATAAGTTAATTAATGTGTTAGCGGTAATAAATCATGCTTATTTTAAGTTAAAACTTGATTTGACTTTAAATAAATCCAGCATGGCATGAATAGTAACCTATATTAAAGAAATACCATACCACCATACCTTAAGATCCTAGGTTGTACATGAAGGCTTGGTGCTTGCCCGATTTAAGGGGATGAGGGGCCATTACGAACGTACATGTCATGGTAGAGGGAGAGTGAGGTGACATTTTGTGAGTGGAGGGAAGGTACTAAGGTTATTTTGGCTATTTTGTCTTTTCAAGCCTATAAATACCTCATTTCCTACACCTTATTCACTTTAAA
The DNA here is from genome assembly GCA_030765085.1 of Allium cepa. Taxonomy (NCBI): domain Eukaryota; kingdom Viridiplantae; phylum Streptophyta; class Magnoliopsida; order Asparagales; family Amaryllidaceae; genus Allium; species Allium cepa. The sequence goes on from CM060931.1 coordinate 617,860,338, forward strand.
CTCTCATTCTCCAATTTTCTAATCCTATACCTTATCTTCATATCTCCATTCATGGCTTCTGTATGAAGTTTATAACTTGAAACACTATTTATTTTCACTTCTATCCACTTAAACTAGCTTCTTACTTCACTACCCACACTCTACTTACCAAATAGCACCTTAATTTCTCAAAACATACTAGCCCGAGCCCAAAACAGCCCATAGTTGAGCCCAATAGGCCCATGGCCGAACCTAAATCAGTCTACAAGTGGCCCAAAGTGTAAGCTAAGATGTAGTGATGGTAGTTCGTGAGTCTGACAACTTGTTGTGGTGATCCGATTAAGTTAGTAGTGTATTGGTGAGTAAAACTTTACCCTCATAAACCAAAGTTTTAAAACTATTTTGATGCTCATATTTGTGACTTATTAATGCTCGTTGTATGTGTTTGGTGATGTATTAGTTGTTGGTTTGGTTCATGTTGCGAAAAGTTGTCGCTTTGAAAAGTTAGTAAATAATTAGTAAACTATATGAAAAAGTAGTGGTTAATATTAGTTATATTGTTAGTAAATACTCTCTACATGTTGTATCATCGACAATTACCATGTATGTATGCTCCTATTCTTGCTGTATGATGTTTGGTTGAATTGATAATGACATAAACTTGTTTACCGAACTGCTTGTATAGCGATAGTTGCTATATCGACACTTTTAGAAAATCACTTCTTATCAAAATTGTTTGGTTTCATTTTCATGCTTGGATTTGTTTTACAAGTTAAGTAAGAATTCGAAATAATAATGATTTCAAATTTAATTAGTATTTTAATAATTACTAATTAATTTAATTAATTATTTAATTAATAAGGATTAGGGGTAACTAACGATGTGTTTTAAAATTGATTAGTTACTTGATTAATGATGTTTTGAAATTAATTAATCATTTATTTAATGATGTTTAAGGCTAATTAATATTTTTATAATGATGGATTAAAGATAATTAATTAATTTTTTTAATGATGTTTATAAATTAATTAATTTTTTAATTAATGATTTTTAAAGTAAATCTTGTTTTAACTTTAAGTAATCTTTCCTTTAATGATGTTTTAAAGCTGTTAATAATTTTAAATAATGATATTTAATTATTTATTAATTTAATTAATTAATTATATTCAAATATTACTAATTAATTGAATTAATGACGTTTTGAAGGTGATTTACCCTTGTCAATTAAGGTCAGTTGAAGTTAATTTATCAACTTAATTAATGAAGTTTTAAAAGTGAACTCATCGAAGTAACAAGAATGCTTTTACTTTGTTATTCATTTTAGTTAATGATAATAAATTATTTATTTAATTAATTATAATTAATTTTTAATTAAATTAATGGTGTTTAAAAGTGAATAACTTATTTTAGATTAAAGGTTATTGAAGTAAATTCATCAACCGAATTAATGAATTATTAAAGTTAGTTAATAAATATAATAAGGATGTGTTTAAGTTATTAAATCCTCATTATAATGATGTTTAAAGTTAGTGAACTCCTTTAACAAAGTGTTTTAAAGTTAATACTTGTATTGTGAAGCCCATGCACGAGTTCGGTTTTAAAAGTAAAAGTTCGATTTGTTTATGGAAATGAATTAATTCCTATAAATCGATATCACTTATATGGAAACGATATATTTTTATACTTAGCCCTAAACGTCGAAGAAATAAACTTGCTTCTTTTTTGAAAGTTAAGAAAAGTCGTAAGACGTGACTTTGAGGTAACATTACCTAGACTTATCCGATATTATTGTTAACCAAGAAATAGTACAGTTTGAATTCGATGAGTGGTGTTATGTATACAAGACTTAATTTCCATATATGATTGTTTTATATCCTTGATAGTTAGTTTACAAGCAATCGGTTACCTCAACATCTTTATTATCGTCATTTTGAGATAATTTGTTGCTTCGTTGAGCTTTGTTATCCTTTGTCAGAAATGACTAAACCTAAAGCGCGAGAGGAAGCCAAGCTATATGGGGTTGCTCCCATCAAAATGGTATTTTCACATCCCATCTAGTTTGGATTCGGTTATGCACTTAAATATGGAAATATTTGGATATTCGTTAAGAGTTAGCAGGGTCCGACTTGGTATTGTCTGAGAAGTGTCATAGAGTAAATGAGCTTCTCAAAAATATAATATTTGAGATATACTTAAAAGGGGTGCACCTTCCTAGTCATTTGTTGGAAAATTTTCCTTTCCTTATTTGATTAGAACCTTAGAATGGTTTTTCTTTAATTGCAATGGGAAGAGTCAACCACTCTTCATGATGTCTAATTATAGGTTTTGTCCATTCTATCAAGTTTAGACTGTTATCTTGTTTTATCTGTTTTGTCCAGTTTGGATTTTGTTCAGAATACTTCCATTCTTTTAAGTCTAGCCCTTCAAAATATTTTTGCCTACCATGTATGTTTGGACCTGTTTCCTATTGTTCTTTTCCATTCGTATGTTTGTTTGTTGTTTATGTGAGAGAAAATCCATTCCGCGTTAGCGGCACGGTCTCACATGTTATTAAATATACTCCCTTTTTTTCAGAGTTTTACTCATACCAGACATATTGTTTGACTCGAGTTGTTTATTTTATCTAAACTCTTGGGCACTCAATTATATTTGAGTAGTTTGAGAATAACTGGTTTTCCTTTAGAGCTCTTTGAAGATGATGGACGAGCAGGAGACTCCTTAGTCATATAGTTATTTATTTCCACTATATGATTGTGTATGTGTGTTTTGTATATACAAAATGAAAAGTCAGAATGTATAGCTGCAAATCTATTAGATATAGTACGTTTTTTTAACTCTGATAGCTCCATGTAGGGAGTAACCTTTCGTACTATATCATTTTGTACTATATGCAACCATTCCATTATGAGTTTGTTTTTATTTTCTGTCTTGTTCTGTTCTTTATTTTTCCCCAAGACAACTTATCTTTTCGGACGCTTGGACAATGACACATGAATACCATGGATGTATTAAGTATCGTTCCCAGAGGTCAGAAAGGTGGATCGTCACTGTTGATAACAGAGCATAGGTTTAGCAAACCCTTAAGCCCCAGTAGGGTAAACACTCTAAGGATAGGATTAGTAATGTCCGAGGATAAATCTGAGAATATAACTTTATATATTGAGTGCATATTAGTTAGTATTATAAAAGTGTTTTATATTGTGTTGTTTGATCCGTTGAATTGTATATGAATTCTGGTCGAAGCGTCTTATCAACTTTTTCAATATTCCTAAACACTTGAACATACCTATCGATACCGTATTGTTTTAAAATGGTAAATGAAATAATTTTACCTTGGAATATATTTTATATATATAAAAAGGTGGTTTTCAAAATTTTATATAGCTATCTTGATGAGTTGATTATTAGGAAATGGTAATATTTTATTGTTGTCATTTTGGATTTGTTTAGTTATGCTCATCCAGCTTGAGCATTAGCTATTATTGAATAAGTTCATAAGAAATAGATTAGGTAATGAATTAGCAACCTTGAGAACGAACCACTTATGAATTAAGTTTCATAGTTTGGCCATAAGGTGTTCGGTGAAACGGTTAAGTTAAAAGTCATCTTTTAATAATGATAAGCTAAAAGTAAAATTTTGATAAAAAAAGTTGTTTAATATAATCTGAATGGTAGGATAATACATTTAGAGATAAATATGTGAGAAAATTTAGTCATAATAAAGGAGAATTATTTAAATATGAGTTTAACTCACATTCAAAATTTAATATATGATATAGGTGACGCCAAAAACAATTATTGATTGATTAGATATTACTTAAATTGTTTGATTGATTGTTTGTTTGAATTTCCATATGGAAAATGGATGTTTAATTGAAATTAATTTGGATATTCCATTTTAACTATTTACGTGCTAATATACAATTACCGCTATACCATCATTTATGAAATATCATCCCCTAAACCCTTGTGTGTGTTAGAACCATATATTTTGATGTTTTGATAGTGACAATTATACAAGTATACATTGTATATACTAACCATTTTTGCAGGAAATGAAATACTTTTAAAAGAGACAATTATATTGAAATAAAGATTGAATTGGCACTACAAAGAGCTACCAGTCATAATGTCTATGTCTAGAGGTGTAAGTAGTTAGAATCTCCTTTATGTGGTATATATACACACAAAAAACTTCAAAAATTAAAATTTCAACATCGACACAACAAACTTATAATTTAGTCGGCTGAACCACCTAGTTTAGCCTATTGAATCTGTGCACATGCACAAAATATTTATGAATATTCAACCGACTGATTGAAAATATTTAGCCGGTTGAAAATGGCCTAAATTGAACTATTTTCTAGTTGACTTGAAAATTCGTCAATTCAGCTGGCTGTCAAACTTTATTCAGCTGGCTGAATCTGTATAACGACTAGTTTTCTTAAAAGGTACCTCTTCTTCATGAAGGGTTACATCTCTAAAACCAAGAGTTGCATCCCTCACTTTTCACCGTTTCTTCTCATGAATGATTACAACTATTAAACTCTATATAAAGCAAATTATTTCATTGTTTTTACAATCAATGCCATTTGCAATTATGCCTATCATTACTATTGCACTCTTAAACATTCAATTCTAAACCGGTTTATGTTTTCTCAACTACGCGATCATTCAAGAATATTTTCTTATGATCAAAATTACTTCCTTTCTTCACAAACTACACAATATACCACAAATGAGAAGATTATAGGAAGGGTGTACATTATTGACTTATCAGTGCTATTCAAGAACATACTCAATTAAATACATTTCTTCTATTTATAGTTGAAGTCATGTTGTAATATCCTCGGCTGGTTGAAGTCCTAATCGGTTGTCTAGGTGGTTGAAGTCCTATTCAGTTGCTTAGGCGGTGTAGTACCTATTCCTCCGGGTTAAGTGAGGGTATTGATTAAATCCAGAAGGAGTCTGGGACTGGACATAGAATGGAAAGTTCAAACAAGTATAAAAATCTCTAGTGTCATTTACTTTTATATTTATATTCCACATAAGCAAATAGTTTGATTAATATCTCATATTACTCGATCCTTAGTCACTTTCATTTGGTATAAGAGTGAGGTCATCATATAACTGAAACAAAGTTTTTTGATATTCAGGTAATATGGAAAATAACGCAGCATCAAGTTTTGTTGAAGGCCAATCCACTGCATGATCACCACTATTTAATGGATTAAACTATAATTATTGGTCAACTAGGATGAGAACTTACATGCAAGCAAAGGATATGACACTTGGAAAATCACTCCATAAGAATATTTTGTACCTCCCACTCCTTATGCACAATGGAAAAATATACAGAAATTAGATGCTATTGCAAATACTAAAGCTATGATTATGTCATTTTGTTCCTTAGATAAAAATGAGTTTAATAGACTTAATATGTGTACTTCAGCATATGAAATTTGGCGCACTCAAAGTTACCCACGAAGGTACTAACAAGGTTAAACAAAGTAAGTTATTTATGCTTAAGAATCAATTTCAGAATTTTAGAATGAAGCAAGATGAAACCGTGATGTATTTCAGGTTTCAAGATATGTAGCACTCACTTTTGGCATTAGGAGAAAAATATACTGATTTTGATATTGTTTTAAAAATCCTAAACTCTTTAACGGTGAGTGGGAAAGAAAAGTATTAGAAACTAAAGAAGCTAACGACATTTCTACCATAAAACCGAAAGAGTTCATAGGAAATCTCATGTTATATGAAGTTAATTTACAGGCAAAAAGAGTTCAAGCTCAAGATAGAAAACCAATAGCTTTCCAGGCCGAACAAGAAGAATTCAACGAAGATGAAGATGATATGGCGTTTATAGCTAAGAACTTCAAAAAAATTCTGAAATTTAAAAAGAACAAAAAGTTTGGAAATAACAGAAACAACAACAAACCATCATCCTCAACTCTTGAATGCTAAGAATGTCAAAAAAGGGCATATAAAGAAAGACTATCCAGATCGCAAGAAAGATAGAAATAACTACAAAAGCAAGAGCGATAGATATAGGAAGAAACAAGCTTTTTCAGTTACATGGGATGACTCGGATTCCTCTTCCTCATCAGACAACGATAGCGATTCTAAACAAGCCAACGTATGCTTTATGGCCTTAAACGATGATGTAGGCGATCTTACTTTTGATGATTTAGTTGATATAAATTCCGAATTATTAGATAAATTAAGAGATAATAAAAGATAGTATAATGATTCACTAGAAAGGATAAATAGAAATGAAATCAAAGTTGGAACGTTAAGAGACAAAAAGAAAATTTTAGAAGAAAATCTTGTTATTTCATAAGATCTTATTCTAATATTGCTTTTCAACTTACTATGTTAAGTAGTGAAATCGAGACTCAAAAACGAAAAGAGTGGCACATTATTAACAAATAATCATGAGTTAAAATCAACTATAAAAATATTATAACTAAATATTACTAGTCTTAAAATAAAGTTAGGTAATATTACAAAAAATGTTTCTAACATTAATAGAGGCAGAGAAAATCTTTCTAAAATTATAGAAAATTCGCAATCTACTTTTAATAAAAAGGGATTAGGATATAAAAAATTTACAAAAGTAAAAACTATTATAATATAACACTCTATATACAATGTTCGAGAAGAAAAATAATGGTCTTGAAAAGCCTGTTTTAAAATTTATGAGTCAAAAGAAAACTACAACCCATTCAAAATCTATTAAGATTTGGGTTCCAAAAACTAATAATCATTTGATTAGAAATAAGTTCATAAAATCTTTTATAACTTCTGTTCATAGGAGTAATAATTTTGTTTACAAAGGGAATTCTAAACCCTCATGGGTTTGGTTTTCGAAGATCTACCTCTTAAGACCCTAACAAAAGAAGTGGTTACAGACACCATTTCTATAATTTTTTGCAGGTACCACACAAGAAAAGAGGAAAATGGATACTTGATAGTGGTTGCTCAAAACATATGACATGAGTAAAGAAACGTTAACAAATATTACCTACTCAGATGGAGGATTTGTCACTTTTGGAGATAACTCCAAAGGATATATCATCGGCAAAGGCGATGTGAGCAACGATGGTACATCTAACTTACGTCTTATTACAAATGTTCTTTTAGTTAAGAATTTAAAACATAATCTCTTAAGTATTAGTCAACTCTATGATAAAGATTTCAAAATTACTTTTGAAAAAGGTAATTGTAATATTTATGATAAAAATCAAAATTTAATTTTTGAAGGAAATCGTAAAAGAAATATATACGTTTTAAATATAAAAATTAACCATAACACAGATTTATTTAATAGCCAAGAAAATGATCCTTGGTTATGTCATAAGAGATTTTGTCACATAAATTTCAAAGCCATAAGCAAATTATCTAAAAATAATTTAGTAAAAGGATTACCAAAAATGAATTATAAAGTAAACAATATTTGTGATACTTGTCAGTTAGGAAAACTAATGAAATCATCTTTTAAATCTAAGAAAATTATTTATACATTACAACCACTTGAACTATTACATTTGGATTTTTTGGACCTATTCAGGTTCAACCAATTAATCGTAATAAGTTTGTATTTGTAATTGTAGATGACTTTTCAAGATATCCATGGATAATATTTTTTAAAAATAAAAGCGATACTTTGAATATTTTAAAATCTTTGCCAAAAGAATTCAAAATTTCAAAAATTAAAAAATTAAAAACATTAGAAGTGACCATGGTGGTGAATTGGATAATGATTTATTTGAAATTTATTGTAATAATAAAGGAATTTTTCATAATTTTTCATTTTCTAGAACTCCATAACAAAATGGAGCTGTAGAAAGGAAAAATAGAACATTAAATAGCGAGTGAGAACTTTACTTTGCAGCAGTAATTTGCCAAAACATTTTTAGGCAGAAGCTGTAGCAACTGCCTGCTATATTTTAAGTCATGTCTCTAATCATCCCTTAACTAAACACACACCATATGAGCTATTTAATAGAAAGAAACCTAACATCTCTTATTTTAAAATTTTTGGCTCTTAATGTTTTTATTAAATACAAAAGATCAACTTGAAAAATTCGATCCAAAATCTGATGAAGGAATATTTATTGGATATTCAAAATGAAGTAAAGCTTACAGAATATACAATAAAAGAACAAAAATAATAGAAGAAACACTACATGTTTCTTTCGATGAAAATTCAAAAATTAAAAATAATGATGGAGCTGATGAAATAAATACAAAATAAAGTAATTCAAAAAAAGAAAATATTGGAAATAATGTTGGAAATAATTTTGGAAATTTATCCATTGAAAATGAATTACATTCACACCTAGAGTATTAAGAAATCATCTAATAGAAAATATTATTGGAGAAATAAATATAAATGCAAGGACAAGAAGTCAACTAAATCAAATGGGACATGTTGCTTTTGTTTCTAACATTGAACCTAAAAATGCAAATGAAGCTTCAACGGATAACTATTGGATTTTAGCTATCCAAGAAAAGCTAAACCAATGAATGAAATGACATTTGGAACTTAGTTTCTAGACCTAGTGATCAAACAATCATGGTACAAAGTGGGTTTCTAAAAATGAAGCCGATAAGCAAGGTAACATAACTCGTAATAAAGATAGATTAGCCGCTCAAAGCTACAGTCAAGAAGAAGGAACAGACTACGAAGAAACATTTTCTACTGTTGCTCGATTAGAAGCAATACTTGTCTTGTTAGCCTTCTCTTGTTATCATAAATTTAAATTATATCAAATGGATGTAAAAGTGCATTTCTAAATGGTTTTATAAAAGAAAATATTTATATAGAACAACCACCATTGTTTACATGTGAAAAATATCTAGATCATGTTTATAAACTAAAGAAAGCATTATAGGGTTTAACCAAGCACCCCGTGCTTGGTATGATCATCTTAGGAGCTATCTTATAAACTCAGGTTTGGAAATTGGAAAAGTTGATCAAACGCTTTTTATTAAACAAGATAAGAATCATATTTTAATAATTCAAGTTTATGTAGATGATATTACTTTGGTTCCACAAAGGAAAAATTATGTAAAGAATTTTCTAACATTATGAAAAGTGAATTTGAGATGTCACATATGGAAGAACTCTCATATTTTCTTGGTTCACAAATTAAAAAATTAAATAATAGTATTCTTTAAAAAAAAATATTGTAATAATTTAATAAAAAATTTGGTATGGAGAACACTTCTACAAACCAACTCCAATGAGCACTACGTTCCATTTCGATCGAGTGGAAAAAGGTAAAAGAATGTATCAAAAACTATATCGAAGTATGATTGGTTCTTACTATATCTGAATACTAGTCATCCCGATATCATGATAAATGTATGTCTTTGTGCATGTTTTCAAGCAAATCAAAAAATATCGCATTTGCGAGCCATGAAATGAATTTTACGCTACTTAAGCAACACTAGAGACCACGGCCTCTTTTATCCGAAAGGATGACCTTTTGAATTAGTGTCATACAGTTATGCTGACTTCAGTGGATGTTGAACGGACTGAAAGAGTACGAGTGGTACATGCCACTTCATTGGACAATCTCTAGTCTCATGGTTTAGTAAAAAGCAAAATTGTGTTTCCCTCTCGATGTGTGAAGCAGAATATATTTCTGCTGCCTTGGCATGTGCACAAGTAATTTATATACAATATACTCTTCAAGATTTTGGCTCAATCTTTCTAAATCAACGATTTATTATGATAATACAAATGCCATTAAATTGTCCAAGAATCCAATAAATCATTCACGCACCAAACACATAGATATTCGACGTAATTTTTTATGTGACAACATAGAAAAAGATGTTATCTCTTTAGAATTCGTATCTTCAGAAAATCAAATGGCAGATAAATTCACCAAACCATTAAAGGAAAATGCTTTTACAAAATTAAGATGAGAACTTGGAATTGTATCTATGCAAGAATTATAAATTTTTTATTTCCATAGTTGACAAAGAAATAAGTGTATAAAAATTTTCAACAAAATAAGCACATCTTCTCTTGCATTTGAACCTACTTTTTACATAAATCTAATAGAAGGTCATAAAATTTGTTTTTATGTTAACCATTGAATATACATACATACATACATATATATAGACGCACACACACACACATATATATATACACACACACATTACAAGTTACAAATCAAAAAAGATTTTGAACTTTCCAAGTATTTCTAAAAGTAGAAATCAATAATATATATAAGATCAGAATGAAAGTAGAAGAAATAAATATAAATAAATAAAATCATCTTTTCAGATAAGAATGTTTTCACTAGAGAATTCTTCGTACTTATCCATTGATTTCAGCTCATCCACTACAACGATTTCAAATAACTCAACTCCTATATATGTTCCCATACGTATTACACCTTCTCCAAATCATCACACTGGCTGTACTCCAAATGGAAAACGAGTCAGAAGGAACATAGATTTTAGTTCACCTTTACTCAACATCGAACAAATGATATACATTAGTTTCAATGAGAAATAATCAGCGTTCAACGCGTAATGTACTATGAACAAAAAAAATCAAGTAGCCAGTTTAGGTTTTCTTGAGAAATTTGCTCTTAAAATTTATGGTCATTCTCTTATAAAAATAGCATCCGGAGACAATTACCTCATTGCACAAAAACACCTTCTCATAATTCATGGAAAAAAAGATCCATCAAGAGAACTCACTCCTATTCTATTATTGATTTGTTCGAAGATTGCTCATAAGAAGAATTAGAGCCTTCTGAAAATAAATAATTTTCTACGCTGGAATGTCTACATAATATATATATATATATACAGCTTCCTTATAGTAAATAATATGATTATTACATAAAACTATTTAACATCAGAATAAAGCTCTTTTAAATATATATATATATATATATATATATATATATAATAACCTGATAATATTTGGTTATAAGCTGAAATTATGCAGAGACAACAGATTCAGCCAGCTAACGTCCTAGTTCAAACAGTTGAATCTTCAAAGGAAAATCAAATTAGACCCAGAATTCAGCCGACTGGACTCATTACTTCAGATGGCTGAATAGACCTATTTTTGGCCTATTACTTTGTTGGTTACATTTTTAAAGCATTCAGTCGACTAAAATGTTCTACCAACCGACTGATGCATCGAATTTTTTTTTTAACTAGCCGTTTTAAGGCACCCATTCAATTATCCACCAACTAATATATCTATTTAACCCTTCCTTTTCTCATCCTCCTTCATTTCGGCAAATAAAAACCCATTCTCCTTAAACCTAAAAATCTCACTTTTACCACCAAATGTCTCCTCAAAACAACCAATGGCTCCAAAACCTAAAATAGCAAGACAAGCCTCCACTTCAACTGCCCATCTCAAGACCATATTAGGGCATGGCTTCATCATGATACCGCTGCTACAAGATTCAACAGCATGAAAAATCCAAAAATATTTGAAAGAGCTTTTACGAAATTTGCTGATTTCAATGGATATGGAATTCGAGAAATCATGGAGGCAAATAATTTTGATTCTCTATAGGGTATGATGCTAACAATGTCAAGATTTATCCTCTTCTAATTAAAATTTTCTTGGCAAACATGAATGTTCGTCGACGGATTTTCTATCGGTATAGAAAATCGTCGAACGAATTTACAAATAAAAATAACCGCAAGCGCACGGTGTACGAATGTAGCACGCGGCGAATACGGGTCGATCCGCAGGGAGTTGATGACTTTAAAATTCTACTCAATCAAATTATGCCAAAGTCGAGAGTGTGTTTAAGCTAGAAAATGAGAAAATGAACTAACTAACAAAAAGAAAAGAAATGCAAATATGAGAGTTAAATGACAATTTAGAGAATAAATCTACTCTCTAGATCATGTAGTTCAACACATGAAATCATGATCTCTCTTTTATGGTCATTAGTGTTTTAGTTGATGTGTTTATCATAAGTATGACATATTTTAGCTATTGATTAGCCAACATAAGCCATCAAACTATAACACACCCCTTAAAACACTTACTAACTTTCATGAAACTTGACAAAGAAAATGAAAATGAAATCTATTTTAAGTATGGCCTATTAACTATTGATTAGAAACATAGACCATCAAATTTTAATTTCAAATCACTTTCTTATGCCATAATCATATATTCATGAAGAGGCATTTGTGTTAGTGATTGTTTAAGCATAGCCTATTTGGTGTCAACAATATAGACTATCAAATTCAAAGCAAAGACAACAAATTAAACCACTTCAATCATTCTCATTAAGCACAAAAAGAGAGCATGAATTGACAAAATGTTGAAGCTACATTAACTAGAGAGCTTCATTACCCCTAAATTGAAGGGGTTTAGCCTCTCATATTTGTTATCATATGAACAAATGTAGCTAGCAACATGAAAGAAAAAAGAAAGAAAAATAAAAGCAAATGAAAAGAAAACTATTCTACTAGCATAAAAGTAAATCTACACTACTAGCATGAAAGGAAATGAACATGTAAGTAAAAGAAAACACTAATTAACATTGCATAAAAGAAAAGAAAATTACATAAAATAAAAATGGCTAAGTAGCCATGGAAAGAAAGAGAGATTTGATTTATTTTCTAAACTAAAACTAACTAACTAAGAGGGAAGAGTTACATGAAACATATGGGTATTTATACATGTATGAAACCCTAATTCATATTTTTGGGGAATGCCCAAAATGCCCATGAGGTAGTGTGGCCACCAAGTAACCATTAACTTCCACTAATCATCATTTAAGTGTACATGAAGCCATTAGTTCCATAAGCATGTGCATTAGCCTCTAACTTGTACATTAAAGGTGGTGGGTAGGTGGGGTCCTCCATGATCTTCACTTTTAATTATTTCTATCTTCATTCCTTTATATTCTTTGTGCATGCATATTCCTTCATGAAACTACTCCTATTTGAGACCATTTTCCTACAAAAATATATATAAATTTCCAATCAATTTTTCTCAAAGAAATATATGCACACAAATGACCGTTTTGCCCCTATATGAAGATGGATATGTGAAAATTTAGAATTAATATGGATTTTGGTTAAAACAAGTTAAAATACCCAATATTATCATTTATTTAATTTAGTAGATTAAATATGTTGGCAAAAATATGCACATTTATGTGCACATCAAATACCCCCACACTTATCTTTTTATTCGTCCTCGAATAAAGAAAAACTAAGATAAATCCATTTTCGTAGGGAGCACGATTGCATTGAGCGTATGCAACAAGCCGTTAAACCTCTAGATGTCCCCATTAGGACGAGTGTTGTCTCGTGAGGGTTTTCAGCGGATACTACCCACAAAATCCAAATGCAGGATGAAAATATTTACAAAATGCAAGATTTATTTACAAAGAGATGAATGCAAGTTTTTGAAATATTTACAAAGCTAAGGATTTATTTTTAAATCGACACAAATAAGTTAAATATTGGTTTTTGTCATTATATTGAAAATTTAAGTCATTTACTCGTCAAATTTCCAACAAAAATCAAGTTATCATAACGAATAGACAATAGTTTAACTTGTTTTTTCGGTTGATAACAAAGTGTAATTATAAAATGGATCCTTAATTGATTATCAAAGTTTATCAAAGTGGTATTTTCATTTCTTTTCAATAACAAATCAAATCAACTAAGTAAAAATAGTGCTAGGATTTCAATTGCTTGCTCTCTCATTATTTGCAAGAAAAATTACACACCTAGCTCAGGTAAACCGAGGCCAGATATACCACCCATGCACTGCCTTTCGGGCTTATGTGAGGGGAGTACAGAGCATGGCGAGTGCACACATTTTCGTGCATACAGCTATCGACCGTAGGTGGTTTTTATTAAGTCTGTTTTTTTTACATGTGTTCCATACATGCATAACCATGAGGACTTTTAAATGAGCATGAAAACACATAATCAAAGATTCGAAATAATTCACCCATGCATAACCGTGAGGACTTTTAAATGAGAGTGAATACTTGGATGTTATTATTTTTTATTTTTATATTTTTTTTAAAAGAGAGAGAGTTTTGCAAAATCATCTTAGCAACATTTAACTTAGAAGGCAAAAAAAAAGTTATATCCTTTACTTTAAATCAACCACTTTTTTAAAACAAAGATTTTCAATTAGGATGTACTTCATAATTTACACGTATGAATCTTTCTATATACTAGTTAAACCATTATTATCTGTAATCAAACTTCATTTTTATTTTTGTTAAGACAAATAAATTTTTAAAAATTTCAATTTAATAAACCAAAACCATATATTTATCTTTGTGTTTCTTTAAAAATAAATCAAAAGAAAATTTGTTTTTGTGATTTTTTTTTTGAAATTTTAAAGAAAAAATAAACCATGAAAAAAAAAAATTGAAGATGAGTCTCCCCCCACACTTGATTTTGACTATGTCCCCATAGTCAACCCAAGTGGAAGGAGAAAAATAAAATAAAAATCCAGTATTTACACGAAAGATTATTATTTACAAGAGATGAGAAAGTATATAGTCAGAAAGTAAATGAAACGGTCTTCTAAAGACCGATTCATTTGTCTCGTCAAATGTGTGAGACATAGCTTAAGCACGAAAAACCAAACCGTAAAAGATTTCAAAGTTGAATGTTTATTTGGAAAAACGAATGTCGTTTTTATTGAAAATTGAACGAGTTGTTTTGTTTTCAATGATTTTTAGGGTTGATAAAACAATTGATTGAAATTCAAGTTTATTTTCACCAAATTGAAGTTCAAACTTATCATTGAAAACTACTTCAAAATTATCGATTTCTAAATCAAAATGGTGATTGAAAATTTCCCCTTCAGAATTCAACAATTCGTTTTCAAAAAGTCCATAAAACTCATGTTCGTTAAATTCAACTTCCTTTGTTGGATTATCAACAACTTCATCGTGTAAATCGAGTTTAAAATTCAAAGTTGTCGTATTCAAATTTTCAGAAAAAGGAAGATCAAAATTTAAATTGAGTTTCTCACCCTCAAAAGAATTGAAATCCAACTCAATTACCGTGTTTTCAACAACTTCATTAAGATTGTTATTTTCAGTTTCAAAAGTTGTTGTTTGAAAATCGTCAATTGTGGTAAAAGATGGATTATCACTTGACTCATCACATGTTGAGATTTGATTTTGTTGTTCACGTTGTTTCATATAAGTTTCAAACAACAAATCCGTGTGATCATCGTAAATTTCATTCATTTGTTCAAAAAAATCCAATTTGTAGTTATTAAATTGAGAATTTTTGATTTGGATTTGTTGAGAACAAAAAATTTCACTCACAACATGGTTAAGATTATTCCCATTGCCAAATTCGTTTGAAAAGCTGTTCCCATTTTCATATTGAGGTTGAAATTCATTTTGGAGTTCTAAATTATATTGGCATGGGTTATAATCGTAATCGTTTGAATTTTGAATTGAATTCAAATTTTGAAATTCTTGACTCGAGTTATTACACAAATAAGAATTACATAAATCATTTATCTCTTGATTTTGTCGTGTAGAAAGTTCGAGTAAAGATGAAATCATTTCAATGCTATTTTCAAGAGTCGAAGGTTGGTCATTGTTTTGAAAATTTTGTTGTTCGAAATTTGAATTATTTACACAATAGTTGTTGTTAAAATATCCATACGAATTTGGACTGAAATCATATGGATTATATTGATTTTCACAACTATTGTAAAATTCAAGTGAATATGAAAATTCTGACATTTACAAGAATGTTTTTTGGTTTTTTTTATGAGCAAAAAATATTTACAAAGAGAATTTATTTTTCAAAAGGGAAATCTATTTTTGTTTTGTTTTTATTTTTCAAATTTTTTTTGTTGAATTTTGGTTTTTCTAATTTTTTTTTTGGATTTTTTTTGGAAATTTCAAAGAAAAAGATTTAAAAATTTCAAAGGAAAAGGAATGTTTACAATTTTTTTTAGTTTTGGATTTTGAATTTTTTGTTTTTTTTTACATATGCATGAACTAATGCAACTAAATGAATGCAAGGGTTAATTACAAATGATTTATCCTAAGTTAACCCAAAATTGTATAATCACAAATTGTCTTAGATAAACAAGATAGTTCTTAGCCAGGTAACGGACAGGGGTTATCGGTGCACCACGAATCACTATAGCAATGCAGCCGAAGGTTTAAGTACCTTCAGAGGAACAACCACTATAATATTTACGAATCACCGTAATATTTATAAATGGTTATTACTTTGTCGTAGCCTAGACACCAAGAAATTAAATTGTTCAAAGAAGACAAATTGTCAATATACAATTAAGAGCCATCGTTATTATTAATTAAAATTGTAAGATGAAATGCAAAACAAAAATTAAACATGTATTAATAATGCAACTAAGAATGAATTTTTATTTTTGATTTTTTTATAAAATGCAAGCAAACAACAATGCAAGGCAAATAAAAATAATAGATGTATCAAGCAAGCAGTTTTTTTTAGCAAGCAGTGGAGCAAGCAATTCTTCCTTTTATTTCCTGCAACCTGAAAATTAAAAATAAGATATATATATATACACAAGTTATTATATATATATATATAACAAAGAAAAGAGAAAAATAATAATAAAGAAAATGAAAACAAAATAGAATTTAAACCAACACAAATGTAAACTTTCTTATTTGTTTTTTTTTGGAAGCAAACAAAATACTTAACACTCAAATAAAATTGAAACAAAAGATATCAACTCTAAACAAAACAAGTGATTCAAATGAAAACACTAAAACAAATTAAACTAACTAAACTAAAACTCAAAAACAAACAAACAAAATAAATGAATAAAAACAAGAGAAAAAAGGAAATAAAATCAAATTAAAAGCTTTTAACCCTGTCCAATACAACAAGTAACCGACCACTTCAGGACTTTTTTTTTAATCGTATAAACTGCTCCACTTAGCGCTTCAAAATCAATTCCCAAAACCGATTTTTAAAATAGAAATTACTTCCCAAGCTCGTAAATCCCAAGTTCCAATTTTGGCTTGTATCTGTGGTCCGATTATTGCGAGGACATGGGTTGGTCGCGATAATTGTTCGAAGGGGCTGTTGTTCGAGGATCGAGCTTACGATTTGGGGAGGTTCGCAATTGAAGTCGCGAATTGTTTTGCAACTTGATGGTTTCTGAGTTCGTGAAGCGCGATGATGGTTTCGGTGAGTGATGAGTTCGCCGATGCAATTTGTTGGCTGAGGATGGTCGCGTTGGTGTTGGCGTGGTGATTAAAGGTTTGAAGATGGTCGAGCGATTGATGATTGGGTTGCGGCTTTGGATTGGGAGGTTAGGGTTGCGTGATGATGGTTGGAGGCGTGGAAGTTGGAGTTGCGGCAACAGTTGGTTGATGGCAGGTTGGACGTATGGGGATGTTGCAGTTGATGGATTGGTGGTGAACTTGCAGTGGTGATGAAGTTAGTGGCTGTTGAGATTAGGGCACGTAAGTGGATGTTATGGGAGTGAGAATGATTTGGATTGGTGGCAGTCTGATGGTAAGTTGATGTAGTCGTTGTAGTATAGTGGTGAGTATTGATGGGTTGCTTATTGTATGGTTGCGGTTAGGTTGCAGAGGTTGGAGGTTGAGGTCAAAGTTTGGGAGAATGTAGTTGTGCGAAGGCGATGGAATTGGGAGATTGGCAGCAGCAAATGGGTGGGAGGTGGCTGATGCAAGTATGGTAATTGATGAAGTGATGCTAGCAGATGTAGTGCAACAGCGAAATGGGTTGATAGCTGAAGCAAAGGTGAGTGAACTGCTGCCAATTTTTTTTTATGGTTTGCTGTTGTGGGTTTGTGCTCGTTAGTAGTGTAGTGATGTGCTGATGTGAGGAGCAAAAGGCAGTGGATGTTGATGG
This sequence comes from Allium cepa, assembly GCA_030765085.1. Classification (NCBI taxonomy): domain Eukaryota; kingdom Viridiplantae; phylum Streptophyta; class Magnoliopsida; order Asparagales; family Amaryllidaceae; genus Allium; species Allium cepa. The sequence goes on from CM060931.1 coordinate 617,878,215, forward strand.
TCGACGATGAACTGTGTCGACAGTGGCAGTTGCAAGAGGATGGTGGGATGGTGCTTGATGGATGAGTGCTGTGGTTGTAGCAGTTTGTTGAGAAGTGATGGGGTTCTGGGGATGAAGTGAAGTGGCAGTGCAGTTAGAAGTTTATATGTGTTGGGTGATGGATGGTTAGGGAAATGGTAGAGCACTGCAGTGTTATGAAACGTTGAAGTGGTATGTATTGGTTTGGTGGTTTCGTGATTGATGAAGTGGTTGTAACTGTGAGTTGCACAGTGGTGGTTGTGAAATTTGAGAAGCAAGGAGTAGGTGATATGTAGAGAGATAGGTTGTTGCTGAGGTGTGTGCTTATCTGATAGTAAGTATGTAGAGGGGGAAGTTTTGGATAATCAATGGATTGGGGAAGTTTGCTGCCTGGTGGTGTGTTGTGGAGGCTGAAGATATGGGCTGTTATATGGTACAGGTCGAATGAATGCGGTGCAGAATGTTGTGGGGAAGTTTGCTGTCTGGAAGTTTTGGTAGAGATATGTTTGTGACAACTGCAGTGTTGATGGAGACCGAAGGGATGCTGCAGGGGGTAGGAGGAGATAGTTGTGGATTGTTGAATCACAGTGGCTTGAGGAGTGAAGGAAGTGAAGCCGAAGCAGTTAACTGTTGACTGTTGAAATATCGAGGAGGTGGTTGATGAAAGGCAAGATGGTGTGTGAACTGTTAACTGGTGGTATGGTATTGTTGTACAGTGGTTAGTGGTGAAAATGAAAGAAGGTGATGATGAAATGAGGTTGTAGAAGTTGAAGGAAAATGTGCAGAGCGCAGTGAAACAAGGAAGTGTGAACAGAAAATGTAAACAGAGAGAAAAATTGTAATCAGTGAAGGGAGGATGAAAATGTATGTACAGATGAAAAAGTAAATGACAATGTAAAATGTGAAAAAGCAATGGAATATTTTTTTTAATGCAAACAAACAAATAAAATCACACAAAAATCAAACAAAAATAATTCGAAGAATAGAAAAATAAAATCAAAACAATCGCCGACAACGGCGCCAAAAACTTGTTCGTCGACGGATTTTCTATCGGTTTAGAAAACCGTCGAACGAATTTAGAAATAAAAATAACCGCAAGCGCACGGTGTACGAATGTAGCACGCGGCGAATACGGGTCGATCCGTAGGGAATTGATGATTTTAAAATTCTACTCAATCAAATTATACCAAAGTCGAGAGTGTGTTTAAGCTAGAAAATGAGAAAATGAACTAACTAACAAAAAGAAAAGAAATGCAAATATGAGAGTTAAATGACAATTTAGAGAATAAATCTACTCTCTATATCATGTAGTTCAACACATGAAATCATGATCTCTCTTTTATGGTCATTAGTGTTTTAATTGATGTGTTTACCATAAGTATGACATATTTGAGCTATTGATTAACCAACATAAGCCATCAAACTATAACACACCCCTTAAAACACTTACTAACTTTCATGAAACTTAACAAAGAAAATGAAAATGAAAACTATTTTAAGTATGGCCTATTAACTATTGATTAGAAACATAGACCATCAAATTTTAATTTCAAATCACTTTCTTATGCCATAATCATATATTCATGAAGAGGCATTTGTGTTAGTGATTGTTTAAGCATAGCCTATTTGGTGTCAACAATATAGACTATCAAATTCAAAGCAAAGACAACAAATTAAACCACTTCAATCATTCTCATTAAGCACAAAAAGAGAGCATGAATTGACAAAATGTTGAAGCAACATTAACTAGAGAGCTTCATTACCCTTAAATTGAAGGGGTTTAGCCTCTCATATTTGTTATCATATGAACAAATGTAGCTAGCAACATGAAAGAAAAAAGAAAGAAAAAAGAAAGAAAAATGAAAGCAAATGAAAAGAAAACTATTCTACTTGCATAAAAGTAAATCTACACTACTAGCATGAAAGGAAATGAACATGTAAGTAAAAGAAAACACTAATTAACATTGCATAAAAAGAAAAGAAAATTACATAAAATAAAAATGGCTAAGTAGCCATGGAAAGAAAGAGAGATTTGATTTATTTTCTAAACTAAAACTAACTAACTAAGAGGGAAGAGTTGCATGAAACATATGGGTATTTATACATGTATGAAACCCTAGTTCATATTTTTGGAGAGTGCCCAAAATGCCCATGAGGTAGTGTGACCACCAAGTAACCATTAACTTCCACTAATCATCATTTAAGTGTACATGAAGCCATTAGTTCCGTAAGCATATGCATTAGCCTCTAACTTGTACATTAAAGTTGGTGGGTAGGTGGGGTCCTCCATGATCTTCACTTTGAATTATTTCCATCTTCATTCCTTTATATTCTTTGTGCATGCATATTCCTTCACGTAACTACTCCTATTTGAGACCATTTTCCTACAAAAATATATATAAATTTCCAATCAATTTTTCTCAAAGAAATATATGCACACAAATGACCGTTTTGCCCCTATATGAAGATGGATATGTGAAAATTTAGAATTAATATGGATTTTGGTTAAAACAAGTTAAAATACCCAATATGATCATTTATTTAATTTAAATAGATTAAATATGTTGGTAAAAATATGCACATTTATGTGCACATCAATGAACTTAGATCATCAATATCCATAAAATAAATTGATAGTATTTGGACTATGGTTTGTGGCATTAAGATTTATCTTCCCCTACAACCCTTAGGACATATTTTAAGATGTCCATCTCAAGGCCTAAATATTGATGAAATTGAAGTTGACATGTTTCATCAAGATGTAGTGTCACATGGATTTCTATCCGACAATATGACCGAACTAAAATCTAGTTCTTTGCATCCAAAAGCTAGGTTAATTCATCGTGCTCTTATCCGTCACTTCAACCTCATACCCATAGCTAAGAAAATGTTTATAAAAGGGATTTTCAAGCTCTATATGCGATTTACTCGTCTCAACATGTTCATTTGGGTACGATAATTTTGGAAGAATTTGAAACCATTAATCATATAAGAAATTACAAAACAATTCATTATGGAGCATATATGATGCGTATCTTGCAACCAAATTCCGAATTTACGACAATAAGCGAACTCAACCTCAAAACATTAAGTCTCATGGGCCTTCCCAACTGTCCTGCAAGTGATGAAATAATTACTTTTCAACAATGGGTTGCAAAATGTGACCAAGGTATTGCACGACCCCATGACACTGGCATTGCTTCCTCCTTCGAAGGGCCGCAAACTCAAGAAGATGTTAATGAAATTGAAGAAATCAATGTGGATGCCTCTTCCAAACAAGCTTCTGTTACCTTATCTCAAAACCAAAGTAGGCTCGATCACCTTTTTGACCAAAATTGAGCACAATGTTTCAAAAACCAACAAAAAGCTCAATTCCATCAAGGCTTCTTGAACATGATTTGGCTTTCTTGCTCTTTGTCAATGTCTGCTATTCCTCCTACTTATTTAATCGAAGTTACTAAAAATCCGGCCCTTTTGTTTAGATGACTTCTAAACAGGAAGACGAAGATGGTAACTCTGAAAGCCAAGAGTTTTGATTATTCTCTATATAATGGATTGTTTTTATTATCAACCTTTTATGACTCTTATCTATGTTCTATTTTTAACACTTTAAAGACAATTTGAGCTGTAATTTTGTAATAACTTGATCGTTATGTTTCTGTTATGTTATGTTTGTTTGTCATGTTATTCTAAACAGTATTTCCATGACATGTCTGTGATGTTTTGCATCCTACGATCTATGATGTATTATGTGATGTAATAATAATTGTACGTTCTGTGATACTACTTCCCATAATTTTGTATTTCTCCTATTGATATCTATTTACTTTTTGTCAATGACAAAGGGGGAGATAAAGTAAGGCCATATCAATAGGGGGAGTGTAAAGTTGGGGGAGAATAACTCAATTTAAAATTGAACTCATATAGTTATCATCATCAAAATGGGGGAGAATGTTAGAATCTTATATTTTGAAGTTTTGATAGTGACAACTATACAAATATGTGTTGTATATACTAATCACTTTTGCAAGAAATGATATCAACTTTACACAGAGACAATTATATTTAAGTAAAGACCGAATTGACGTTACAAAGTGCTATCGGTCATAATGTCTATGTCTAAAGGTATAAAGTTGTTAAAAGCTCTTCTATGTGGTATACACACAAAACTTTTTAGAAATTAAATTTTCAAAATCAACACAACAAACTTATAATTCAACCGGCTGAACCACCTAGTTCAGCCCACTGAATCTGTGCACATGCATATAAATATTTATGAATATTCAACTAATTGACTGAAAATATTCAACCGGCTGAAAATGGCCTAAATCGAACTATTTTCTTGCTGAGTTAAAAAATCATCGATTCAATTGGCTGCGAAACTTTATTCAGCTGGCTAAATCTATATAACGGCTAGTTTTCTTAAAAGGTACCTCTTCTTCATGAAGGGTTACATCTCCAAAACCAAGATTTGCAGTCCCGACTTTTCACCGTTTCTTCTCACGAATGATTGCAACTAATAAACTCTATATAAAGCAAAATTATTTCATTGTTTTTACAATCAATGCCCTTTGCAATTATGTCTATCATTATTGTTGTACTCTTAAACATTCAATTCCAAACTGCTTTATCTTTTTTGATCACATGATCATTCAAGAGTATTTTCTTGTGATCAAAATTACTTTCTTTTTTCACAAACTACACGAACCACAAAGGAGAAGATTATAGGAAGGGTGTATGTTATTGACTTATCAGTGCTATTCAAGAGCATACTCAGTCAAATATATTTATGTTATTCATAGTTGAAATCCTATTATAGTATCCTCAGGCAGTTGAAGTCCTATTCAGTTGTCTAGGCGGTCGAAGTTCCGTTCAGTTGCTCTGGCGGTGTAATACCTGTTCCTATGGGTTAAGTGAGGGTATTGATTAAATCCAAAAGGATTCTGGGACTAAACGTAGAATGAGAGGTTTGAACCAGTATAAAAATCTCTGATGTCATTTACTTTATTATTTTTACTTTTATATTTATATTCCGCACAAGCAAATAGTTTAGTTAATATTTCATATTACTCGATCCTTAATCACTTTCAGTATATGTGTTTGAACTTGAGCTTGTGTTTCCATAAAAATGGATGTTTAAAATTCATTAATCATTATGATTAATGATATTTTAAATTAATTAATCATTTTAACTAATGATTTTGAAATTAATTAACCAATTTAATCAATGATGTTTCAAATTGGTTAATCTTTTGATTTAATGAGATTTGAATTTAACAAATCTTTTTAATTTATGATATTTAAAGTAAATTAATTAATTTAATAAAGTGATTAAGGTAAATTAACTAATTTAATGAAAGTGTTTTAAAGTTAATAAACTGATTTAATAAAGGTTTTAAAGTTAATTTACCAATGATATAAAAGTGTTTGGAAATAATTAAATATTTTATTAAACATCATGGATTTGTTTATTTAAAAGAGATTGTAAATGTGATCGATTTTCTTTCGGGATAATTAATATTGTTTTAAATTTATGAAGGTATTTAAATTTTTTGTTATCTTTTGAGATAATAAATATTGTTTTAAATTTATAAATAAAGCTAAGTGTAAATTGTTTGGGTTATAGTAAACAATGTTTTAATGACATTTATTTTTGATCCTTGTTTTAATACACTTAGTATTATATATTTGTTTTTTAAAATAACATTTTAAAGAGTTTTCTAAAAATTTAAATCTCAAAATTGTCTAAAATGGTTTCAAAAGATTTTGAGAAAAGTAACAACGATATTATTTGGAAATATTTCTAAAGTATTAATATTTTTAGGAAAGAAACATTAAGTAGATTGCTTTTTCTATGAATAGTTCAGAGGAAAACGTTTCAGTCAGTTTTGTGATAATAGAATAATCTTCTAAGTGACGATCAGATGTTGCTTAGGAAAATGTTGTGGGGGTACTTAGTTAATTATTCCCTTTATCATCGTGTGATCGAAACAAGTTCAGATTCAGACGAATCCAAAGTGAGTTTTAGTAAACAAACCGTTTGAAGTTATTTCATAAAAGAACTATATGTGTATGTTTAATTAGATTTTAAGTTTCATTAAGGGGAATTGATTTACCCTTAGGTAAGATAAGGGATAAGTTAACATCGATTTCAATGGGCTAGATTGAATAAGAAGGTTTTGATAACATTATTTCATCAAAACCATAGACTTTATTTGTGACCTCCAAGTAGTGTAAACTAATTGGTGTTATTGGGCCATTCCATAAACATCATCCATTATAACACCTTAAGATAAAATGGTAAGAAGGTTTTAATAGACATTTTTATTAAAACCATAGCTTTTGTTTAAAACATTTAAGTGGTCTGAACTATTTGTTAATTTGGATTAACCTATAAATATCGTCCATTTTAACACTCTAAGTTAAATAGGTCGAGAGGTCAACTCAGTTTTAAAAGACCTAAATTTTGATTAGATTTCACTTAAATAGTGAAAAGAAAAATAAAATTTGTATTTGTATATGCTCTTAGGATATAAAGAGTCTTATATAAGTAAATAAAGTGGAATAAGTTATTATTTGATGTTTTATAAAGAAACAACTTTATAAAATATTTTTAAAACTTAGATGAAAATTTATAAAATAATTCATAAATAATTTTGGTATTGAATAAATATACTAAAAGAAAATTTAAGTGATTTAGAAATATTGGTATGGTAAGATACCAATAATTTTAGAGAGTGACTTTCAATTTGTCCGAAGGAGCATAGGTAATCCTCTAAGCAATAACCAAAAGATGTTGAGCAAAATGATATACTTAGGAAATTATTTATATTCTTAGGCAACTAAGAAATTTTTAAATCTAAGTTAAGGTTTGTTTGTTGTTCGTTTGACATTTTAAGTAATGTTATATGTTAGATTTATCCTTTAAGAAATATGATTGATTTGATTTAATTGATTGTGTTATTTTATAGACTACGGTTTATAAATTATTATTTGTTAGGACTTAAATCCCAGTACTATTGAAAAAGTGATTTTGAAATAATTTAAGAAACAAATAATGAAAATATCACTTTGAAAAAAACTTGATGAAGTGTTATTGTTCCAAACGTTTGAAAAGAATATTTCTTTAGTAGTTTCCCAAATATTTTGTTAGGACTAAATTTGGGTAATTGGGGGTTTTTCGATTCGAGAGACAAGCTAGGTATATTTACTCTAGTGTTGTTTTAGAAGGAACCGGAATACCACTAGATGCTCCATGTTGTTTTATTACCATGCTTCGGTTGGGAGAGCCCTCTCCTTGTCATAATTAATTTTTGGTTTTGATTTGTTCCTCTTAGAAGGAATTTGAAAAATATATTTTGAATATAAAATTTGGGCATATAGTTCTAAATTTTGGAAGTATTTTGAAAAATATTAGATGCATGGCATTTATTATAGAATATTCTCTTTATTTTGTTGCATATGTTTGTTACATTACTTTTGGTTGCATCATGTTACCTGACTGCGTATGGTTGTTATAGTGTTTATATTACATATGTTTATGATAGAAAAAAATAATCAATTAGATTTATCGAAAACCAAATAAGTTAATTGATTTTCTTGGGATGGTTATTGCTTCTTCCACTCCGTGATAATTTGGGGGATGAAATTCTTTCAACGGGGAGAGTGTAACGACCTGTAAATTAATCACTTTGTATACAAATATTTAAATCAATTTAGCTATTTAAATAATGTATTTTAATAACCAAATAGACATCTTTTAAATAATATTTAATGACATTAAAATCATTTTCAAAATATGTTTACCAAAATAATTAGTTCAAATAAAATAGAAAACGGGATCGAAAACCGTTTTTCGAAATCTCAACTTTTCGGCATCAAAAATTTATCGGGAAAGATTATGCACACTATTGTATACATGCACACACATATACATGTCATTTTTTAAGTTACTTAATGTGTTAGTGGTAATAAATCATGCTTAGTTAAATTAAAACTTGATTTGACTTTAGATAAATCAAGTATGGCATGAGTAATAACCTATATTAAAGAAATACCATACCACCATACCTTAGGATCCTAGGTTGTACATGAAGGCATGGTGCTTGATTGATTTAATGGGATGGGAGGCAATTACCAATGTGTATGGCATGGTGGAGGGAGAGTGAGATGGCACTTTGTGAGTGGAGGGAAGGTACAGGTGTTATTTTGGTAATTTTGCCTTTTCATGCCTATAAATACCTTATTTCCTACACCTTATTCACTTTAAAATCTCATTCTCCAATTTTCTAATCGTCTTCCTTCTCTTCATATCTTTATTCATGGCTTCCATAGTGAAGTTCATAGCTTAAAACACTAGTTATTTTCACTTCCATCCACTTAAACTTGCTCCTTACTTCACTACCCACACTCTACTTACCAACCAATACCTTAACTCCTCAAATCAACCTAGGCCGAGCCCAAAACAACCCATGGTTGAGCCCAATAGGCCCATGTAAAAACCTAAATCAGTCCAAAAGTGGCCCAAAAGTGCGAGCTAAGGTGTAGTGAAGGTTGTTTGTGAGTTTGACAACTTGTTGTAGTGATCCAATTAAGTTGTAGTGTTTTGGTGCGTAAAACTTTACCTTAATAAACCAAAGTTTTTAAAACTATTTTAATGCTCATATTTGTGAATTATTAATACTTATTGTATGTGTTTAGTAATGTATTAGTTGTTGGTTTGGTTCATGTTGCGAAAAGTTGTCGCTTTGGAAGGTTAGTAAATAATTAGTAAACTATATGAAAAAGTAGTAGATAATGTTAGTTATATTGATAAATGCTCTCTACATATTGTATCATCAAAAATTACCATATGTCTATGCTCATATCCTTATTATGTGATGTTTGGTTAAATTGATAATGACAAACTTGTTTACCGAACTGCCCGTATAGCGATAGTCGTTATATCGGCACTTTAGGAAAATCACTTCTTATCGAAACCATTTGGTTTCATTTTCGTGCTTATATTAGATTTACAATTCAAGTAAGGTTTCAAAATAATAATCATTTCAAATTTAATTAATTATTTTAATAATTATTAATTAATTTAATTAATTATTTAATTTAATAAGGATTAGGGTTAACTAATTAACTTATTAAAGATGTGTTTTAAAATTAAATAATTACTTGGTTAATGTGTTATGAAAGATCATTTTATTTAATGATGATTAAGGCTCATTAATCTTTGATAATGATGGACTAAAGTTAATCAATCAATTTTCTAATGATGTTTTTAAATTAATTAATCTTTTAATTAATGATTTTTAAAGTAAAGCTTTTTGTTTTAACTTTAAATAATCTTTCCTTTAATGATGTTTTAAAGTTGTTAATCATTTTATATGATGATAATTATTTATTTGTTAATTAATTTAATTAATTACATTTAAATATTACTAATTAATTGAATTAACGATGTTTTAAAGGTGATTTACCCTTGTCAACTAAGTGCATTTTTGTCAACTTAATTAACAAAGTTTTAAAAGTGAATTCATCAACGTAACAAGGATGTTTTGACTTTGTTACTCATTTTAATTAATGATAATAAATTATTTATTTAATTTAATTAATATAATTAATTTTTAGTTAAATTAATGGTGTTTAAAAGTGAATAACTTCTTTTGGATTAAAGGCTATTGAAGTAAATTCATCAATTGAATTAATGAATTTTTAAAGTTAATTAATAAATATAATAAGGATGTGTTTAAGTTATTAAATCCTTATTATAACGATGTTTAACTTTAATGAACTTTTTTAACAAAATGTTTTAAGTTAAAACTTGTATTGTGAAGCCCAAGCATGAGTTTGGTTTTAAAAGTAAAAGTTTGATTCGTTTAAGGAAATGTGTTAGTTCCCATAAAGCGAAATCACTTATATGGAAATGATATATTTGTATACTTAGCACTAAACATCGAAGAAGTAGACTTGCTTCTATTTCGAAAGTTAAGAATAGTCGTGAGACATGACCTTGATGTAACACTACCTTGACTTATCAGGTATTATTGCTAACCAAGAAATAGTACAAGTTTGAGTTCGATGAGTGGTGATAGGTATAAAAGACTTAATTTCCATATACAATCATTTTATATCCTTGATAGTTGGTTTCCCAGATATCAATTACCTCAGCTTCTTTATTATCATAATTCTAAGATGATTTGTTGCTCCATTGAGCTTTGTTATCATTTGTCAGAAATGACTAAATCCAAAGCGCAAGAGGAAGCCAAGCTATGTGGGGTTGCTCCCATCAATAGGGTATTTTTCACATCCCATCTAGTTTGGGTTCGGTTGTGCACTTAGATGTGGAAATATTTGGATACTCGTTGAGGATTGGCAGAGTCCAGCTTGGTATTGTCCTAGAAGTTTTAAAGAGTAATTGAGCTTCTAGGAAGTATATTGCTAGAGGTATACTTCAAAGGAGGTGCACCTTCCTAGCATTTGTTGGAAAATTTTCCTTTATTTATTTGATTCGAACCTTCGAATTGTTTTTATTTAATTGCAATGGGAAGTGTCAACCACTTGTAACAGCCCGCAAATCCGTACCCCTTGAGTCAACACTATTCTACCTAAATCAACTCAATTTGTACAGAAATACGAACCATTTGGGTTAAAGAAGAAGAGGTAGAAGAAGAGAATAGAAAACAACAACAGAATATAACCATCGCAGCGGAATAAAATATAATAGATAATAAATGATCTTTGCTCAAAATCAAATATATCTGTTTATATATTACATCATCAGAGTACATCAATCACACCTCAACATCAATATCATACAAATGAATACGTAGCAACTCAATACAGCGGAATATATATATAACAAGTACGACTGTATGTATCGTCATCCATCTCGTCTCCTGAGCTCCACAGCATCATATCTTGTATCCTATAATACTCGGTCTGACCCGAGCATTACAGTTAAATAATACCCGAGTCAGTCTGGAATACCAGCGTGAGAAAATCACACCCTATTGATTATTAAAGTTTCAAAATCCTTTGAAAACAAAAGCATCTCGTAAGACCACGCCACAAATATACATGTCGGGTTTTTACCTTACGATAGCTAAAACAATTTCTATAGAAATCCTCTGATATTATAATAGGGTCTATATACAAATACTTATAAAATAGCCGAAATTGTTACATTCATTAAATTCCAGCTACTAGCCACAGAGTGGGTAATACAAACAAAACTCGTACAAGGCTCGTAGGGAGAATGGATTTCCAACTAATGACTAGGCACTGGGGTACCACCTGCCACAGTACGGGGCCTAGATCACCGCACCGAGGAGTACGCCCGCTCCCTTGCAACACAAGGCCGGAACCATCCCTTACTCGACAGTCCCGAGTGAGATCACCCCGCGGTTGGGATCAGCAACCGCACCACTAAGCCGAAATAAAAAGGGACATCTAGACTGGAATGACCTCACCCTGCTTGGGTGCTACCCACCTAGCCTTGCTGCATAACCCCTGATTTTCAGTCATTCCCATTTGATGAGGCTTGAGGCTAAGCGTTACCTTTTTAGAATATATCCCTTAGAATGCCCATCGTCCACCTGACGATGTTTCGCAAGCATTCATCCATACAAGTCCGTCCCGGGTTCGAACGAAACCGAAGGCACTATTCCTACTACATCCATTTTGGAAATATCCTCAGGATTAGTAGCGACTAGCCCTTGCACTTCACTGCTCCATCTTCGAATCCAAAATCGTTTTCACGAAACGTATAAACCGGATCGAAGTGGTTTTCGAGAAATAAATCTCGATCCCGGTCTCTTCGAAACGATCAACGCATTTTTCCAATATTGATAGTCGGTTATTTAACTATCAATTTATATTCACAAACATCCATCCAACAAATAAATAATTTTCCAAATTATTTAATTACCTCAAAATATCTTCACAAGGTATATCTCTATTTTCAACCCTTTGAAAACAGTTTCAAAACCATCTTTCTTTCCAGAATAAACTTTCCCAAATATTTTCTATCTCCTCTGAAATCACCAAGCACAAAACTAGATTTCTAAAATAATTTAAAACACTTTACTTTGAAAATACATACTTTAAAACATTTAGGATAAAACTACTGAAATAATTTGTTAAAAATACATACTATATGAATTTGAGAAAATAAGGTTACTTTATAAAATATAAAACCAGGTTTCACCTTTAAAACAAATACTAAATCACTTTTAAATAATTAATGCCATAATATATTAAAAGGAAATACTTGCTTTAGAAATTAAATATTAGAAATAATAAATTTTACAAAACTTGCTTTCTTTAAAAATAACTTTAAAGCATTAATTTATACTTACAAATTTACTTTTAAAAACGTGTACTTGACCATCCAGAGAAAATTGCAATTTCAAGCACTAAAATCAATTTCCCGAATTGATTTCCAATTCGTTCTATTTGAAATAAATTTCGTTACTTGCTCGGTTCATTTCAAAATTAATTATGGACTTTATTTTTTTATTATTATTATTTGCTGTTTGATTTTAAATCTTTTAACTGAAATATACAAATTTCAGGCTTTTCCCATTTCTTCTTTGTTCCTTTCAAAATTTAAAATCTTAAATTTAAAATAAATGTTCTGTTCTTTTAGATATAAGAATTGGAGTTTACAATTCATTAACTTTCTATTAATTCAAAAATCTCCTTTCTATATTCAAGATTTATAAATTAGAATTCTTATGTCACTTTATTTTATTTTTATTTCATTCTTAAATTTATTCAAATTTCCATAATTATTTTACTTACAAATTCACTTCCTTTCTTTTCTTTCCAACATCCAAATTATATATTTTTCTGGAAATTCATTATACCCAATTATCCAAACAAACCATTGCATTCAATATTTCAACATAATTCATCATAAAATATCAATCATCATAACAGGGTAATTTCAATAATTTAAATAAATGTTGAGGGATCCAGTTGGATCCCTCCAACCTGTTTTCCCTGCATCCACAGCCGTTAGCATTACATAATATGCCAATTCCAAACATATACCACACTACAGCACATAAATCAAATTCAACCATTTCAAACAATTATTTAAATTTAATCATTTAAATTTAAATTTAAATTAACTGAGTGAAATTAACTCACCTTTGACCTTTACTTTGCAATCCAATCCAAACCAGCTTGTTTTCTTCACGTTTTAGACCTTAAATAAATATTATATAATCTATTAATATTTGAATTCATCGAACAATTTATTATTATTCATTTAATTTAAACCGACAAACGTTCCTTTAAACTAATGTTTTAATTTTAACTTAATTAACTAATGCTTTCGTTTCAAACTAATTTTTCTTTAACAAAATATCTAACTAAAAAATTACTTTCAAAATTAAATTTAATAGAATAACCTCTTGTAAAAATTTAAATGAGTTTCATTAGATAAAACTATCTTTACAAAAAAAATAAAAAAATAAAAAAATAAAAGTCTGCATTTAAAAATTTACTATAATTAAATTTTTATTATTTCCTGTATCTATGATTTATACCTTACTGTGAATTACTTCCTAATGTATATACATATTCATATTTTCAAATTTGAAAAGGCAAAAAAAATCGAAAATACCTCAAAGCCAACCCAGTCAGACCCTTCGAACGACACCACGACCTCATCGTGACCCTCCGCCATCGCGATTTGCCCGATACCCTTCATCACCACGTCGACCTTGCCATCGATCCCGAAGAGAATAAAAAGAGCTCACGACCCACCTTCAATCGACTCGCGACTCGCCGCATCGCTCGCGAAACCCTAGTTAGCATCGTCGCGCTCGAGATATGAGTCTCCTCGTCATTCAACACGTGCCACTGAAGTCGCGCGACTTCGACCGTGAATGCAAGCTCGACCGAACCCTAACTCCTTTTACGAAATCGAATCGCGAGCAGGATGAAAAGCTCGATCCCCCCTTATTTTTTACTAAGGATTTTGATTTGGAGGAATTTAGGCTTCGGCACTTTTTTTTATATAAGCCGAGGTTTCGATTTTTTTGAAATTGAAGAGGGAAGAGAAATCAAACCGAAGGTCGAATGAAAGAGGGGAGGAGGAGAAAGAAAAGGCTCGACTTCGATTTTGCAAATGGATGAGAGCGGCCATTAGCTTGGATTCAAAACGAAGAAAGAAAGAGAGGCTTCGTTTTGTTTCCAGAACGAAGAAAAATACCTACCCCTTTTTATTTATTAAACGAAGAAGCGTAACAGAGAAGCTTGACCATTTAAATTAAATATCATTAGATTGTTATCAATAAATTCTCAGCGCGTTTATATATCGTACACTCACACACTGACTTCGATAAATACGAAATTTGAAATCCGATAATAATTCAATATTACGGACCCAATGGAACTGGTTTCGTCTAATTCCGAGACTGTGCCTCGAAGGCTATTTTTAAATTCAATTTAAACGATAAAATTTCAAAACTTAACAAACCATCCTTAAATTTGATTTCAACACTTCTATTCTCTTCAGTATTATCAATATAAATTTTATAAGCCTTCATAATATTTTTAACAGGCTTAAAACTCTAGATTTAACAATTTACCCAACTTCAAATTATTTAATTCAATGGTTTAATTATCAAATAATTGATGATATTTGAATTCGAGTTAAAATTTAACAGTTAAATATTCAAAATCAATTGAATATTCCAATTCCAATTTCTCAAAAATTTCGGGTCGTCACATTCCTCCCCCATTAAATGAATTTCTTCCCCGAAATTACTAATTAGGAAGAATGGTCCAATACCCATTACTATTTTCCAAACCAAACAGTTTAATTAACTTGCCATATATCTTTTATTATAGACCCACTATCATTCTTACTAACTTCCCAAAATTTCCATAGTTTGCAAACAATCTTATTTGCCCAAACATTCAAGTTCTAATCATAAAACCAAATTTTGAATTATCAAAATTTTCTCAAAATTTTTTCTAACTCTCTAAATTTCCTAATTTTTTTGCCAGCGTCTCTTTTGCGCGGCTAGCTCAGTACTACTACAAAAATGGCTCTGCGGCCTCCCAAATCCAAAAAGGAAACAAAAAGCCAAGTGGCTCGATCCAAATCCAAATCCCAATCAAATTCTATATCAAATTTAAATACATACCTTTTTGTCGAGCATTTCAAATTTATCTCTTGAAATCAAATTCAATTTCTTTTTCCCTTTTATAATACCTGCATATCCTACTTAGCACTAATATCCAATCACAACATTCCAAAAACATTTTATCGACTTCCTCACAAAATGCCAATATCTATTCATCCAAATATTAACTTGGAATATATTTATATTAACAATTTCCAATTAAGAAATTCACCATTTCTTACTCAAGTTAACATAAGTATTTGATATGTTTCTTACATTTATTTTCACTTTACCACTTTCATTTATATCCATTTCTATTCAAATCGATTCTTTCATTCCATATGAATTCAATTTATCTTTAACTCTGAATATTTAAATTTTATTTTTCATTTATAACCAATTTATGTCATTATTTAAGTTAGTTTCATTTACTAATTATATTTCAATTTCCAGTTTGAAATCTTTTGTCGTTAACAAAAATTCTCCAAAAATTTTCAAAAAATTTCTAACTCCCAAAATTTTCGAAAGTTTTTGGCAGAGTCCCCTTTGTACGGAGGAGCTTTTGCAATTTGACAAAAGAGATAAATATATATATACATCGACCCACATGGTCGGAAAAACCAAAAACAGTTCATATATCCTATTTTTATTGCGTAGGCGTACCTTATTTAGCATTTTAAGCAAACAGCTTATTTATTTAGCAGTTAATGCAATCCAAATCCAGCCATACGGCTTCCAGGTACCTGTACTTACTCAATTTAAACATGTAAGTTCCATATAAATGAAGTTTAACAATATTTCACTTACTTGCAATAGTTAAACACATGAATTCTAAAAGAAATTCACACCAAACATTTTTCTGTAAGCAATTTATATAGTTTCCATGCTAATTCACTGTTCCAATTTATTTATAACCATTTTCACTCAATTCGGATGGTTTTCGATTCATTCAATACAACTCCATCAATTTGAATGGTTTAGAACTCAATTTCTTACTTTTAATTTATTCTTAAGCAAATTGAACTCATATTTAATTCAATTGCTTTCAAAATCAATTTATTTTACCCTTATCAACACATAGAATTTTAATTACTTCCATTTACATCAAATGACAATTTATTCTATGCAATTCAACGAGGTTTATGTGAATAAATAAGTATCTGTGTTTATAATCAATTTAAATTGATTTCAACTCAATTAATACTTAACTCTATTCCATTTTCAATTTATTCACAACCCATATATTCTCATTTTCATTGCATCTCAGATTTGAATCCATTCACTTGCCTTCATTTTATTAACCAACCCAGTTCATTCAAAACCATTAACAACTTAGGTTCATCTTCATTACCAATTAAATTTTCTTTTTATTTTAATCCATTCACAATCATTTATTTAGCTCGACACATTCCATTTAAATTTTATTTACAATCCATTTATTTACATTTCATTCCAAATTTGTTTATTCCAAACTATTTTATTTAGCTCGAAGACAATCCAAGTTATTTTATTCAATAACCATTTCTCAACTCATTTAAATCAACACTTCATTTGATACTTATTTATTCCATCATTTATTTATTCAATATAATTAGTTTATCCACATTCACTTAAACCATTCTAATAAACTTGAAACATTCTATTTCCCTTATTGTCTCAAATTATTTCAATTCCTTAACAACTTAAATGGTTTACAATTATTTATTTAAGAATATCATTCCATTAAATATTATTTATAACTCACCGAATTTTATTTCGATTAAAAATTCATTTCCACTTGATTTAAATCCAACCCAATATCATTAAACATGGTTCAAGTTGAATTCAGTTCAACTCTCCTTCATTCATTTAGCTTAAGTCAATTTACTTCAATTATATTTAATTTGTCAATACTTCAAGCTAAATTTTCAATTTATAACTCAAGTTTTAAATCCACTATCCATTTTCAATTTACCACCCAATTTATTAACCACAATTTAATTACATTTACTACACTATCGACCCAGGTCGAATTTGATTTATAACTTGAGTTTTATTTCCAAACTTCAATATTAACTCACCAATTCAGCTTTTATTAAACTACATTGCATTCCCATTTACACATTTTATTAACTAATTTATTATCAAATTAGTTCCCTCCTATTCATAGTTCAATACTTGATTTTTAACTCCAAATATCACTTCATTTTATTTTTCTTAGTTCAATTTTATTATATAATTCAAGTTTAGATTTTTATTTTATTCTCCAATTCATCAATAATATTTATTTTGGGTTATCTATCCCATTTTTCAATTTATAAGTCATAACTTATTATTTTATACATTTCCATTTATTATGGGCTTGAATATATTCTCCTTTTATTTTTAACTCAAACCTTATGCTTATTTATAACCCAAGTATATTTTACTACCATGGATTTTTAATTCTCTTATAAGTTATTCTGATTTTTTATTTCAATTTCCATTTCTTATCCAATTTACTTTTCATTCATCCAGGTAAGAATCTAATTCCATTCATTGATTCAATTGAATTCTCATCCAAATTCAATTTTACTTTAACTCGGTTTCATTTAACTCAATTCGATTTCAACTAGATTCGAATTCAACTGGATATTATTTTCAGCCTACTCAATCAATTGCAATCCAGTTAAATTTTATTCTCCAATCCAAGTTAATTTCATTTTTTTAACTTTTCACTTAAAATTGAATTCCCAACATTCAAAGCTTATATTTCCTTCCTGATTTAAAAATCATCTTAATTTATAAGCTTACAACTAACTCATCAGGATTTTAAAAACACTTGACTTTTGGTTTCAAATCATTTTGAAATCTTCAACTTCTCAAATCACATTTCTCAAAGGCCAAACCAATCCTGGTTTTATTTCCCACAAATTTCCTTTGAAATTTCAAAAACAAACAGGTTTTCCCTAAACAAATCAATTTGGTAGCAATTCATCACTTAGAAACTCGAAATGAACATCGATGATGCTGCAGTCATCACCGAAGTTATTTTTCGGTGACTGAAGTGAATTCAATGCTATATCTCTTTCAAAATCCATTTTTAAACAAATTTCCTTTCAGAAATAACCCAAAAACAACAATAATACTATTTACCTCCAAAATACATCCAAAATCTCCGGGGTTTTAAAGTTTTCAAATTCTATTTTAATTCAAATTTTAACTAAAATGCATTTGTATAGTTTATGCTTATACAAATTCCTAATTAATTATATTTCAATTTATAATTTACATCTATAATTCATATTTATAAATTTCATTCTATAATGAATTTATCCCTTAAATTTTTAATTATATTTCAATTTCTAGTTAAATTTTCACTTAGCAATGATAATATTTTAATATCATCATTTCTAACATCCAAGCAACCAGATATTAGCTACATAGTTTTCAAAAACTATTCTTTATATCAAGATATGTTTTTGGGTAAAATTATTTCATTTACCCATATTTAAAACAATACAGTGTCGATTGTCCTATTCAAGTGTTTAGAAACCCCTTCAATACAGTTGCGCAGACTGTGTCGACGAAGGTTCATATGCCACTCAATAAACCAATAAACACAATATTAAAACAATTTATATTCACAAACAAATACGCGCTCATATCTATTAATACGCTCAAACTCATTCTAGAGTACTACAGACTCTATTTTATGAGTAATTCCCACCAGAGCCAAGGTTATCACCAACCTGGCTCTGATACCAAGTGTAACAGCCCGCATATCCGTACCCCTTGAGTCAACACTATTCTACCTAAATCAACTCAATTTGTACAGAAATACGAACCATTTGGGTTAAAGAAGAAGAGGTAGAAGAAGAGAATAGAAAACAACAACAGAATCTAACCATCGCAGCGGAATAAAATATAATAGATAATAAATGATCTTTACTCAAAATCAAATATATCTGTTTATATATTACATCATCGGAGTACATCAATCACAGCTCAACATCAACATCATACAAATGAATACATAGCAACTCAATACAGCGGAATATATATATAACAAGTACGACTGTACGTTTCGTCATCCAGCTCGTCTCCTGAGCTCCACAGCATCATATCCTGTATCCTATAATACTCGGTCTGACCCGAGCATTACAGTTAAATAATACCCGAGTCAGTCTGGAATACCAGCGTGAGAAAATCACACCCAATTGATTATTAAAGTTTCAAAATCCTTTGAAAACAAAAGCATCTCGCAAGACCACGCCACAAATAAACATGTCGGGTTTTTACCTTACGATAGCTAAAACAATTTCTATAGAAATCCTCTGATATTATAATAGGGTCTATATACAAATACTTATAAAATAGCCGAAATTGTTACATTCATTAAATTCCAGCTACTAGCCACAGAGTGGGTAATACAAACAAAACTCGTACAAGGCCCGTAGGGAGAATGGATTTCCAACTAATGACTAGGCACTGGGGTACCACCTGCCACAGTACGGGGACTAGATCACCGTACCGAGGAGTACGCCCGCTTCCCCTGTAACACAAGGCTGGAACCATCCCTTACTGGACAGTCCCGAGTGAGATCACCCCGTGGTTGGGATCAGCAACCGCACCACTAAGCCAAAATAAAAAGGGACATCTAGACTGGAATGACCTCACCCTGCTTGGGTGCTACCCACCTAGCCTTGCTGCATAACCCCTGATTTTCAGTCATTCCCATTTGATGAGGCTTGAGGCTAAGCGTTACCTTTTTTAGAATATATCCCTTAGAATACCCATCGTCCACCTGACGATGTTTCGCAAGCATTCATCCATACAAGTCCGTCCTGGGTTCGAACGAAACCGAAGGCACTATTCCTACTACATCCATTTTGCAAATATCCTCAGGATTAGTAGCGACTAGCCCTTGCACTTCACTGCTCCATCTTCGAATCCAAAATCGTTTTCACGAAACGTATAAACCGGATCGAAGTGGTTTTCGAGAAATAAATCTCGATCCCGGTCACTTCGAAACGATCAACGCATTTGTCCAATATTGATAGTCGGTTATTTAACTATCAATTTATATTCACAAACATCCATCCAACAAATAAATAATTTTCCAAATTATTTAATTACCTCAAAATATCTTCACAAGGTATATTTCTATTTTCAACCCTTTGAAAACAGTTTCAAAACCATCTTTCTTTCCAGAACAAACTTTCCCAAATATTTTCTATCTCCTCTAAAATCACCAAGCACAAAACTAGATTTCTAAAATAATTTAAAACACTTTACTTTGAAAATACATACTTTAAAACATTTAGGATAAAACTACTTAAATAATTTGTTAAAAATACATACTATATGAATTTGAGAAAATAAGGCTACTTTATAAAATATGAAACCAGGTTTCACCTTTAAAACAAATACTAAATCACTTTTAAATAATTAATGCCATAATATATTAAAAGGAAATACTTGCTTTAGAAATTAAATATTAGAAATAATAAATTTTACAAAACTTGCTTTCTTTAAAAACAACTTTAAAGCATTAATTTATACTTACAAATTTACTTTTAAAAACGTGTACTTGGCCATCCAGAGAAAATTCCAATTTCAAGCACTAAAATCAATTTCCCGAATTGATTTCCAATTCATTCTATTTGAAATAAATTTCGTTACTTGCTCGGTTCATTTCAAAATTAATTATGGACTTTATTTTTTTTATATTATTATTTGCTGTTTGATTTTAAATCTTTTAACTGAAATATACAAATTTTAGGCTTTTCCCATTTCTTCTTTGTTCCTTTCAAAATTTAAAATCTTAAATTTAAAATAAATGTTCTGTTCTTTTAGATATAAGAATTGGAGTTTACAATTCATTAGCATTCTATTAATTCAAAAATCCCCTTTCTATATTTAAGATTTATAAATTAGAATTCTTATGTCACTTTATTTTATTTTTATTTCATTCTCAAATTTATTCAAATTTCCATAATTATTTTACTTACAAATTCACTTCCTTTCTTTTCTTTCCAACATCCAAATTATATATTTTTCTGGAAATTCATTATACCCAATTATCCAAACAAACCATTGGATTCAATATTTCAACATAATTCATCATAATATATCAATCATCATAACAGGGTAATTTCAATAATTTAAATAAATGTTGAGGGATCCAGTTGGATCCCTCCAACCTGTTTTCCCTGCATCCACAGCCGTTAGCATTACATAATATGCCAATTCCAAACATATACCACACTACAGCACATAAATCAAATTCAACCATTTCAAACAATTATTTAAATTTAATCATTTAAATTTAAATTTAAATTAACTGAGTGAGATTAACTCACCTTTGACCTTTACTTTGCAATCCAATCCAAACCAGCTTGTTTTCTTCACGTTTTAGACCTTAAATAAATATTATATAATCTATTAATATTTGAATTCATCGAACAATTTATTATTATTCATTTAATTTAAACCGACAAACGTTCCTTTAAACTAATGTTTTAATTTTAACTTAATTAACTAATGCTTTCGTTTCAAACTAATTTTTCTTTAACAAAATATCTAACTAAAAATTTACTTTCAAAATTAAATTTAATAGAATAACCTCTTGTAAAAATTTAAATGAGTTTCATTAGATAAAACTATCTTTACAAAAAAAATAAAAAAATAAAAAAAATAAAAGTCTGCATTTAAAATTTTACTATAATTAAATTTTTGTTATTTCCTGTATCTATGATTTATACCTTACTGTGAATTACTTCCTAATGTATATACATATTCATATTTTCAAATTTGAAAAGGCAAAAAAAATCGAAAATACCTCAAAGCCAAACCAGTCAGACCCTTCGAACGACACCACGACCTCATCGTGACCCTCCGCCATCGCGATTTGCCCGATACCCTTCATCACCACGTCGACCTTGCCATCGATCCCGAAGAGAAGAAAAAGAGCTCACGACCCACCTTCAATCGACTCGCGACTCGCCGCATCGCTCGCGAAACCCTAGTTGGCATCGTCGCGCTCGAGATATGAGTCTCCTCGTCATTCAACACGTGCCACTGAAGTCGCGCGACTTCGACCGTGAATGCAAGCTCGACCGAACCCTAACTCCATTTACGAAATCGGATCGCGAGCAGGATGAAAAGCTCGATTCCCCCCTTCTTTTTTACTAAGGGTTTTGATTTGGAGGAATTTAGGCTTTGGCACTTTTTTTTATATAAGCCGAGATTTTGATTTTTTCGAAATTGAAGAGGGAAGAGAAATCAAACCGAAGGTCGAATGAAAGAGGGGAGGAGGAGAAAGGAAAGGCTCGGCTTTGATTTTGCAAATGGATGAGAGCGGCCATTAGCTTGGATTCAAAACGAAGAAAGAAAGAGAGGCTTCGTTTTGTTTCCAGAACAAGAAAAATACCTACCCCTTTTTATTTATTAAACGAAGAAGCGTAACAGAGAAGCTTGACCATTTAAATTAAATATCATTAGATTATTATCAATAAATTCTCAGCGTGTTTATATATTGTACACTCACACACTGACTCCGATAAATACGAAATTTGAAATCCGACAATAATTCAATATTACGAACCCAATGGAACTGGTTTCGTCTAATTCCGAGACTGTGCCTCGAAGGCTAATTTTAAATTCAATTTAAACGATAAAATTTCAAAACTTAACAAACCATCCTTAAATTTGATTTCAACACTTCTATTCTCTTCAGTATTATCAATATAAATTTTATAAGCCTTCATAATATTTTTAACAGGCTTAAAACTCTAGATTCAACAATTTACCCAACTTCAAATTATTTAATTCAATGGTTTAATTATCAAATAATTGATGATATTTGAATTCGAGTTAAAATTTAACATTTAAATATTCAAAATCAATTGAATATTCCAATTTCAATTGCTCAAAAATTTCGGGTCGTCACACCACTCTTCACGATGTTTAGTTATAGTTTTTGTCCATTCTATCAAGTTTGGACTGTTATCTTGTTTTATCCATTCTGTCCGGTTTGGATTTTGTTCAGACCACTTCCAATCTTTCAAGACTGGATCTTTATACTATTTTTTCCCATCATCTATGTTTTGATTTGTTTCCTACTATTTTTTTCCATTCTTATGTTTGGCTGCTGTTTATGTACGAGAAAAACCCATCCGCATTAACGCCTTGGTCTCACGTATTATTTTTAAATACACTCCCTTTTGTTTTTGAGTTTTACTCATACCATACATATTACCTTACCCGAGTTGTTTATTTTTCCTAAACTCTCGGGTACTCAATTATATTTGAGCAGTCCGGGAGTAAAAAGGTTTTCCTTTGGAGCTTTTTGAAGAAGACAGATGAGCAGGAGGCTCCTTAGTTATCTAGTTATTTATTTGCACGTATGATTGTGTATGTGTGTTTTGTATCTAAAAATGAAAAGTCATCATGTATAGCTGCAAATCTGTAAGATGCGGTACTTTTGTTTAACTCTGGTAGCTCCATATAAGGAGTAACCTATTGTGTTATGTCATTTTGTGTTATACATAACCATTCCGTTGTATGTTTTTTCTTTTCTGTCATGTTCCGTTCTTTATTTTACCCCAAGACAACATATCTTTCGGGCGCTTGGGAAATGACACATGAATACCATGGATGTATTAAGTGTCGTTCTCAGGGGTCAGAAAGATAGGTCATTACGATTTTGGTTCTATTTGATTTAACAATCAAGTCAATTATTTAACTAATTTATTCAAGCTCATTCTTTAACAAATGTTTACATGTTTGATAGCATGTTATAAATGTTTGTAGTGAAATAGTCGTTATAAATGCACTTTGAAATCTCTTGTATTTAGCATATGTTAAATTGGTTAAAATATGATTATATTGCGAGAGTATATATTTGGTTGTTTTCTATACACGTTTTGGTGTGTTTGACATAAAGGAATTAGTTTTGGAAGATATAGAAATTGTGAAATGAAGTGATGAAAGTTAGAATCGAAAAGGTCGGGATGGATGCACTTTGAAAATTCCTTACGTTCCGCGATTTATAAAGTTAACATTGAAAGATATCCTAGAGCTTCTTTACATTTTTCATAAATACTATAAGTGAATTTATTATCTGAAAAATATCAAAGTTTAATATATTTTTAATAATTATTTTTGAATTTTTAAAGTAAAAGGTTTGAAATTATAAAACATGTTTTTTTATTGTTTTTAATAAATTATAAAATAAGCAAATTGTCTAACATTTAAAAATAAACGTTTTAAGCTAAAGTATAAGTATTTTTAATGTTTTTTTAATGTATTTTCAAATATACATAGTTTTAAGATAATAAGGTAAATATTGTATTAAAATAAATAGAAGCTTATGTAATATAATATCTTTTTAATTTTTTATTATTAAATATATTATCTTATAAATAAATTAGCATACCCGCATGTATCATTTTAAAAAGGTTTTTAGTAAATATATAAGTTGAAAAAAACAAGTTAAATCTTTTACAAAGAAATAATAGTTGATTTTGATTGTAGCATATTAGTTAAAATAAATGGTTTTGTAAAGTCAAGTAAAAGTATATTAACTTGTTAAATTAGTGTAAGATTATAATTAGAAATATAATTGGATTATAATTTAGATTATAATTAGGCATATAATTAGGTAATTAATAATGAGTATTTTAAAGATAATTATAAGTGAATAGATTTGGGTTTTTCATGAACAATGTTTTAGTAACATTTGTTTTTAACCCTTTCAATTATATTTTATAATAGGAAATTATTATAAATATTATTAGATCTTTAATAATGGAATCTTATAGATAATAACAAGTATGGAAACTTTTGGAATAAAGGTAGAAAATTTATATGTTTAATTTATTAAAGAGAAGGGGTTTATAGTAACAATGTTTAAGAAACATTTGTTTTTAACCTCTTTGATTATATTTTAGAAGAAGAAAATCTTTTTAATGATTTGTGAATATACTTATACCATTTGAGATAAGTATATGATTACTTTTGAAGTGCAAAAAGAGTATAAATGAATAGTAAATTTATGAATTGTAAAATACGTGTATAGTAATACGTGTATAGTAAATACATGTATAGTAAAATACGTGTATAGTAAATACATGCACAACAATACTTGAATAGTAATATGTGAATAGTGAAATACATGAATAGTAAAAATACAAGTATATATCTTTTATAAAGGAAAATTATATCTATATAGAAGTTGAATAAGAAGTTTGATAAAAAGAAGTTTTAATCAATAAGAAGTTAAATTAAGAAAGTGAAGTTTTAATTAATAAAAGGTGTTAATTTATAAAGGTGTTTAAGTTTCAATTAAAGAATGAAGTTTAATTAACTGAAGAAGTTTTATTAGAAAAAGAAATTTACTAATATAAGAGGCTTTAATTAATAAAGGATTAACTAAAAAAGGGGATTAAAATTTATTATGTGACTTAATCATGCTTTATGTGTGTTAATCGTGCTTTGTATGTTACTTGTTTATAGAAAGTATTGTGTATTTAGTACTAAAGCCAACAAAGTGGAATTGTTTCTATCTTTGAGAGTTAAGAATGATGATTCGAGTATGGTATAGAAGCAATAGTGCTTTAACCTACCGGGCTTCACTCTTGATCAAGGGATAACAAAAATTGAGAAGTTTGGAAATGCGATAAGTATATGAGACTTGGTTTCCATATACGATCATTCGTTGAATATGACCAAATTAATTGACTCGATCCATGAGAGACAAGGATCAGTAAGTGTTTCACTTATCGAAAACCACTTCAAGACTGGGATACGTATTCTATCCTTTAGAAGTGGTCCTGTTCAAGATGTGGGAATCTATTTAGAGATTCGTGATCTGTTCGAGTGATGATGGCTCGTGTATTGAGATGTTGAATATGACTTCATCATCAATATATGACTAAAGACAGAGTTGGATGCATGATCTCGAATTTAGCTAACCCAAGGGGCACATCAATGCCATATATAGAGTATACTTATCGATATGTTGCGTGCCAGGAGTTGATGATACTCGGTTCACATGTTAGGGCATGACATAGTTGTGTTTACCTTATGGTATATTTCATTTAGAGATATGATGCTTGGAAGGTGTTTTTTGATCCTTGCCATGGAGATTGGTTACAGTTTACTTACCAGTTTTTACTATGGAGGTCTCCATGGATAATCCATATGTGAACGCACCTTAAAGGTTTCTATTATACTCTAATACGTTGTGATGTAACCAATGTAAGCACCAACAGCTATTTTCTGACTTATATTCTTCACCCTAGACGATCTCTATTATATCGCAATATGTACTTATCAGATGGTTGGCTGTAACATTCCTAATTTTCGATAACATTATCCAGAAAATTTAATTAGATAAATTAAATAGAATATTGATGATAAGGAGATTGAGATTTGATTAAATTACATATTAGGGCTGTGCTTATTAATAAGATAAATGGACTTTAAAATGGTTTATTGGTTAATCAAACTACACAAGGGCATATTAGTAAAATAGCCTTCTTATTATTTTACACGGTTATTACCTCTCCTCTATGTCCATTCACGTTTCATTTTCTCACGGTCACAAAATCTAAAACCTAAATCAAAGCCAGCCATTACTTAAGGGGAAAAGAAGGAATTTTTAATCTTAACCCAAAGATCAAACTAGGAAAGATTAGTAAACAACATATCTCAAGTTTCTTACCAAATCTAAGGTGAATAAAAATTTATTCCATTTCTTTTTGGTTTATACAATCCTAAGATTCAAATTAATGTTTTATTTCATTTTTATGAAATTTTGGATGATGATATGCTTAAATTTGAATTATTTGACTTAAATAATTATCTTATGTATATAATTCGTTGGGTTTTAAGGGCAAAATCATGAGATATAGATTTTAAAATGACGTGGAAATTTTTTATGTTAAGTAAAACATAATTTTGGAGATGGGTTTTAATTTTATGAATTTTCTAAGCTATGGAAATTTTATTATGAATTTTTGATTGGAAATATGATACGATTGGGTTAAATATTTATTTTGTAAATTTCATGAAGAAATTGGGTCTAAAATTTTAATTTATTTGATTACATGATTAATCCGAATTTCTATGATTTTTGGGGATTTTCCCAGTTGATTTACATGGGGAAATAAATAATTTTGAAAGAGAGGCTTTTCTGCAAATGTCGGATTTAGGTTATTTGGAAAGGTTTTAACGTTTAAATCCTTTAATTTAGGATCTGAATAAATGCAGCAGTTTTAGAAGTAAAGTAAATAAAAAGTTTTTATAGCATCCAATAGTGTTTTCCCACTAGGCAAGTTGTCAAAAAAAAGAAATTTCTTAAAGTTACCATGATTCAGCCTTTAAATCAGAAAAAGGTGTTTCGCCTTTAATGGAAGATTCCTTTCGGCACATTTGGTGCTGCCCCATTACAGTCGAAACCATCAAAGTCGAAACCTTCATAAGCGAAACCAATACACATGGTATCTTTTGTATGGTACATAATGGATTGGAAGATGGGCGGAAGCTTTAGTGTCGAAGGGTAAGCCTCCAATAGGGTCAAAACCATACTTTGTTTTATAAGTTAAGCTAATTTAAAGTCCTTGCCTTATTTTGCTCAAAGCTTTTGACTTAGTCGAAACATATTGTTTTAAAAAAGATTGTATGTTTAACTTTCAAAGAAGGTTACCATGTTATACATAAAGTACCAACTCTCGAAGGAGGTCATTTTCTTTTAAATAAAAGCTTTCGAAAGGGGTTGGTTTCAACCTAGTCGAAGCCTAGCCACTACCCTACCTTTCGACCATGTTGTCCTATAATGCTTTCGAAGGGCTGCACTTGTTTTACCTTAAACCAAAAAAATTTCCTTATTGTTTTCGAAAGGGGATGGGGTTTCAAAGGAGATGTAGTCGGAAGGGGGTTTCGACCCAGACCTTCGAAGTTTTGATTTTAGTCTTTTGCTTTCGAACTAGATAGCTTCGACACTATCAATTTTTTTCCTAAATTAGTTTTTTGGTTGTTTCGAAAGAGATACTTTCGTATACCACCATCTTGACCCAGATTATGTTTTAAGAGTAAAACCCAATGCTTTCAAAATAGTATTTCATTTGTTTCAAAACCTATGTTTTAAAGAACGTTTTCTTGTTACCATCGAAAGGTCTTATTGGTTTCGAAAGGTATATATTTACTTAGAGTTTTGAAAAGAGGATTTCTATGCTTTCGAACGAGGTCATCCAAGTGTTTTGAAAGCGACGTTTTAAGGCTTCAAAACTAACAACCCATTCTCCTTTTAAGGAAAAACCACGGCATAAGTAAATAATAGAATTTGGAAATAATATTCACATTTTTATATCCCATAACTGAATTTTGGGGAATGGGCAGAATAGCAGTTAGGTTGACCCAGTAGTGAATATAACTTAATAGATGTTAAATTCCTAATATAATGATATTGGCAGGTTCCAATAGGTTTACAATAAGCCCATTAAAACTCTATGATATTGGCAGGGCCGACATATTCATAGTCAGCCCATGAAAATAATGATTTGATATTGGTAGAGGCTAGTAGGTTTGTAGTAAGCCCATGAAAACTATATCCGGATTAACATATTGGCAGTCAGCCAATAGGTTCCTAGTTATCCCACAAAAACTAGGATAAGAAATAAGATATTGGAGTTACTAATATGTTCTTAGTGATCCCATGAAAACTAAGTAATTGGACAGATAGTCCTTAACATTAGCAGGTTAATAGTAACCTTAGAAACTATAATTGAGACAGATAGTCAAAATTAATAGGGATGGGTAATCCAGAATTGATTCATTTGTTTTGCATATCATCATAATGTTTTGAAATACTATGTTTTAACCATTGTGGATGCAATAGCACGGTATATGGTTTTATAAATGTTTTATGATAATAGTGGGGGGAAACTTGTTCCGCTAAGCGGCATGGTCTCACTAGATATCTAAATGGTTTGAGATGGTAAATTATTATTCATTCCACGCATTTTGTCTGATTTTTTGTTTTCGCCTTAAACTCTCAGATACTCAATTGAATTTGAGTAGGTTGAGAGTTAAGGTTTTCGGGTGTTCTTTTACACGAATAAAAGCTTCCGAGGATGAGCAAGAGGCAGATCGTTATTAAAGTTCTTTCATTTCTACTGTGTGTATGTTTGTAAAGGCAAAATGTTTTCTTGCCAATCTATATACTCAGGTCTACCAAGAGGGCATCTTCATATGTCGCTCTGGGATTATTTGTAATAATTATATGTTATCTGAACGTGGTCTGTGAATTGAGATTATTTAATCAATTTGAAATATTTTGAAATGGAATGTGGGCTTTGTTTTGCTGTTTAGTTTTTTTCCATATTCTTGTATTTCTATGTATTAGTGTATCTAATATCGCCGTGTTTGGTCGCCAAGGATTAATAGCTATGGATGACTACACCATTCATAGCCGTTAGTATTGGGCCTCCAAATAGGGGGATGTTACAAGTTGGTATCATAGCATAAGTTTATGAAACTTTAAAAGAAACTTAAACCTAAAAGATTTTCCAAACGCAATCCAATGAATCAGATAATAAGATTGGGGTTTGGGTTAACACCATATTAATGTACTTGTGTTTGCTATATATAGTTATATATGTAAGTATGTATTCCAAGCTCTCATAGACCATTCTTCTATATATTACTAACGCTTATATGTAGATTTATGAGAGAAGGATATATGGAAGAGGAAATCCCAGTGGAGGAAGCACCATGACTAATGGAAATTCTTGACCCGCTACTAGGAGAAACTCGGGTCGACCGACTAATGCTACTAACCAAAATGCTAATGCTAATGTGAGTGCTAGAAATCCACCAGTTGATATAGGGTTGATGTATTAGTCCTTTACCGGTTTGATGCAAGCGGGAGCTACTGCTAGTGTTGCTTGAAATGCAAGAGGAGCTAATCCTTTGGCTCCAGCTGGGAATATTGCTTTTCTGAGTAGAGATTACACCAGTTTGGGTGGGAAGCCATTCTTAGGAACGGAGAGTGCTATAGAAGTTTAGAATCGGTTGTTGCACTGTGAGCGTATATTTACCGATTTGAGTCTAAATGATGGACAAAAGAGAAGATTGGCCTCTAAATAGTTGCAGGAGTCAGCACTACATTGGTGGAATAGGGCCACTACCATAGTTCCTGAAGAATAATACTTGGAATGATTTCAAGATGAGCTTTGAACAGAAGTTTTTGTCTGAGTTTGCTAAGTCTGAGCCGATGAGAAGTTTTTGGATTTTATGCAAGGAGAGATATCTATAGTTGAGTATTCTATTAAGTTTGAAGAGCTGTCTAGGTATGGATATGCTATTATAGATACCGACATCAAAAGGAATGAGAATTTCATTCGAGGACCGAGGCCCGAGCTTTCTAGGACGACCATGACCAATGTCCATGATCCTTACAATATAGTGGTGGAGATGGCATTCACCATAAGGAGTTGCTGGCTGATTTTGTTAAAGAGAAACCAGCGGATGCCTAGGGTTATCAAGGGAAGAAAAGGAAGTTCTTTAAAAAGAAGGGAGCCCGGAAGGAAGATTCTGCTAATAAGTCTAAGGCTGAGTTAGTTTGCTATAACTGTGACAAGAAGGGTCACTTTGCTAACGAATGCCGATCAGGAAATGGGAAGAAAGCTACGAGTAAGAAGAATGTGAAATGCTTTAACTGTGATCAAGTTGGGCATTACAAGAATCAGTGTCCATAACCAGCTAGGGAAGACGAATGAAAAGTTTCTTCTATTGGACCAACTAGGCCTACTGCTACTGATAAAGGAAATACTGTGATGGAAGGTATGCTTTTGACTCAAAGTATTCCAGTTTTAGTACTTTTTGATACCGATGCATCACATTCATTTATATCTCAGCCTTTGGTTGATAGATTGTGTTTAGAACCCACCTACCTTGTTACTTCCTTAGGGGTTGTGAACCTAATAGGAGGATATGCAACTTTAGGATTAAGATGCGACCAGTTAGAACTTGACTTGTTAGGTCATAAGTTTGCATGCAGTTTGCATGTTATTGATTACGTAGAATTCAGAATCACTTTGGGTATGGATTGGTTAGGTAGGTATGAGGCTAGCATATTTTGCTAGGATAGGGAAATATCAACGAGGTACCCCGATGGTCATAACTGAGTGATATTCTCAGTAGAGAACACTAACCGGAGTGCTAGTGCTTTGCTTAATGCTATGGAGGTAGAAAATGAGTTAAGTCAGGTTCAAGTAGCAAGACAGTTTGTAGATGTCTTTGAGCCAGTTACTGGACTACCACCTAGAAGAGATGTTGAGTTTAGAATAGATCTTGTGCCAGGAGACGAACCTGTAAGTAGACCACCTAACATGATGACATAAAGTGAGATGAAGGAGTTGACAGTGTAGCTAGCGGATTTTGAAGGAAGGAATTTTATTAGATCAAGCAGTTTGCCTTGGGGACCAACTGCGGTGTTCATGAAGAAACCAGATGGGTCGTTAAGGATGTGCATTGACTATCGTAAGTTAAATGAAAGGAAAATTAAGAATAAGTATCCATTGCCTAGAATAGATGATCCATTTGATCAGTTGAGTGGAGCTAGGGTGTTTTCCCAGTTGGATTTGGCGACAGGTTTCCATCAGTTTAGAGTCGAAGGACAGTATTCCTTTGACAGCATTTTGAACTACGTATGGTTCATATGAGTAGTTGGTGATGCCATTTGGATTAACAAATACACCTACTTTCTTTATAGATTTGTTGAACCGATTTTTCCGAGAGTACTTGGATAAGTTTGTGCTAGTGTTTATAGATGACATTCTAGTCTACTCCAGGGATGAGAGAGACAATGAAGTTCATCTTAGAGTGGTACTTGAGACGCTGATGCAGAATCAGCTAAAGGTGAAGTTTTCCAAGTGTCATTTCTATAAGAAAGAGGTAAAATTT
This sequence comes from Allium cepa, assembly GCA_030765085.1. Taxonomy (NCBI): domain Eukaryota; kingdom Viridiplantae; phylum Streptophyta; class Magnoliopsida; order Asparagales; family Amaryllidaceae; genus Allium; species Allium cepa. Next base: position 617,910,299 of record CM060931.1, read on the forward strand.
CTTGGTCACATGGTTTTCGAGGGATTATTAGTCGATCCAGATGAGATCGAAGCCGTAAATAATTGGAAGAGAATAGAGATGGTGACTGAGATGAGGAGTTTTCTTGGATTTGCTAGCTACTACCAGAGATTAATTAAGGATTTACATGGATAGCAGCACCTTTAACTAAGCTAATCAGGAAGGATGTGAGATTTGTTTGGTTCAACAAATGTGAGGAAGCACTCCTTAAGTTAAAGCATTTGTTGACCAATAAACCCATGTTAATAGTTCCAAACAGAAACCAAGGATTGGTGGTGTACACTAATGCATGTGGAACTAGATTAGGAGCAGTGTTGATGCAGAATGGTAAAGTCATTGCCTATGCATCTAGGCAGCTAAGACCGCCTGAAGTTAGATATTCTACTCATGATTTGGAGTTGGCAGCTGTGATCTTTGCATTGAAGATTTGGAGACACTATCTCTTAGAGGAGAGATTTGAGTTATATACCGATCATAAGTCTTTACGGTATTTATTCTCTCAGAAGGAGTTGAATATGAGACAACAAAGGTGGTTGGAGTTTTTAGCTGCATATGATTTTGGAATAGAATATACACCAGGAAAAGGTAATAAAGTGGCTGATGCTCTTAGCTGGAAACATCAGAATGTGGTGTTAGCCATGTTGGCCGATTGGAAAGATTTAGTCAGTTGTGATGTGCAGTTAAGATCGACTGCTAGTTCTAGTCAAGATACTGCCATGTTGTCTTATTTAGAAGTTCGACCAGCACTGATTGAGAAAATTGCTTCTAAGCAAAAGGAGGATCCTGTAGTTGCTGAAAGGATCAAAAGACTGGAGTTTGGAATAGAGATCGATGATTTAAAGGATTTTATCCATGCCAGAGAGGATGGTTGAGAAAGAAGGGACAGTTGTGTGTTTCGATATAGAGGACTTAAGAAAAGAAGTTCTTGGGAGAGTGTCATCGATCCAAGTTTACGATTCATCCTGGAGGAATCAAGGTGTATCAGGATATGAAGAGGAGCTTCTATTAGGAAGGCATGAAGAGGGATGTTGGCTTGTGGGTTAGGCAGTGTACAAACTATCAACAAGTAAAAGCTGAAAATCAGAAACCAAGTGGGTTATTACAGCCTTCAGAGGATCCGATTTGGAAATAGGATTCAATATCTATGGATTTTATAGACGGGTTGCCAAGATCAAATAGAGGTAATGAAAACACATGGGTCATTATGGACAGACTGACCAAGAGTGCCCATTTCATTCCAGTTAAGTCAGCCAGAATGGCACCTATTTTAGCTAAGTTGTTCCTGAAGAACATAATTAGACTACATGGAGTTCCTAGTGGTATAGTCAGTGACATAAATGCATTGTTCACTAGTGAATTCTAGAAAAGTCTATAGGAAGCAATGGGTACCAAGCTTAATATGAGTACTACATATCACCCTCGGATAGATGGGCAGATAGAGAGAATCAATAAGGTACTCGAAGATTTATTAAGAGCTTGTGTATTGGACTTCGATGGATCTTGGGAGGATCACCTACATTTGGTTGAGTTTCCTGTAATAATAGTTACCAGACCAATATAGGAATGGCGCCGTTTGAAGCTTTGTATGGAAGACTGTGCAAGTCACCAGCATGTTGGTTGGAAACTAGAGACAAATTAGTTTTAGGTCCAGATTTGGTTAGATAGACGTCAGGGAAGATTAAGTTAATTCAGGGAAGGATGAAGGAAGCTCAATCCAGACAGAAGAATTATGTAGATAAAAGGCGTAAGGACCTAAAATTCTCAGTTGGAGATAAGGTTTTCATTAAGGTATCACCCATGAAGGGCGTGATACGATTTGAAAAGACAGAGAAGTTAGCCCCAAGATACGTAGGTTCATTCCAGATTATAGAGAGGATTAGAAAGCTCGCATACAGAATATAGTTGTCGAGCAGTTTAGCAGGTGTCCATAATGTATTTCATGTGTCTCATCTTTGCAAGTATGTGCATGATCCAGAGACTACTATTCCTTCGACAGAGCCGAATGATTCAGTAGTAGAGCCAAATTTGAATTTTGTTAGACAACTGGTTTGGGTTGTAGTCAGAGATGAGAAATGATTAAGGAATAAGATAGTCGGGTTGGTGAAAGTTCAATGGAGCGACAATGAGAAGGACAGTACTTAGGAGACAGAGGACAGGATTAGAGATACTTATCCTGATCTACTTTGAGGATATGTCTATATTGGATTAATATGGTTTGTTGCTAGTCAGTTAGACTATTATTATTGTTAGAAATCATTACAGATTTTTGCTATCTTTAGTATTTAGTACTTACTGAATTTTGACGACCAAATTCTTTAAAGGGAGGGAGTCTGTAACATCCCTAATTTTTGATAACATTATTCAGAAAATTTAATTAGATAAATTAAATAGAATAATGATGATAAGGATATTGACATTTGATTAAATTACATAATAAGGTCGTGCATATTAATAAGATAAATGGACTATAAAATGGTTTATTGGTTAATCAAACTACACATGGGCATATTAGTAAAATAGCCTCCTTATGATTTTACACGGCTATTACCTGTAACGACCCAGAATTTTTAGAAATTAAAATTTTAATATTTTATTATCTTCCCCACTTAAAAGAATTTCGTCCTCGAAATTACAAGTAAGAAGATTACAGGATTTATTAATTTTCCAAAATTCATAGTTAATTTCTTACAATACTTTACTAAGTTTTCCAAATCATACTTAGTTATCTTTTCAAAAACAACTACTATGTTTAACTTTCAATTCCAAAATCAAAGTTAAAGTTTTCAAAAAAAAAAATTTCCAATTTTCTCAAAAATTTTCTAACGCCTTAAATTTCCGGAAAAATTCGCCATAGTCTCCTTTGCGCGGCTCGATCCGAAAAAAAAATGACAGTATATATATCACAAATATACATCTCATCAAGTAATGAGGCATCCCGAAGGGAAAAAAGTGTAAAAGTACGATATTTAATCCGAGATATGTACCTTATACTTTATTAGCAAGCATATACGGCTAATATAGCGCAAAAGCGAACTCCAAATGCGAAGCAACGCGATCCGCACCTACTCAACACTTAACAAACAATATGAGAACATGCACATATGCAAATAATCTCAATATACAACATATAGTAACATAATAACTATACATGTCACATAGCAAATGCAACCAAACAACAAATGCAAACATCAACCAACTACCATTCAAAATCAAATGAATTTTCATTCATATTCTCATTAATATTCAATGAATTGGTTTTCACTTTAAATCATATTTGATTTATTACATTGGATTTTATCAACTTTCATTCTTATTCAATTTTAATTAGTTTGCATTCACTAATTAAATCCAATTCACATTCAATTCTATTCAAATCTATTTACTTTCAATTTGAATTCAATTTCATAGCTTTCAATTTCATTAACACTTAATGAATTACATACAATTAAACAACATCCATATAGCAACCAAAGTATATTAATTATAACCAAATTTCTTTTGCTTATATTCATCTTGGTTTAACACCATCACTTTCAATTGAATTAATTAAATTGATTTTCATTCAATTTTATTTAACTTTCAGTAACATTAGATTTTAAATGAATTTACACTTTCATTTATTATTTCATATCAATTATTCACATTTAATTGATTAATATTCAATTCATTAATTCAATTCAATTACTAAAGTTGAATTCTATTCACATAACTTAAGTTCATATTCTTTTAATCCACTTGATTATTTACAACTCATATTCATATAATTTCACTTTTATATATATATAAGTTTATTTCACAATTGTAAACACTTTAATTATAATTTCAATTCTTATAATTCTTTTGCTTATACAATTATTCTTTTATTTAGATTATTCAAACAACCTAACAATCAACTTATATACACTTTAACAATTCTGAAAAATTATTCCTTTATATATAAAAATATAATCGAGGCAAAATCATTCCATTTACCCAATTTAAAAACAATATCGTGTCGAATTGTTCTATTCAAGTGTTTAGAAACCCCTTCGGCATAGTCTTGCGGACCACGCTGACGAAAGTTCATATGCCACTCAATAAACCAATCATCACAATATAAAACAATTTTATATTCACTAACAAATACGCTCTCATAGCTATTATTACACTCAACTCATTCTAGAGTACTGCTGACTCTATCTCTAATGAGTAATACCCAACAGAACCATGGTTGTCGCTTAACCATCAGAGCTCTGATACCAAATGTAACGCCCCGAGAATTTTCGACTTTCGAAAATTCGACATCGACACTCACTTTATCGACTGCCGAGAAATCGAAGGTCAAAAACCGGAATGTTATGGGTTTTAAAAAGAAAAGAAAAGAAAGAAGAGAGGAAAAGAAGAAAGAAAAAGAAAAATAGAGGGAAAAGAAGATAGACAATTTTTAGAAAACAGAGAAAGAAAAGAAAACAGAGAATTTGAAAAATAGAAGATAGAAGAATTTTAAAAATAGAACGGACAGAAAAGAAACAACGGAACAACAACAGAATCTCACAATTTGCAGCGGAACAACATATAATAATAAATGAATAATCTTTAAACAAAGAACTATATCAGTTATTACATTACATCACATTTTATTACATCAAATCATCAGAGTGTACAACAACATACAACAACATAACAGCGGAAAAAGAAGTACTATATAAACTAGTAATACGCCATGCCATCCAGCTTGCCTCCAGCAACTCCAGAATATCCAGAATATCCTGATAAACCTAACTCTTAACTGCCCGTGTGGAAATTGGTGGGCACCCAGAGTTTAGGAAGGAAAACAATAAACTCCAAGTCAGTCATGTGACTGGTGTGAGAACTCAAAACAGTTTATTTATCTTTAAAATCAAAATAGAGGAATATTTTTAATCAATTCGCAATGCTTTTAAAAATGAGACTACCATAAGGCCTCCCGCACACACACACATGCAAACGCAGAATCGGAGGAGATTTCTCCTTATGATAGCCAAAGATGCTTGATACGCATTTAAAATAACATTTGATATTATTATTAGTGCATAATGTATAACAAATCATTTCGAAAATAAAGATATAAATCTTAGCCGACATAGACATTTCGAACTATGCCTACTATAGCTACTATCCAAACAGTGGTGACCACCATAAGTGAATAGCAGGTTCTACAACTAATACCGTACAAGTTTCGTATTGAGAATTGGATTTCCAACAAATGGTCAGGCCAAGGAACTTCCCATTGCCACTGAGAATGCCTCTGGATGGACATCCCCGAGAACCAAACCGGATCTCAACCAACACAAGGCCGGGTTACTCCTAACTGAGTAACAACTGACCGAATATGCCATCCCCCGGTCCTTTGGGACCTTTTTCCGAGAGCGCTCTCTAATCAATTCACACAATCATAACAAAGTGTTTTCAACATGAGTAAGTATCTGGGCTCCATACCATGATACTACCCTTTTCCAGAAGGAAATGGACACATCCTAAAGGGTGCTACCCCTCATAACCTTGCTGCTTCTTTCCTGTTTTGACCATTTCCGGGATGTGAGGCTCGACGAATTCACGTCCACAAAAACATACTTTATACAAAAGCCATGCTTTGGGTCAACAAATGATCAACACAATGATCACTAAGATAGACGATCAAATAAATGATCCTATCACAATAATCAACACAATGATCATTTCAGCATCACTCAGCATGTCACATTACCAAACTGGGAATATATCGCTGATAACTTCAACTATATAACCTTTGAGCTCGTACGTCTCAAAGAAGGGTGTTAAGCAAAGAATAAATTCTCCGCCACCAACAGAAATATATTTGAAAGAAATCGGCTTTATATCTCAAATTGTAATGTCAGACATACAATCCATACAAGTCTGTTCCGGGCTCGAACAGAACCGAAGGCACTTACAAAGAAGTCCTTGCAATCCGGATGTTCACAATCCTGATCGGATTTCCCATCACTTAGGGAGTCTCTATACCGTTGCAACTCAGTGCAGAGACAATCGATAGGTCATCCTATCGCTTTCGCAAATACCGGGTCTTCAACACCGATCTTCAATGCAATTCACAACGACGTATCACATATTCGGAATGGGTTATACGACCCCATGGTCCTTTCCCGGTTAACCCGAATAGTGAGCGCTTATTTAAAAATAAGTGTGCATTCAAATTCAATCAATTCACATCAAATACCCATTCAAAGGGAAATATTGATAGTCGGCTATTGAACTATCAATTTGATATGCATACATCACCAGATTCCAAATAATTTTCCAAATTATTTATTTTCCAAAATATCTTTACTAGATATATAATTTCAACACTTCAAAAATAAATCAATATTTATTTTTAACAAGTTCCACTTCCACATATAAATTCCATAATGAATTTATATTTTAAGATATCCATGCATATGCGATTTCAATAATTCATTTCAATTTATCCTCAAAGAGGTAAATTCTAAATATTCACTTCATATTTGAAAACATTTCCATACTTATTATTCATAAGTAATTCACAAATCTTTTTATTTTCAACCTTGGAAAATATTCAATATACTTAAATCGAATTAAGTATATATTTCATTCTTTAAGAAAATCATTCTCTTAAACATATTTATTTGGGTCAAAACGAATGTTGCGTAAAACATCGTTACAACAACCCAAAATCACTAGTATAGGGATTTGAATTTTAAATAGATATATAAATCCCAATACTATACAAAACATTTCCTTTCGGAAATCATTTACTATAACAACAGTGTTATAGTCCACATTTCCTTTTATTTCTCGAAAACGTCTATTTCAACAATAAATGTTGAAATCTATGGTTTCGAATCTCAACGCCTTTAAAACATCGTTAGATCGTTTTAATTCTGTTTAAAATATCACATTCTAAAACATTTTCCTTAACGTGTTATTCACTATTCAAAAATCGTGAACATACTTCGTTAACAAATTTCATCCTTTTATTCAATTTATTTTAAAGGATTATTCACTATTCAAAAATGTGAATATAACTCCATTAATAGGTTATAACAATTAACTTATCAAAATAAGTCGTTTGCGAATTTATAAAACAACGTTTATAAATTCCTCTTCTATTTATTTATAAAAACTTCCTTTAATAAATTCCTTTATTAACCTATTCCAGTTTATAACTAAATTATAAACTAAACGTTCATATTATAAGTTAAATACTTATAAAACGATTATTTTATAAGATCGTTCTTTTAAAGACTTTCCAATTTATAAATCTTATAACTTATAAGATTTAATGATTTATCCAATCTATTCTTCAAATAATTTCACCAAATTTATAAATCTTACTATTTATAAATTTCATTTATAACTTCACGGTTTATAATTCTATAAATTTCATTCTTTAATGAAATTCATTTTCACTTAATTCAAACACTTATAAAAACTCGTTTTATAATGTCTATATTTCAATTTATAAATATCCATTTATAAATCTCTTAATATAAATTAATTTATATTATTCTTTTAAACGTCTTTAAATTCCTTTAAAATTTCACCGTTCTCTTGATTTATAAAATAATCAAATTTTATAAATCTTATATTCAAACTTTTAATAATAAACTCAAAAATCCAGTTTAAACTATTTTATAAAATCATTGGTTCATATTTCTCAAAAATCGACTTTTAATCGTATTTCTAAAAATCAGCTTTTTAACTATATTTCACAAAAACCATAATTTTTATAACTTTAAAAATTATAACGTTTATTTATTTATAATGGATCAATTCCAAAAATATTTTATCTTTTCAAAAATCACTTTTAAAAAAAAACATTTTAAAATCCCAAAATCTGGGTCCAATGATGCTACACACCAAATAGTCAATCACGACAACAACGATATCATATATCGATATGATAATCAATCAAATATCAAAATATCTGAAATCAAATAAAAACTGTTGAGGAATCCAGTTGGATCCCTCCAAACTGTTTTTCCTGCATCCACAAACATTAGCACAATACCAATTTCGCTCCAGTACGAAATTATCGCGGTATATGTTCTTAATAAATATTATCCGCTTAATAACGGCGTAATAGGGTCTCATCCGCTAAACAAAAAATGTGGGAAATCAACAACTGCAATATATACATATGCCAATATATATATATTGATATTATATATAATACCAATTTCACTGTTTATGAAACATTCGCGGTATATGTTTATATTAAATAACATCCGCTTACTAACGGCGCATAATGTCTATTTTAACAATCAATAATTTACAGTCATCATTCAAACATGCATTCAAATATTTTAAATCTAACTATTTAAAATAAAATCGAAATCTATTCGATTGAGTGAGAAGTTCTCACCTGGGTTTTAATTTCCGTTTTAGCTTTTATTTCGAATAAAATTAAACGCGCGTTTAATTTTACCCGAAATTCTCACTAACTCCAAACGACTCCAAACCAACTCCATCGCGTAGTGCTCGTCCATACGATTCCAACGCAACTGATTTCGCGCAGTTTCGACCTCGTATGAAAAAGATATGCATTTTTGAAGTTTGAACGTATTTATATTAACAATTTACAACAAAACTTTATATTTTTATAACCTAAGTTAGTGTAGGCCGTTAGATCCAGATCCCTTGCATCATCACCGCACATCTTCATCTTCCATCTTGCGTTCAAGCTACAGATACTTGCCGTCTTCATGAAACCCAAAACTCATTATTAGGGTTTAATATCTCGGCTATTTCAACAAGCATGAACACGATCGGAGACCACCAACACGAAGCCCCCTCCACCACACACACTCGGCCCAAGTGCCACGCAACTCGGCCTCCTCCTCCACCTCAGGTTGCGTGCGCAACTGGACACGCACGGCCCCAAATCATTCCCTCCACGCGACGCCAAACCCCATCAAATCCGTATGGATTTAAAGCTCATCTCGTGCTCTTCGATTCTTTAGTTAACAACTTTTTCTAAAAACGAGTGGATTGAGAGATTTTGAGAGTTGAAATTGGGAAAAATCTGGCCTTAGAAATAGAAAGTGGCGGCTACAACATTTAGGGTTAGGGTTTGTATATTTTTTTTAATTTATGAAGATGGTGGGCTATTTATAAGGAACGAGCGACACTATTCATCCCGGATTTTCCGAACTCCGATTTAGGCGCCGTAACCAGCGTACCTAGGGTTTATCCCGTGTTCCGGACACAATGGAACAGGTTTCGAAAGCTAATTCGGAAGTATGTGCGAGTTATGGCTGAAAACGCTCAATTTAAATTAAACCGATTTAAGTCGATTTCTAGGCGTTTTAATTTGTACCGGACAAACGGTAAATCCAAACGACTTGAAATTTGAAACCTTACAATAATATCACATTACGGATCCGATGAAACTGGTTTCATCGAATTTCGAGACTTTTTGAAAAATGGCTATTTTGACTCGCCAAATTTAAATTAAAAATAATTCGATGCGTTTCGAGCTGCCACGATCAAACGATAGCTCCGATTGACACGAAAATTGAAATCCGGTAATAACTAACTATTACGGATCCAATGGAACTGGTTTCGTTCAATTCTGAGACTGTTCAAAAATTGGCTATTTTACAGTCGATTATTAAATATTAAAATATTCAATTTTCACAAATTAACTTTTAATTCGTTTTTAAAAGTTCTAAAATATTTCTATAACTCCAGTATGATTAAATAAAATTTTCTAAATTATTTTCAATCATATTTAACTCAATTTTCAATTATTTCCATAATTTAACATATTAAATTATCGATTTAATAATTCAATTAAATCCAATAATTCAAATAAAAATTTATTTGACTTATAAATTCACTTTTTAATATTTAAAATTAATAAAATATTAAAATTTTAATTTCTAAAAATTCTGGGTCGTTACATTACCTCTCCTCTATGTCCATTCACGTTTCATTTTCTCATGGTCACAAAATATAAAACCTAAATCAAAGTCGGCCATTACTAAAGAGGAAAAGAAGGAATTTTTAATCTAAAGCCAAAGATCAAGCTAGGATGGTTTAGTCAACAACAAATCTCAAGTTCCTTATCAAATCTAAGGTGAATAATAATTTATTCCATCTCCTTTTGGTTAATATAATCCTACGATTTTGGATTTATGTTTTATTTCATTTATGAAATTTTGGATGATGATATGCTTAAGTTATGAATTGTTTGATTTAAACAATTACTTATGTATATAATTCATTGGGTTTTAAGGGAAAAACCATGAGATATTGACTTTGAAATGCCATGAAATTTTTTTATGTTAAGTAAAACATAATTTTGGAGATGGGTTTTAATTTTCAAAATTTTCCAAGCTATTGAAATTTTATTATGAATTTTTGATTGGAAATATGATACGATTGGGTTAAATTTATTTTGTGAATTGCAGGAAGAAATTGGGTCTAAATTTTTAATATTGTTTGATTACATGGTTAATTTGAATTTATGTGATTATTGGGAATTTTTCCCGCTTGATTTACTAGGGAAAATAAATTATTTTGAAAGAGGGGCTTTTCTGCATATATCGGATATAGGTTATTTGGAAAGGTTTTAACGTTTAAATCCTTTAATTTAGGATCTGAATAAATGCAGCAGTTTTAGAAGTAAAGTAATTAAAATTTTTTATGGAAGCCAATCAGTGTTTTCCCACTAGGCAAGTTGTTAAAAAAAGGCCTCAAAGCTGCTATGATTCAGCCTTTAAATCAAAAAAAGATGTTTCGCCTTTAATGGAGGATACTTTTCGACACCTTTTGTGCCGGCCCATTATAGTCGAAACCATCAAAGTCGAAACCTTCATAAGCAAAACCATCACACATGGTATCTCTTGGAAGGTACGTAGTGGACTGGAATATGGGCGAAAGCTTTGGTGTCGAAGGGTAAGCCATCGATGGGGTCGAAACCTTACTTTGTTTTGTAAGTTAAGTTAAGTTCAGTTAAAGCCCTTACCTTATTTTGCTCAAAACTTTTGACTTAGTCAAAACTTATTGTTTTCAAAATGGGTGTATGTTTAGCTTTCAAAGAAGGTTGCCATGTTATACAGAAAGTACTAACTCTTGAAGGAGATCATTTTTTTTAAATAAAAGCTTTCGAAAGAGGTTGGTTTCGACTTAGTCGAAGCCTAGCCGCTACCCTACCTTTCGACCATGTTGTCCTGTAATGCTTTCGAAGGACTGCTTTTGATTTACCTTAAACCAAACCTTTTTATTTATTGTTTTCAAAACGGATTGGGTTTTCGATGGAGACGAAGTCGAAAGGGGGTTTCGACCTAGACCTTAGAAGTTTTGATTTTTAATCTTTTGCTTTCGAACTAGATGGCTCGGACACCATCCATTTTTCCGTAAATTAGTTGTTTTGGTTTCGAAAGAGATGCTTTCATATACCACCATCTTGACGTAAATTATGTTTTAAGAGTAAAACCCAATGCTTTCGAGAAGGTAATTCATTTGTTTCAAAACCTATGTTTTAAAGAACGCTTTCTTGTTACCATCGAAAGGTCTTATTGGTTTCGAAAGGTGTATATATATTTAGAATTTTAGAAAAAGGATTTCTAAGCTTTCAAAGAAGTTCATCCAGGATTTCGAAAGCGATGTTTTAAGGTTTCAAAACTAATGACCCATTCTCGTTTTTAAGGAAAAACCATGGCATAAGTGAATAATAGATTTTGAAAATAATATTCACATTGTTATTATCCGATACTGCATTTTGGAAAAAGGGCAAAATAACCAGTTACGTTGACACAGTAGTGAATTTGACTTAATAGATGTTAAATTCTTAGCCTAATGATATTGGCAGGTGCCAATAGGTTTACAATAAGCCCATGAAAACTGTATGAAATTGGAAGGGCCATTAGGTTCATAGTCAGCCTATGAAAACTATGATTTGATACTGGAAGGAGCCAGAAGGTTTGTAGTTAGCCCATGAATATCCAAATTAAAATATTGGCAGTTAGCCAATAGGTTCCTAGTTAGCCCTTGAAAACTAGGATAAGAAAAAAGATATTGGAGTTACCAATAGGTTCTTAGTGATCCAAAGAAAACCAAGTAATTGGATAGATAGTCCTTAACATTTAACAGGTTAATAGTAATCCTAGAAGCTATAATTGAGACAGATAGTCAGAATAAATGGAGATGGGTAATCTAGAATTGATTCATTTGTTTTACATATCATTATAATGTTTTGAATTCCTATGTTTTAACCATTGTGGATGCAGGAGCATAATATATGGTTTTATAAACGTTTTATAACGGGGGAACCCATTCCACTAAGTAGTGTGGTCTCACTAGATATCTAAATGGTTTGAGATGGTAAATTATTATTCATACTAGGCCTTTTGTCCGATTCGAAGTTTTTGTTTTCCCCTTAAGCTCTCGGGTACTCTATTGTTTTTGAGCAGGTTGAGAGTTAAGGTTCCCAGCTGTTCTTTTAGACCAATAAAAGCTTCCAAGGACGTGTGGGAGGCAAATTTTTATTAGAGTTATTTTATTTCTACCGTGTGTTTTTTTGTAATTGCAAAATTTTTTCTTGCCTATTTATATACTCTGGTCTATCAAAAGGGCATCTTCATATGTCGCTCTTGGTGTGTTTTACAATAATTATATGTTATCTAAACTTGGTCTGTGAATTGGGATTATGCAATCAATTTGGAATATTTTGAAATGTAGTATGGAATTTGTTTTGCTATTTATATTTTTTTCTCCGTATTCTTGTGTTTCTATGTATCAATGTATCTAATATCTTCGTGTTTGATCGGCATGGATTAATAACTATAGAAAACTGCAACATTTGTACCTGTTAGTTTTGGGACTCCAAATAAGGGGATGTTTCATTGGATCTTTTGAGGGGATAATCATTACGACGGTCTCAAAAGGTACTGCTATATGCTGTACACATATTTCTTGAGTTTCTCACACTGGATTTATGTCTAACATGTGGTTTTTGTTTTCCTTAAATTGCTCATATGCTCTTTTAGGAAGTCCGAGAAAGAAAGGTTTTCGTTGATGTTCATTAAGCTCTTGGAGAGGAGCTGGATGTTTACCTACCGTACTATTCTTATTTTTGATGCAATACTTTATGTATATATCAGCAATTGTAAGACAGACTATTATAACTGTCCAGGCTGATGATAGTACTCTGATTAGTAACTCTGAAATACTGTATATTAGAATAGCTTTATATATTGTCTTTTCATATTATATGTTATCATTCCACTGTGAGATTCTGATGTTTTTACCTCCTCTTTCTTGTTCGTTTTCTTTTCTTCCGTTTCTTTATTCCTAACGTCCTGTCTCTCTGGTACTTGGGTGCTTGGCACGTGAATATCATCGATGTATTAATGTGAACATTCTAGGATTGAAAAGATGTTCCGTTACATCTGGTATCGGAGCTGAAGGTTAAGTGAGAACCTTGGCTTTAGTGGGGTATAACTCAATAAGAGACAGGGTAATATAATTCCCTAACATGAGTTGAGTGTATTATACGTATAAGAGTGTATTTGTTATAAATGTGTACCTTAAAGGTATTTCCAACAATGAAAATTAAAAGCTATACTTATATAGGCATAAGTTGATAGTGTAGTTCAATTAATGTAGGGATTAATGATGTTCATTCGCGTTGCCCCTCATTAATTGGTTTATCCATGCTCGGCTAGTTTATAAGCATTGCTATCCATTATAGAATTATTTGACATGCTTGACTAATTTATAAGCATTGCTATCCTTTATAGAATGATTTTATATGCTCGACCAGTTTATGAGCATTATTATCATTTGTAGAATCTTTAGCTTAGTATTGATCAGTCAATTTAGGAGCATTGTTATTATCTGTAGATTGATTAGTTATGCTCGGCCGGTTTATGAGCAGTTTTACCTTTCTGCTATATGGATTGAGTAAATAGTAATTATGGGAATAATGAAACGAATACCTTGTGGATTAAGTTTCACAATTTGACTATATGCTTCTCGATGAAGATGTTGGGTTAAAAAGTTAACTTTAATAAAAGTTGTTTGTTATAGTCTAATAAAAAGATAAGATATTTTTGAAATAAATGTGTGTGAAATGATTCTATATAAGAAATGAATTTGTATAAATATGGTTTATAAATAAAAAGGATTTAAACTGAGAATTTGAGTACTTAAATCTCAGCGTTTTGAAAATTGTTTTTTAAGTTTTTTTGCAGGCAAAACAAAATATTATTACTTTGCATAGGCAAGCTGGTTTTATAGTGACCACACCACTTTACAAACAAAATATAGATTTAAGGCAAGATGCCTTAACAACTATTTAAATGACCAAACTAGCTGTAGCATATGAATTAGGCAACATGCCTAAACTACTAAACATCACACATATGACTTTTCACTAGCATCACGCACGGTGCATACATATAAATACCAAGATGCACAAGGTAATCTCACAATACGTCTAGCATAAGCACCATGAGAGTGCTTCCTTTCATTTTATAGTACAAGACAGACTCGTAAACAACTACCATTAAGACAACAAAGGTCTCAACCACAAATTCCAAACGAAATCACATTCCACAACAAGAAAGAGACGACCACACAGACTTGAATCAATATTCTAAAGCAAAAGGATAAGCATAAACTGTCATCATCTGGATTACCAAACAGCTAAACAAATGAAGAATCAAAAACAAATATTAACTTTCCACGGGATGAAACTTTCTAACTTTGAAACAATCCAAACTAAAGCAACATCATAACTGCAAGATAAGTACAAAATAAAAACACAGATAGCTATCATGATAGGAACTACACTTCCCACAAGCTACCACCAAGAATCAAAGGCAAAGCAAAGTTGCATGGATGTGAAGAAACAAAGGCAAGGGCGACTACCAAGGATAACAACAAGCGCAACCCAAAAAAACCAAAACTAGCAAAAACCAGCGGTAGCGTGAATTTGAAGTTGACGTGAAAAAGAGAGTATTACTGCAGCAGTAAAGAAAGCTAGATTAGGAGTAAAGGAAAGACGAAATGATTATGGAGAGGAGAGAAGAGAGATAGTTTTGTTTTTCAAGGTTTTTAAGAAAGTAATAATAGTATTATTTGAAAGTATTCGTCAATATAAATATAAAAAAGAATTTTAAAAGAGATGGAAACTACTAAACTCACTTCTGTTATTGGAAAATAATTCCAGTGATTACTACAGCATCATCTGTGTTCATTTTCGAGTTTCTAAGTAAAGGATGCTACTATAGTAGTTTTTTGTTAATACATCAGTTATTGATTTTGATGATGACAACCTAGATAATAATGATACATTCATATAAAATATTAATACTAATGTTTTGTCAAGTTATATAGTATATAGTGCAGGATATTGACATGTGTTGAATCGAAGACATATAGTATAAAGATTCAGAGAATGGACATAAAGACTCATGAGCATAAAGATCAAGATATGAAGATCTCAAGGCTATAGTAAAGTTTATAGAATCATAGAATATTATTAAATTCCCTGGTAGAAATCTTTGATCTCCATTTCACATTTTCTAATCCTTTATCTTTAAAGCAAAATATATTTTTAAAATATATTAAAAATATATTATAAAAGTTTTCAAAGGTTGAAATGCTTATAAACTATGTTTAAACTATTTTACAAAGTATCAAACTATTTTTACACACGTAGGATTTTCAAAACATTTTAAAATAAACAAGTTTTCAAATTACACTAGCCTATGCTGACATATAGGTAGATGGTATGTCAACATACATACCGCAATTTTGAAATTCAGATTTTTAAATGAAGTGCCTATTCGTCGTAACTCTTTGCGAGTTGACATGTCTGTTTATTCTCTATGTGTTAGAGGTTTTCAAATGAATTTTTAATTACTTTCTTATTATCTTCTCTTCTCTTACCCTGCCAAAATTTCTAGTGAAAAATACATTCAAATCTTCTCAAATTGAAAAAGAATCAATTCAATCTTCATTTTATTGATTCTTATGCTGACATATAGGTAGATGGTATGTCAACATACATACCGCAATTTTGAAATTCAAATTTTGAAATGAAGTGCCTATTTGTCGTAACTCTTTGCGAGTTGACATGTCTGTTTATTCTCTATGTGTTAGAGGTTTTCAAATGAATTTTTAATTACTTTCTTATTATCTTCTCTTCTCTTACCTTGCCAAAATTTCTGGTGAAAAATATATTCAAATCTTCTCAAATTCAAAAAAGAATCAATTCAATCTTCATTGTATTGATTCTCTGCTATTTACTCTATGATTTCAATCATCTCTCTCTCTCTCTCAATCAAAGATTAAGTGCTATCCAAGAGGGTATATGATTCATTATAACAAACGATCAAGAAATTATCTCTGAAAAAATCATCGAACTCTAGTTGTATTTTCTTAGATGTGATTATAGCCTGTTCAAATCAATTGGGTATGCTTGGTAGCCTAGAAATCTGAGCAGGTGTGCTTGCAGCCTATCCAAATCAAGTAGGTGTACCCTGAGCTCGAAAAACCAGGAGGGTGTGTCTTATAGCCTTGGAATCGAGATTGTAATTGGGTTTGGCTTCTACATGTTTAATGATTAGGATTTGAAAAGAAATCTATAGAAGAAATTGTATGGGACTGGACGTAGGGTAACTCCGAATCAGTATAAAAATCCTAGTGTGATCTCTCTAATTCTTTATTTTTTACTTTACTGCATTTATATTTATCTGTGTTTGCATCTACGATTGTTGATTCTACGTTGGTTAATAATAATCTTGAAAGAATTTTAGAAAGATTCATAAAAATAGAAAACACTATTCACCCCCTATAGCGTAATTAGCCTTAGGATCCATAATTCCACAACCAACATTTGGTATCTGAGCACTAGGTTTTCAAAAACTAATAATTTGATTTTTGAAAAGCATTAATGGCTAACAACACTATTAGTACATTTGTCAACACTTTTGTCAAAGGACAATCTACTACTAGACCACCACCTTTTAATAGCAGTAATTACACTTATTGGTCATGTACGATGAAGATCTATTTGCAATCTAATGGTTTAGGTATTTGGGATGCTACATAAAATGAGTACACTGAACCATAAATAATTTTACACAACAGACTGCTGATCAAAAGGTACTTGCACAAAATAATTCTTAAACCATGAATATTCTATTTTGTTCACTAAATAAAAATGAATTTAATAGAATAACTATTTGTAGGTATGCATATGAAATTTGGAGGACACTACAAGTTACACATGAAGGCACTAGTAAAATAAAATAGACTAAAATTTCCATATTAACTAATCAGTTTCAATTGTTTTAAATGAATCCAAATGAGTCCATTTCTGACATGCATTGTAGATTTCAAGATATAGTGCATTTATAAGTTGCATAGATAAAAGCTTTTCTAAAGAGGATCAAGTTAGAAAAATCTTAAATTGACTCTCTTCAGAATGAGATCAAAAGACATTTGCAATTAAAGAGGTTAATGATATTGTACTCTAAAAATTAAAGAGCTAATGGGAAATTTAACGTCCTATGAAGCACAAATGCAGGGTAGAAGGAAAAGTAAGGCAACAAAAAAGAAATCCACCGCTTTCAATGCAATATATGACGATCAGGATTCTGATGATTACAATAATGAAGAAATTGCTTTCATGACCAGAAATTTCAGAAAATTTCTGAAGTATAGAAAGATGAACAATGTAATGACCCAAAAATTTATCAATTTTATATATTACATTTATTTTTAAAATATTCCAATATAAGGTTTTATAACACAAGTTATGATGTTTTGGCCAATAAATAATAATGGTAATAAGTATTTACAAAAATATGAACTTTGGAAAAGTAGCAATAAAATGACCAAAAACCAATTTATCGATAGACAGCTCTATAATCCTCAAAAGTCACGTATAGAGCTAGATACATACACTTATTTATATAATTGAATACGATATGAAATAACTTAATTATTTTATTTTTGTGAAATGAAAAGTATGTATGACATCCGTAATGATGCCCTTATATTTAATAAATGATTAATGATTTTAATTTGAAATTTAATGATGCAATAATTATTATAATTTTTCAAATAATCATTTTAAATGATTATAACTCATTTTAAATAGTTATAAAGTGATAATAAATAATTTATAATAGTTTTATAAAGTTATATAATCAGTTTGAAAATATAAGGAAAATTGATATATCGCTTTATCGGAATAATATCATTTTTTGTAAGTAATTGTTAATATTGATTTATATGAATTTATAATTCAAATAAGATCATTTTCATTAATTGAAAATGATTAGAAATTTATTTTTAAACTTTATATATATATATATATATATATATATATAAACTAATAAGTGAAAATATGGCCGAGAATCGAAATCAGACTACGTAATGGTTTGATGTATATAAGTTGTATAACGTTATTTATATGACTTGAACACATATATAACATACTATACACACCCTAACACATACATACATCCATATACATACATACATAACACCTTTATACATTTGTATATACATAAAGTTAAAAATATCTAAGATAGTTTCCATTTACTTACTCTTTAAGCATCCAAAAGTCAAATGCACATGCTAAAAAGTGAAAGAAGTGATGGTGGAACACGGTAGCATATGGGAAGTGGTGTACCAACGTGTTGAAATAGTGATGGAGGGGCAGGTGGATATGGTGAAGGCTTACTTGCTTGGAAATGCTATAAATAGGGAGACATACCCTCTCTTATTCTTCACAAATTCATTCTTCTTCTTCACCATTCTTGAGCTCCTTAATGCTCTTTAATGGTTTCTCCTCTTTAAGATAGGTAAGAAGGTTAAAAATAGTATAGTGCTTAAGCACCAATCCGATAAATACTTTTTAACCTCTTCTTAATATACTTCTTCATGTTCTCTTCTTTAATGTCCCATGGCCGAGAGCATGGAGCTAGGGGAAGGTAATGGTCGAGAGCTTAGGGGTTATGGAGGTCTAGGCCGAGAGCATGGTGATGGTAGAGGAGCAAGCCATGAGTCTTGGGGCAAGAGAAGATTGGTCGAGCACTTAGAAAGGAAGTGGAGTTATTTACGTAAGAGTTTAAAGAAGTGTTGTGATGATATGAATGTTGATAGGAAGTTTGAGTTTAATAATGGTAAGTAATCAATGTTTATTAAATGATAAATAATCTCGATAACTATTTTTAACCATGATAATATTACCATTTAATCTCTTAATTATTTTTTTGATAACTTGGTTGATTATATGGTTGATTATATGAATGTTGATATGGTTGATAACTTGGTCATGATATATTGTGAGAAACCATAATAAAAATGGTTAATTAATAGAAAATGAATTCATATAATATGTGTATGGAGTTTATTGAACCCCTTAATGGTTTTAAGAATATAAGAAGGTTGAAAACGAATATTATAATAACATAATATTATGAAATGATTTAAAAATGAAAAAGAGATTTAATATGTAAAATATTGGTTTAAATATTTGAATATGGATGCTTTATAAACATTAAAATTCAATTTGAAGAAGTTTTGACAAATAATTAATTTGGAGTTAAAAATAGGCGCGTCGCGTAATGGTAGTTCGTGATTTCATGCCGTAAAAATCAAATCCTTCTATAGGATGGAATCAGAGTAGGATTTCTTTGCAATAATAATTTCCAAACTGTTTGACTATAGTTTTTTAAAAAAAAAGAAAAAGTTCGTGATTTCATTTAATAGATTTTAAAATATGAGCAAATCAAGTTTTCGTTAAAATCGCGCTTTGGTAATTCGGTGGCAAAGTAGCAAATGTTTTGAATATATATTTTTAAAATGTTTAAATATATAAAATAAATTATAAAAATATTTTAAAAGATATTTGAGTTATAAAAATGGATTTCTAAATGATCAAAAAGTTATTTTAATCAAATAAGCTTTGAAAACACTATTTGTAGCACAATTCGCAGCACTTTCCTATAACTTTTGAAATATAGTTCCAAACGCAACAATTATTTCCAAATCTTTTATAAATTTTTTCAAATGAATAATTAAGTGTTTTAATTGGAAATTTTATAATTTATTTAAAAAGGTCTAAATAAGTGATTTAAAGAAAAGCTGTCAAAAATCAAGTGATTTAATCTTGGCTCTAAAAGCCGGCGAGTAGACTAGATTTTTCTATCTGTGAGATTCGGCAGAGGTGCTTGAACTAAGGAGATGTTCAGGAGCAAACGATGCCCTGGCTCACTCGACCTTTCCTGACGAGGGATAAATAAATTCGAAATGTCAAAAACGAGTTAAGTACAAAAGATTAAAATTTTCAAATTTAAACAACTTGGATGGCATGGAGATAATCTTCTCACATTTGATGTTAAATTTTGAGGAGGGAACCCATACTATCTGTATGAACTTAAAAGGTGATTTCATCGCTATTCGATGGATAATAAAGGTTGAATACATAAATTGATATTGAGTAGAATTAGTATAATTTTCATGATCCTTTTTACTCAATAATGTTTTTCTAATATGATAGTTAAATAAATGATTTGGAATTATTTTAATTCCTATACTTAAAATTAATTGTTTTGGGTTTGTAGTAAACTATGTCTTAAATAACATTGTTTTTGACCCGTTTTAAAAATTATGAGTTGGAAATCTTTGTAAAGATTTAAATAAATGATTTGTAAATATTTTCCAAAGTAAAGGATGAAATAATTTGGAATTATTCCACGATTCAAAAAGGTTTAATTAACTAAAAGAATTCGGTAAATGAGGCTTGATGATTCCATTTATTGCTAAGAAGACAAATGAAATAATTTAAAATAATATGTCCCTCCCAGATACTTATGGATAAATAAAAAAATGAATTAAATTGAATGATGATTGATAATCACATATGAACTTAACACCTTTTAATCGATGAATGGTTCGAAGGAATGGGGGTCAGATTTGGGTAACTTGAAACGACCCGACTTTCTCTCCATAGAAAGACACATCACTTTTAAGAAAGAAAAGGGTAGAAAAGAGAAAAGACAGAGAAGAAAGAAAGAAACAACATCAGAATCTAAACAGCGGAACGAATAAATTATATTAATCACATAATACATTACATAGTATCATATACATCAGAGATACACAGCTAAACAACACATACTAGACAGTTATAAACACCTGTCTAGTTACACAATTCAATACAACTCAAAGACAAACGACTCAGAGAACATACAGCGGAATAATATATAAATATACGCAGAAGCCTCCTACTCCATTGCTCCTCCAGAATTCGCCAAGCCAACCTGAATCCCCTGGCTACTCGTAAAAATTTGAGTACCCAAGAGTTTAAAAAAACAGAATAAACTCCGGGTCAAACATGGGTCTGATATGAGTAAACGGTTAAAGTTTCTTAACTTAAAAATCTTTTGAAAGAAAAGGTATCACGTAAGACTTACCACACATAAACATGAAAAAGTTTTTACCTTACGCTAACCAAACATTTGATAGGAAATTCAGTGATATTATAATAGGTCTAGGGTTTTCAAATAAATATGAAATAGCCGAAATTGTTACATTCATTAAATTCCAGCTACTAGCCACAAAAGTGGGTAATACAATCAAATCAGATGGCACTTATTGGATTTTGGATTCCATACAATGGCAGGGCTACCAGGGTACCGCCCGTTACAGTACGTGGCCTAGATCCACCGTACCGAGGAGTACGCCCGCTCCCCTGCAACACAAGGACGGAACCATTCCTTACTAAACAGTTCCGAAAAAGACAACCCCGGCGAATGTAGTTATTCAACCGCCCACACAGCCGAAATAAAAGGGACTCTAGACAGGGATTAATCTCATCCTACTTGGGCATGACCCACTTAGCCTTGCTGCACCTCCCCTGTTTTAGCCATTCCCGGTTGATGAGGCTTGAGGCTACGATTACCTTTATAGAACACATCCCTTAGAATGCTCATCGTCCACGTGACGATGTTCTGAAAGCATTCAATCCATACAAGTTCGTTCCGGGTTCGAACGAAACCGAACGCATTATCTCGTTACACTCATTCTGGAATCACCCTCAGAGTTAACGACAATAACCCTTGCACTCTGAATCTTCATCTTCACTTGAGATTCACGACCTATCGTTAATTTGGATCGATGTGGTTTTCGGATTTCCAAATATGGAAATCCGATCCCGGTCTCATCGAAATCCAAAACGTATCTTCTAGGTCCAAGTTGTTTAAGGTTAAACAATTCAATCCAACTATCTATATAAAACAGATAGATTACTCACAAGTCACAACTGATAATCACATTATCATAATAAACAGATGATCCATATCAAAATAGGTAATCCATATCATTATCACAATAGATAATCTATATTACCATCACAATGCAACCAACCATTCATACCACACAACCTTATTTATCTCATTTATGAGATTACATCCATTCAAGACAATCAATGTCACCCATTCATACATAAGCAATGATTTACTTAATCACAACATAATTAATCTAAAATGAATTAAATTAACTATCTCCATCTCTAATTAATTTAAAGTGAATCAAATTAATTACTTCATCTCTTAATTAATTTAAAATTAATTAAATTAATTACCTTCATCGCAATAAATCTTTCTTACTTATCCATTAATTAAACCAATTAATTAATCATCATCTTAATTAATCAACCTTGCTTAATTAATTCTTAATCAAGTAATTAATCCTTAATTATTCTCATTAATCAATTAATTAATGAACCTTAATTAATTACTTCCATTAATTAATTAACTATAATTAATTACATTATTGATTAATTAATTACATTAATTAATCATGCTTAAATTAATTGCTTTCAATTAATCAACTTTAATAGATATAAACAGTAATTAATTATTCTTAATTACTTCTTAATTACTTTTAATTACTTTTATAAATTCTTTGATTTATTACACCAAGAAATAAACCCTTAATTACTTTAACAAGTAATTATCCATTTAAAATTACTTCCCAATAAGTAATTTCACTTATCTCAATTACCCCTGTAATTTATTCATCAATTACTTTTCTTAAGTAATTGTATCTAACTTATTAAGTAACATACTTAATCATTTATCAAGTGACTATCCTTAATTAATTAACAAATTAATTAACTCAGCTTGATCACAAACACCCCATAAATCATAATCGAGTAATTCATCCCTTAATTACTCTTTAACCAAATAAATCATTAACTATTAATTTATAAACCTCAATTATTAATCAATCCTTTAATACAAAGTAATCAATCACTAATTACTTTTATAATTAATTAATTAACCTTAATTAACCAATTAATTATCCTTAATCATTAATTAATAAAACTTAATTATTAATTAACAACCTTAATTACAAATTAATTAATTCATAATTATAATTAATCATTCTTTAATTATAATTGATTAACCTTTAATAATAGTTAATTAATTCTTAATTAACTTTCATTATAGATTAATAACCCTTTTAATTATCAATCAGGAAAACCTAATTATTACTTAATAAAACTATATTAAGTATTCCTTAATTACTAGTTTAATAATTCCTTAATTATTTAATTAATTAATAATTACAATTAAATTAATCATTAGTCATTAATTAAATTATCATAATTATTAGTTAATTAAATTAATAATTATACTTAATTAATTACTCAATTAAACCTTTTAAAATAATTAATTAAATTAATTAATTAAACTTAAAATTTCTTAATTAACTAATTAATTATTATTTGTGACGCCCCACCTCTATACCCACGCTAGCCCAGAACACTACGGTGTAGTGCTGTCGACTAGCACGGAGAATAAGGCTGTTGAGGAGCGACCATCTGTGTAATTGCTTTGGGCGAGCACCGATATGCCAGATAGTAAAAACGTGCATTTCATTTCAGGAGGAAATCCGACATGCCGATGCAAACTCAAAGCTACTACACAGTGGCTATAATAGTCTAGGACAAAATATAAAATAATAACACAGATAATATAAATGCGGAACACAGATGAAACAGAAAGTCTCATATATATATAATAACTAATGCCAGTTACAATACATTTGACACGGTACATGTGATACAACTACAACAGTCGACTCAGGAAGTTGCATATATACAAGTACATTATCGACTAATATACATGAATACATATCAACCTATACTATGACATGACAACTCCAAAAGATATGAAAAGTCTTCATAGCTCAAGCAGCAACCTGAAGCTAAAAATCTACAACCTGTAAATACTCGGTCTGACCCGAGTATTAAATTCAAAAGAAAATAATACTCGGCCAGTCTAATTCAAACTCAGTTATTAGTGCACAGAAGCAATAATAATTAAATAATGAATAGACGACAGTCACAGAAATAAATTTACCTATCCGATTCTTAAATAAGAAATCGGATAACGGTAAATATAACGCGAACCAATTCAAAACAATTGGAACATCAATTAAAAGGTCAACACGAGTAGGGCTGCAGTATACGCACGCATATACTGCCTCGCCACTACTACATATGGAATACGAAATAGATCCATAAATCAAAAGCAAAAGAAATAACAATGAAAGCAGTACCGTGTGGCTGCAGTTCACGCTTGCGTGCACTGCCTTGCCACTACAGTGATGACGTGCCCAATGAATACCGTGTGGCTGCAGTTCACGCTTGCGTGCATTGCCTTGCCACAACAGTAATGATATACCCAATGAAAATTCACAAGCAAACACAAGATCAAACCCGAGTCACCGGATTCAACTCAAGTGTAATTCAAAAATCAATCCAAATGCCATCAAGTGGTACAAGGCCACATATATAAATATGTAGAAAATGACAATAACTAACTCAGAAATGCAGTACAGTGTACCACAAAGTAAACCCATATGACATGCATACGGGGATTTCAAGTGAACTCAACAAGATTGTTGAATCCAAATGAACAAAATAATGCAAACCAACATCAGTGACACAGGTGCAAATATTGACCAGAAATACAACTGCAAATTACATGGGGGATGACACTGTAAAATGAACCAAAGTTCGACTGAGAAATGAATAAGGCAAGCCGACATCAGTGACACAGCCTCAAAGTGAAATGGTTATAAATAACCATATATGCACACTGCAGCAAAGTCAAGTCAAGCCGTGGGTTATCAACCAAATGACACAAATGCATCAGCAAACACTAAAAGAAATTGGACAGTAACACAAGGTGCATGAACAAAGCATGCAACAGCCGAAACAACAATGAAGACTAGAAAACAAAACAATGCTCAATGCACAGCACAACAGGCTCAAGAAAGAATGGACCTGGGCCTATCAAGTGCAACTTCAAGTGACACAAGTGATACAAGACAGAAACTACAAACTGCACGTGAATTACATGAAGGCAGTAGGATGGAGGTGAGGGCACCAAAATTATGGCACCATAGCACACAACCAATTAAATACAATGGGCCAAATGCAAATGAATACAAGGCATTAATGCAATGTATCAAACTCGAGCACTAACAAAGGCGATATAATTCCAACTACGCAAACAGGAAACTATCAAATGGTTTTAACTGGGACTTAAATGAAGTTATGACCAAAACAGTAACTACTCATAAATACAGCAAATTCAATGTGCACAGAGAAATGTACACAGGGGTGTACATCAATCAACTACCCTATTCTAAACTCAATACAGAAACTATGTGATGAATGGGTAGGCAAGTGAATGCATTTTGAACCAAATGAGGCACCAGTAATCAAATACAGGAAACTGGATAATGCAAGCATCACAACCAAAAACAAAGCACATTGCCGAAGCAACAACAAAGGCCAGCAATTAACAGAGCACGAGGCGATAACAACATAAAATGAGGACCAGGCTACAATATACTCAAGTGAAGTCAACAGCATCTGGGTGAATGTAAGTCAATGATCGAACAAATCAAACCAGTTATACTCATGAATGAACACTGGTGGTAAACGAGGTAAAGACAGACAGAATTCGAAACAAAGTTCAGTGCTATGCAAGTGCAAACCCGAAATAACAAGAAATCGAACCAAACCAGATCAAAGAGTCGAACAAGTCAAGCCAAAATCAAAAGCAGACCCAAAATCAACTTAAGGCAGAAAAGCATCAACACGAACAAATATCAAATCGAAGTCGAAACAACCACGAAAACAAATTAAGCATACAAAGTCAATCAGTTTCGAATTTGAAGTGAGTAATGTAAATTACTCACCTTTGCTATGAAAGTGAAGACGGCTCGACCAATTTTGAAGTTGCCGTTCGAATTGGGGGATCGATTGCCGAAGCCCTAGCTGCTGAAGACGTGCGAAGGCTCCATGCTCCATCGAAGATGAACTCGATTGAATTGAAGACGATGCCCCTGACTTTGAAACGCCCTAATTATCGAAGAGAACGAAAGGAACGACCGCCATTATTTTCGTGATTTTATTAGGGTTGGTGAACGAATGAAAAATGGATAAAGGGGGATCGGGTTTTATGCTTTGAGAATTAACACGGCCCAATATAAAAACATGGACCACTATTTAATTTCAAAGCCCAGAATTTCTTTTAACAATTTATAAAAGAATTTTAGTTCAAATTTAAAAACCCCAAATGGAATCTTGCAACAATATTTATCGTCTAAATGTCTATTATTAATTGATGCAATTACCGGGTTGTTACAGACTCCCCTCCTTAAAGAAATTGCGTCCTCGCAATCATAAGAGATGAATGGACAAAAGGTAACAACCATAAAAGCATATCATCACAAGATGAAGAAATTTGAAATAGAAAGTTCACCATATAGAGCATGAAAGAGAAAGCCTGATCGTGTTTGCTCGATGAATTCTCTGGATTCCAAAGTGAAATTCATAGGATTTGAGAACCACTGAACTTTCACGAGAAGAACATCTTTATTTCGAAGGTGCTGAACCCCCAAAACATTGATGTGAATAGAATGTTGCTCAAAGTCAAATCTGGTGAAACTTCAATTTCTTCTATAATACCGGGCTCAAGAATAAAATCGGAATCCCTAAGGCATTTCCGTAGAAGGAAGGACGCGTGAAACACGTCATGAATAACAGAAAATTGAGCCGGTAATAAGAGGTGATAAGCCAAGAAACCAATACGTTCAGTGATAGGAAATGGCCCAATATTTCGAGGCACTAACTTCCCCGACCGACTGAAATGCACAACACCTATCATAGGTGAAACACGAATAATTTGGAACAACAGCGTAGTACAATAACGATACGCCAGATGAATCAAAGCTTCATTAATTCGGAACGCCGACGTAGTACAAAACGGTACGTCCAATGAACCGATCAACATAAAAGAACATCAGACGTAAGTCCATAAAAGGAATGAGACGAAGCTCAATAAAACGAAGTACATCGAAACGTCTGATGAACTTGGTAAAAAAGATGATTCCATCCGGACATCATCAAAGAAACAACCACTTGTTGCCTACGACAAGTGCATCGGTAACAAGATTTCCCCCCTCCGGGAGTGTAAAGAATATCAAGATCATAAGATATAGGGAACTTGAGTCAACGTGGTTGACGTAAATTAAGTTCCTTATGAGAAAATAAATATTCCCAAGATTCATGATCAGGGTAGAGAACAAATTTCTCACCCAAAAATAATGGTGCCAAATTTTGAAGAACGAAATCAATAGCCAAGAGCACTAGATCATGAGTAGCATATCTAGTCTCAATAGGCATTAATGATTTAGAAACACAAGAGACAACACGTTCTCTTCTGCAAGAGAATGGTATGCAAACCAACACGATTAGCATTGGTACAAACGATAAAGTCTTGGTTCCCTCGGGAATTACAAGGATATAAGTATCGAAAAAGAGTTGTTTTAAATAATATTCTTACCCGAAAAGCTAAAGCTTTCGAAATTTACAATTTACTTTATGTAATTATCTTTTCAGAAAAATTTACATTTTATAACTTAATTTATTGTGTCTGATTGTCTCATCAAAGCGTCTAAGAGATTCCTATCGATAACGTTGATCAAGCGCATCGACCAGAATTCTCACTCGATGGGCAATACAAGCACAAAATCATCTTCTAAAAATGGATGAAATAAACTGAATAAATGCAATTATCAGTAATATTCAATTATCACAAACGATAATCAAATTTCAAATCAACAAGATTATCAGAAAAACGATAATCGAAAATTTCAAATCACAAATATTTAATTATCCCAAACGGTAATTAAACGTCAAATATCTGATTATCACAAGCGATAATCAGAAAATACAAAATGAGTATGAAAACTCAAACGGGAGTATGAAAACTCCAGCGGGAGTATGTCATAGAATAAAAGATATGGCATAACATAAAATATCCATAATGACATACCACTATAAGTATGTAAATAATGGTCAACAGGAGATCAACCAATAAGAGGTATGGCATAAATATGAAATATCCATACTGACATACGACTATAAGTATGTAAATAATGATCAACAGGAGATCAACCGATAAGAGATAATCAATATCACAAGAATCTTCTCAAAGATGGAAAGGGGTATCATACCCTAGATTTGTATTCATAACAAGTCAATAACACACGAATTCACCAATGCACAAGAATTGATAAAACTTATCAATAGAAATCACAAAAATTGGTGAAGCACAAATTCCAGAAGACTACACAAGAAATCCAGAAAATCACAAGATGAGAGTATGAAAACACGAACGGGAGTATGGAAACTCGAACGGAGTATGAAAACTCGAAGGAGAGTATGAAAACTCGAACGGAGTATGAAAACTCGAAGGAGAGTATGAAAACTCGAACGGAGTATGAAAACTCGAAGGAGAGTATGAAAACTCGAACGGAGTATGAAAACTCGAACGGAGTATGAAAACTCGAAGGAGAGTATGAAAACTTGAATGGAGTATGAAAACTCGAAGGAGAGTATGAAAACTCGAACGGAGTATGAAAACTCGAACGGAGTATGAAAACTCGAACGGAGTATGAAAACTCGAAGGAGAGTATGAAAACTCGAACGGAGTATGAAAACTCGAACGGAGAGTATGAAAACTCACCTACACGCGAGCATGAAAACTCATCAACACATGTAACGCATAACGAGAACGGGAGCACGAAAACTCACCTACACGCGAGCATGAAAACTCATCAGCACATGTAACGCAAAGCGAGAACGGGAGTACGAAAACTCACCTACATGCGAGCATGAAAATTCATCAGCACGTGCAACGCATAACGAGAATGGGAGCACGAAAACTCACCTACATGCGAGCATGAAAACTCACCAACACGTGCAATGCAAAGCGAGAACGGGAGCACGGAATCTCACCTACACGTGAGCATGATAATCACCAACACGTGCAACGCATAGCGAGAACGGGAGCACGGAATCTCACCTACACGTGAGCATGAAAATCACCAACACGTGCAACGCAAAGCGAGAACGGGAGCACGGAATCTCACCTGCACGCGAGCATGAAAAATCATCAACACGTGCAACGCATAACGAGACGCTATCTCATGGTTGCAAGCCATTAATTTTGACACACTAATGGCCCGAAGACCGTGGGGCGCTACCCCACATGTGTGAGTCGGAATCACACAGATTGAGGTCTAGACTAACCAAAAATCAAAAAGGTATGTGTGAGTGGAATCACACAAGTGGTGTCTAGTCTAACCTCGCAAACAAAAGAAAAGTATGTGTGAGTGGAATCACACAAGTGGTGTCTAGGCTAACCGAAAAGGTATGTGTGAATGGAATCACACAAGTGGTGTCTAGCCTAACCAAAAAGAGACATCACACAATTGCTAGTCTAAATCATAAGAATGATCATCATGATCAACGAGAAGTGTCAATTACACTAAGTTAGTGAATATAAAAGTTTAGCTTCATGTCCCATAACCACTTGCTTAACTTAAATATTTACGAACAAACTGTAAATCTTCACTAGTAAAATTGTCACAAGAGGTTCAATCGAATAAGTCCAAGAATTAACCGACGAAGCAAACGCAAGCGTTTCATACCACTTGTTTTACTAAGTCGTTTAATTAAATTTCTCATCCGAGTGAGGTAAAGGCTTGTATATACTAGTAGATTGAAAAAAAAATGGTTTAGGAAAAGAGTTTGATATTGAAAATAGAGTTGAAAACATTTTGATAAAAGAGTTTTGATATTTACTACTAGTATTAAAACCTTTATATTTTTTAAAGTGACACGTCACAAAAATGATTGTAGAAACAATCAATCACAAGAATTCACATACGAAGACGTGAATAGAATCCAAAGAAATCGATGTCGAATTCATCGAAAGGTATGTTCACCAAAAATCCCGAAGAAAAGGTCATCAAAGTTGCTAATAAATAATAGCAACAAATCGGGAAATAATCAAGAATCGATTAAATTCGAAAACCAAATCAATTCACCAAGATTCACATTCGAAGACGTGAATAAAATCCGAAGAATTCGATTCCAATCCATCAAAGTAGGAATACCCAAAAATTCCTGAAATAGAAGTTATCAAAGTCGACAAAAGTGATAACAACTAATCCGAAAAGAAGAATCGATCAACAATTGGAAAAACAAAGCAGAACGAGCATAAATGCTTGAATGACTTTAGCAAAAGTAAAAGTCAAGTCAATGTCGATATCGACAAGGCAAAGTCCAAGACAATTTCTTTTATACCAAAGAAATTTTAAAACTATCAGAGAGAGGCACATGAAAACCAACAAACCATGGATAAACAGACAGAGTCGACAATTGAAATGCAATTTGTCTCAAAAATTGATACCCAAAACCTAATTGCATGGAGACTGCATTAAGTACACGAACCCGAGACAAGAATGCATATATACAGCAGTTCGAATAAACAATGCGAGTTTTAATCGAAGTGGGTATGAGTTGCAGCAATATGCAACTTGGTAGAGCATATACACAATGATACTTAGAAGTGTAAACTCAAATGAGCAAGTGCGACAGAGAATAGCAACAATGCTCATAAATAAGCGTTAGGAATTCATACCTAACAATCAAAGATGATCTTAGATAAAGATGTGAGACAAAACATCGACAAATAATTGTAGCACATGTTCCATCCAGTTATGTTTTATATTCGTCCTAAACCACAGGCTCTGATACCAAGCTGTGACGCCCCACCTCTATACCCACGCTAGCCAAGAACACTACGGTGTAGTGCTGTCGACTAGCACGGAGAATAAGGCTGTTGAGGAGCGACCATCCGTGTAATTGCTTTGGACGAGCACCGATATGCCAGATAGTAAAAACGTGCATTTCATTTCAGGAGGAAATCCGACATGCCGATGCAAACTCAAAGCTACTACACAGTGGCTATAATAGTCTAGGACAAAATATAAAATAATAACACAGATAATATAAATGCGGAACACAGATGAAACAGAAAGTCTCATATATATATATAATAACTGATGCCAGTTACGATACATTTGACACGGTACATGTGATACAACTACAACAGTCGACTCAGGGAGTTACATATATACAAGTACATTATCGACTAATATACATGAATACATATCAACCTATACTATGACATGACAACTCCAAAAGATATGAAAAGTCTTCATAGCTCAAGCAGCAACCTGAAGCTAAAAATCTACAACCTGTAAATACTCGGTCTGACCCGAGTATTAAATTCAAAAGAAAATAATACTCGGGTCAGTCTAATTCAAACTCAGTTATTAGTGCACAGAAGCAATAATAATTAAATAATAAATAGACGACAGTCACAAAAATAAATTTACCTATCCGATTCTTAAATAAGAAATCGGATAACGGTAAATATAACGCGAACCAATTCAAAACAATAGGAACATCAATTAAAAGGTCAACACGAGTAGTGCTGCAGTATACGCACGCGTATACTGCCTCGCCACTACTACATATGGAATACGAAATAGATCCATAAATCAAAAGCAAAAGAAATAACAATGAAAGCAGTACCGTATGGTTGCAGTTCACGCTTGCGTGCACTGCCTTGCCACTACAGTGATGACGTGCCCAATGAATACCGTGTGGCTGCAGTTCACGCTTGCGTGCACTGCCTTGCCACAATAGTAATGATACACCCAATGAAAATTCACAAGCAAACACAAGATCAAACCCGAGTCACCGGATTTAACTCAAGTGTAATTCAAAAATCAATCCAAATGCCATCAAGTGGTACAAGGCCACACATATAAATATGTAGAAAATGACAATAACTAACTCAGAAATGCAGTACAGTGTACCACAAAGTAAACCCATATGACATGCATACGGGGATTTCAAGTGAACTCAACAAGATTGTTGAATCCAAATGAACAAAATAATGCAAACCAACATCAGTGACACAGGTGCAAATATTGACCAGAAATGCAACTGCAAATTACATGGGGGATGACACTGTAAAATGAACCAAAGTTCGACTGAGAAATGAATAAGGCAAGCCGACATCAGTGACACAGCCTCAAAGTGAAATGGTTATAAATAACCATATATGCACACTGCAGCAAAGTCAAGTCAAGCCGTGGGTTATCAACCAAATGACACAAATGCATCAGCAAACACTAAAAGAAATTGGACAGTAACACAAGGTGCATGAACAAAGCATGCAACAGCCGAAACAACAATGAAGACTAGAAAACAAAACAATGCTCAATGCACAGCACAACAGGCTCAAGAAAGAATGGACCTGGGCCTATCAAGTGCAACTTCAAGTGACACAAGTGATCCAAGACAGAAACTACAAACTGCACGTGAATTACATGAAGGCAGTAGGATGGAGGTGAGGGCACCAAAATTATGGCACCATAGCACACAACCAATTAAATACAATGGGCCAAATGCAAATGAATACAAGGCATTAATGCAACGTATCAAACTCAAGCACTAACAAAGGCGATATAATTCCAACTACGCAAACTGGCAACTATCAAATGGTTTTAACTGGGCCTTAAATGAAGTTATGACCAAAACAGTAACTACTAATAAATACAGAAAATTCAATGTGCACAGAGAAATGTACACGGGGGTGTACATCAATCAACTACCCTGTTCTAAACTCAATACAGAAACTATGTGATGAATGGGTAGGCAAGTGAATGCATTTTGAACCAAATGAGGCACCAGTAATCAAATACAGGAAACTGGATAATGCAAGCATCACAACCAAAAACAAAGCACATTACCGAAGCAACAACAAAGGCCAGCAATTAACAGAGCACGAGGCGATAACAACATAAAATGAGGACCAGGCTACAATATACTCAAGTGAAGTCAACAGCATCTGGGTGAATGTAAGTCAATGATCGAACAAATCGAAGCAGTTATACTCATGAATGAACACTGGTGGTAAACGAGGTAAAGATAGACAGAATTCGAAACAAAGTTCAGTGCTATGCAAGTGCAAACCCGAAATAACAAGAAATCGAACCAAACCAGATCAAAGAGTCGAACAAGTCAAGCCAAAATCAAAAGCAGACCCAAAATCAACTCAAGGCAGAAAAGCATCAACACGAACAAATATCAAATCGAAGTCGAAACAACCACGAAAACAAATTAAGCATACAAAGTCAATCAGTTTCGAATTTGAAGTGAGTAATGTAAATTACTCACCTTTGCTATGAAAGTGAAGACGGCTCGACCAATTTTGAAGTTGCCGTTCGAATTGGGGGATCGATTGCCGAAGCCCTAGCTGCTGAAGACGTGCGAAGGCTCCATGCTCCATCGAAGATGAACTCGATTGAATTGAAGACGACGCCCCTGACTTTGAAACGCCCTAATTATCGAAGAGAATGAAAGGAACTACCGCCATTATTTTCGTGATTTGGTTAGGGTTGGTGAACGAATGAAAAATGGATAAAGGGGGATCGGGTTTTATGCTTTGAGAATTAACACGGCCCAATATAAAAACATGGACCACTATTTAATTTCAAAGCCCAGAATTTCTTTTAACAATTTATAAAAGAATCTTAGTTCAAATTTAAAAACCCCAAATGGAATCTTGCAACAATATTTATCGTCTAAATGTCGATTATTAATTGATGCAATTACCGGGTTGTTACATTATTCATTAACACTTAATTATTCTTTAAGATAAAACATTATTTTTAATTAACCTTGAAAAACTTTACTTAACATAAGTCATTAATTAGTTTAAAATATAAAGTAATCATTAATTACGGACCTTTAATTATTAGTTAACAAATCCTTGGTTAATAAATTACTTAAAACTTTAATTGTTAATTCATAAATCATTGTTCATTAACTAATTTAATAAAACATTTCCTTATAATTTCCCTTTTATATTTCAAAATAAGTTGGAAAATAACATTAAGGTTTTTAACTTAAAACATTTTAAACCACTCACACAAATTCATTCATATAAACAAATCAATTCAAAGAAATAAATTTTCAAGAATTTAATTTAGCTTGAATATTTAAAGTTTAAAACTTACTTTACTTTAGATTAAAAATCTGGTTGAACATTTCAGTTTGGGTCCAACCCATGTATACTTGAAACACAAACCTAGTACATCATCTCTCTTTTCCCTTTTTTTTTTAAAGTTTAAAGGTTTAGTTAGGATTTATATTTTCAGGAACCTGTACAATTTAAAACTACAGGTTACATACCATAACTAACCCTTAAACACGAGACAATAACCCAAAACACAGAGCCACCTTCAAGCCATCCGACTGAACAACTTCCCAGACACACGAACAACGTCATGCACCGGCACCAGCACCGGACTCCCCTTCGATCAACGACGACTCCAACGCCAAGTCACTCAACCTCCCTACGAGCAGCTACGATCAACAAAACATCAACTCATGCCTCAATTCAAAATCGAGTACCCAGAGTGAACTGAAAACCAAACCCATCATCAGAAAATTCCCTAAACTCAAGCCTCCGACCACAATAACCGCCACGATTCCGGCTATGGATTGCCAATCCACCGCGCTTCCTTCTCCCAAAATTTAATGCAACTCGAATCACCATAAGAAGAGCAGTGATTCAATTTGCAGCAAGAACCAAAATTAGGTTTAGAACCTAAACCTCCTTGCTGCCGACGCCACGATCATCAGACAACCATCCCCTTATTTTTCCCGTACTACCCAAACATACTTCTAGCTCCATTAAGAATCCCGAACACCCCAGCTGCATAGATCATCGGATTTTGACCAAAACCTAAATTCCAATAAAACACCAATTACACATTCAATACTTCTTTATAAACTTGGATTTTTGTCTTAGAAATCTTTATTTTCAAAATGCACTCGAATTAGAATCCTGAAACAACAAATTAGGATGTTTAAATTTTTGACATATTTGAAATTTTATATATAAATCAAATTTTCCAGTGAAACTTTGCTTTAATATATTTTAAACTATTTTTAAAATTTCAGTCTTGTTAAAATTCATAACTTGGTTTAGAAACTAATTTCTAAAATAAATCATAGAAGTAGGAATTGTTTTATGAATATATATGATGTCTGTAAGTTTTGAAGTATTTCATTTGTCTGATATAATTCAGGCATGCTCAAACAATACTCTACATTTCCTATGTATAATTATGTTCTAAATTCCCAAAATCATCATGCAAGCATTATCTCCAAACTTACATTACAGATCTACTTTAACCATATATCAATGCATCATACATCTTTTTTAAAAATTTCCTGCTAGCAGATTCAAATAGGGGTTTAAATATAGAAACAGGGGTGCTTCAAAATTTACAGAGAAGCACTCAGAAAATTCACATATAGATATGAATGCAGATCAAAACATCAACACAGTAATTCATAAGCAACACTTATTAGTTACTAAATTTTAGTTTTAAAAAGTTTACTTGCCCTATTTTTTTATGAAGTGCAGAGGTTTAAATCTTAATGATAAAGCTAAAAACTTGCCAAAACATTTGAACTTGAAACTGTAGTCTCTTTTGAAACAGAAAAGCCTTTAAACTAATATGTTTCAGGTTTTCCCTTGACCCAGATTCACTTGCAAATGCTTGAATTTTGAAATGGCTGTGATTTAGAAACTGGAGTACTTGCATGCACATGAAAGACAGTTACATACTTGATTTTGTAAACTGAGAGTGATGTTTTTGAGGAGTGTTTTATAGGCTTTGCATTTGAAAAGGTTACAGGTTATGGTATTTTGATTGCAAGTTATTTTCAAAGGAGATGAATCAGGTTTAAGAAGATTACAAATTTGTATTTGATTCTGGAAATGAATTGCTGAGGAGTATTTATAGAATTGAGGAAAATTTCAGATTTTTAAACTTGAACAATGGTTTCAGATTTTAGTTTTAAGGATTTTCTGATTTCTTTGAAGAGTGGAAAATTACAAGGATAATTCTAGTTTCTTTTAGGAATGTACATAAATTTTAAAGAAAAAGAAAGTGAAGAGAATATAGTGTTTATATAGGCTAATTTTCAGTTTTATTAA
Organism: Allium cepa; assembly: GCA_030765085.1. Taxonomy (NCBI): domain Eukaryota; kingdom Viridiplantae; phylum Streptophyta; class Magnoliopsida; order Asparagales; family Amaryllidaceae; genus Allium; species Allium cepa. Next base: position 617,946,829 of record CM060931.1, read on the forward strand.
AATTAAAAGAAAATTTAAAAAAATGGACACTTGTCTCTAGCTTATTTTAAATGTTTAACACTTGTTATCAAAGTGATTTAGAACTTAACACTTGTAAACATTTGTTTATTTTTATCCTAAAAGAATTTTAAAAGCGTTGTAAATTAATTTTCTAATTAACTAATATGTTTTCTTAGTTTATAAATACTTTCCTAATTAAATTCCTAATAAACAAATACATTTATACATTTATAAATGTTTTCTAAATTTATATAAATACAATCCTTAAAAATAAAATAAAATAAAACCAATTATAATTTAAATAAAATTATGTATGAATATTGCAAACTCATTTTTAAATGCTATTTCAAAAAGCCTTTGTACTTATTCTTATTAAATAAATACATATCCAAATTTCTATAGATAAATTTCTATAAAAGAATATAAAACAAATCTTATTTTTAACTAAAAAAATTATCTATATAATTTAAATCCAAACTATATTATTATTTTATTCTAAGATTTATGTATATCTTCTTAAATTCAAATTTATATTCAAATTCAAAGTCAAATTTAAAAATCCAAATCTAAAATCAATTTGAATAAATATAATATCTATTTTTAAATAAGCTCATTATTATTTATAAATAATTTATCCTATTTTAAAATCAATTTAAATACACAGATATGTATATATTTAAACACACTTATTAACTTTGAAAACAATAAGTCAATTTAGAATTTATTTACACAATACAAAATAATTATTTTTATTTTAAAACCAATCTACAACCATAATTAAGACATTATATTATTATAACTTGGTTATTTATCTTTGAAAATAACAATTTTATCAATTTCAAATAATTTAAATTAAGAAATTATCACTTTTTAAATTTCTGGAAATTCTGGGATATTACATTCCTCCCCCCTTAAAAGAATTTCGTCCTCGAAATTTAAAACAAAGATATCCAAAGTTTTATTTTATTTTATACAATTCAAACATTCATAACAACCATACACTATCAATCAAACGAACAGTTTCTTCCAAATAACCAATTCAATCAAATAAATAACACTAGCTATCCGGACACAGATCCGGATAAGCTTCCTAAAATTATCTCGAGTTTCCCAGGTATAATCACAGGGATACTCGCTCTACTAAATCCAAACCAGTTATACTGCAAAGCTGCCGAGTTCCTACTCCGCTAGATCTATAATCTGCACAAGATACCAAACCACAGACAAGCCTGATCAACAACTAAATCCTTCACAGAACTACTGGTCTTAAAACCAGTGATGGACCAAACACGTACTCCCTCAGAGACACGTGAAATATTTTGAATTTCAGTCTTCCAAACTTCCAATTTAACTCTTCAAACCAAAGCTCTGATCTTTACAAAAACTTAGAAGAATCCAATATACCTCGGAGCTCACCAAATCTTATTGCTCCCTTTACTAGAGAACCTCAACAATATCGAAGCCTCCCACTTCGAATCCCAAAATTTCCCGTTTCTTAACCTCAAAACTTTCCAGATGATCCGGGCTGCCTACAGATCCTTCCTGATTAGCTCAACCTTCGCTGATGCTCCTACAAACAAACTGGATCAAAATAGCTCAACAAACCGATCCTGACAAGATCTACCCAAAATCAAAAGCAAACTTTACTATCAACAGTAAAAAACAACTTCTCCTATCCGGAAAAGACAAAACGGAATCATTCGCCAACTTGCCTCAGATTCTGAAAAATAAATTCAGTAGAAACTCTCTAGTCCAAAACACTGCAACTTCCAGTTGCTTCTACTCATGAACAACAGCCACCTTGCTTCTGCTGCACAACTCTGATCTGGAGCAGATGAAAATGCCATTGAATGAACACAGACACAGACTAAACATCACATCTCGGAAATAAGGTTCAACAGAAGTTCCAAGAAATACAGAGCCGATTCACCAAACAATCAACCTAGGAGACACCCTTCTACCCAGCTGAATCACCGATATCACTCCTATCATCAAGTCGATTCAGAACTCAATCTCCAATGTGGGCAAATTTCTAACTTTCCTGAAGATATATCCGGAAAATCTTCGACAATTCCATAACTTCTACATCCTCTAGAAATGCCACAAATCCAAGCAAAAGACTATCTAAGATAATCACCCAACTATCACAAGTCACTTTTGCGATCAACCAACCTAAATTCCAAGAATACTGCTCTCTCTTCACAAATCAGAACAGTTTATCCTCGACCAACTAATCCATCAAAGAAACAGGTCCTCTCTGCTACTTCTGAATTCCACTTCTAGGAAATGATAAGCCAAAAAGATCTTCCTGCTGTAACACAGAACACTCCCGAGCTGCACCGCTAACACAGATGCCAAAGACTTCTTATCCAAAACTCTTTGAGAAACTCGGACCTCCAACTAAACACATACATCCTGCTGAACTCAGCTACAACACCGAAGCAGACACACTTCCTTAGACTTGCTTCGAAAGCAAACATCTTCGGAGACATCCATAGTCACTGCGTCTCATCACGCAGCTACTACTTCCTGGGGTTGCCAAGATACATCACTTGCTTCTGCCTAACTGACAGATCCAAATCCTCAAAAATCCGCTCATGCCTACACTTCAAAGTTGAACTCCAAACCTTAACAGGTTTCCTTCAGAGATCAATCAAATCCTTACACCAAATTACAAAGATTACTTGAGACGGTATCAGGTCTACAATCTCGACAAATACACTTCCAATCTCAAACATTCAAACTCCAACCAACGGTAGTCGTGTTACACACACCACTACCTCATCTACCTTTATAACTTATGTTGGAAAACCCGAACAGGTAACGCAATAGATAGGTAGAAATATATATATATATATATATATATAGTTATATATAAAAATTACAAGTACGCTCTCTCAAGAAAGACACCACTACAGAGCCTAGGTATTCGCTCAACCTAACGCTCTGATACCAACTGAAACGACCCGACTTTCTCTCCATAGAAAGACACATCATTTTTAAGAAAGAAAAAGGATAGAAAAGAGAAAAGACAGAGAAGAAAGAAAGAAACAACATCAGAATCTAAACAGCGGAACGAATAAATTATATTAATCACATAATACATTACATAGTATCATATACATCAGAGATACACAGCTAAAAAACACATACTAGACAGTTATAAACACCTATCTAGTTATACAACTCAATACAACTCAATGACAAACGACTCAGAGAACACACGACGGAATAATATATAAATATAAGCAGAAGCCTTCTGCTCCATTGCTCCTCCAGACTTTGCCAAGCCAACCTGAATCCCCTGACTACTCGTACAAATTTGAGTACCCAAGAGTTTAAGAAAACAGAATAAACTCTGGGTCAGACATAGGTCTGGTATGAGTAAACGGTTAAAGTTACTTAACTTAAAAATCTTTTGAAAGAAAAGGTATCACGTAAGACTTCCCACACATAAACATGGAAAAGTTTTTACCTTACGCTAACCAAACATTTGATAGGAAATTCAGTGATATTATAATAGGTCTAGGGTTTTCAAGTAAATATGAAATAGCCGAAATTGTTACATTCATTAAATTCCAGCTACTAGCCACAAAAGTGGGTAATACAATCAAATCCGATGACACTTATTGGATTTTGGATTCCATACAATGGCAGGGCTACCGGGGTACCGCCCGTCACAGTACGTGGCCTAGATCACCGTACCGAGCAGTACGCCCGCTCCCCTGCAATACAAGGACGGAACCATTCCTTACTAAACAATTCTGAATAAGACAACCCCGGCGGTTGTAGCTATTCAACCGCCCACACAGCCGAAATAAAAGGGACTCTAGACAAGGATTAATCTCATCCTACTTGGGCATGACCCACTTAGCCTTGCTGCACCTCCCTTGTTTTAGCCATTCCCGGTTGATGAGGCTTGAGGCTACGATTACCTTTATAGAACCCATCCCTTAGAATGCTCATCGTCCACCTGACGATGTTCTGAAAGCATTCAATCCATACAAGTTCATTCCGGGTTCGAACGAAACCGAAGGCATTATCTCGTTACACTCATTTTGGAATCACCCTCAGAGTTAACAACAATAACCCTTGCACTCTGAATCTTCATCTTCACTTGAGATTCACGACCTATCGTTAATTTGGATCGATGTGGTTTTCGGATTTCCAAATATGGAAACCCGGTCCCAGTCTCATCGAAATCCAAAACGTATCTTCTAGGTCCAAGTTGTTTAAGGTTAAACAATTCAATCCAACTATCTATATAACACAGATAGATAACTCACAAGTCACAATTGATAATCACATTATCATAATAAACAGATGATCCATATCAAAATAGGTAATCCATATCATTATCACAATAGATAATCTATATTACCATCACAATGCAACCAAGCATTCATACCACACAACATTATTTATCTCATTTCTGAGATTACATCCATTCAAGACAATCAATGTCACCCATTCATACATAAGCAATGATTTACTTAATCATAACATAATTAATTTAAAATGAATTAAATTAACTATCTCCATCTCTAATTAATTTAAAGTGAATTAAATTAATTACTTCATCCCTTAATTAATTTAAAATTAATTACCTTCATCACAATAAATCTTGCTTACTTATCCATTAATTAAACCAATTAATTAATCATCATCTTAATTAATCAACATTGATTAATTAACTCTTAATCAAGTAATTAATCCTTAATTATTCTTATTAATCATATTAATTAATGAACTTTAATTAGTTACTTCCATTAATTAATTAACTATAATTAATTACATTATTGCTTAATTAATTACATTAATTAATCATGCTTAAATTAATTGCTTTCAATTAATCAACTTTAATAGATATAAAAGTAATTAATTATTCTTAATTACTTTTAATTACTTTTATCAATTCTTTGATTTATTACACCAAGAAATAAACCCTTAATTACTTTAACAAGTAATTATCCATTTAAAATTACTTCCCAATAAGTAATTTCACTTATCTCAACTACCCCTGTAATTTATTCATCAATTACTTATCTTAAGTAATTACTCTTATTAAACTTATTAAGTAACATACTTAATCACTTATCAAGTGACTATCCTTAATTAATTAACAAATTAATTAACTCAGCTTGATCACAAACACCCCATCAATCATAATCGAGTAATTCATCCCTTAATTACTCTTTAACCAAATTAATCATTAACTATTAATTTATAACCTTAATTATTAATCAATCCTTTAATACAAAGTAATCAATCACTAATTACTTTTATAATTAATTAATTAACCTTAATTAACCAATTAATTATCCTTAATCATTAATTAATAAAACTTAATTATTAATTAACAACCTTAATTACAAATTAATTAATTCATAATTATAATTAATCAATCTTTAATTATAATTAATTAACCTTTAATAATAGTTAATTAATTCTTAATTAACTTTCATTATAGATTAATAACCCTTTTAATTATTAATCAAGAAAACCTAATTATTACTTAATAAAACTTTATTAAGTGTTCCTTAATTACTAGTTTAATAAGTCCTTAATTATTTAATTAATTAATAATTACAATTTAATTAATCATTAATCATTAATTAAATTATCATAATTATTAGTTAATTAAATTAATAATTATACTTAATTAATTGCTTAATTAACTGTAACAACCCGCATATTTAACGATTTTATATTTAAATGATTTGTTTAAGCATAGCGTCGTTAGTCGGATTTTGGGGTCCGAAATGTTACTTTCTGCAAACGGCCGAATTGGAGCTCGAAACCACTTCCATTGAGTTCAAAACATCGTTTGCGATCTTTTTGAGTATAATCTTTGATATGTTTGGAGTAAGTCGAATTTTGCTACTTTTTCTAGTTGGGCTTTAGCTTTGGGTTCAGCCCCAACCCCCACTTAACCCTCTAACTCAGCCCATCTCCTCTCATTCATTCATTCCTACTCCTCTTCACTTCTAAACTCAAGCTCCAACTGAAATGGGAGAAAGGAAGAGGAAATAGAAACTCCCAAGCCCTAGTTGCTCTTGATAATCCAAATTCTTGCTCCAAATTCAAAGAGAAGGATAGGTAAGTTCATCTCCATCTTCTCCATCTCTTCTCCACTTTAATCTCAGTAATTTCCTAACCCTAACTTAGGAAATACTTGCTTTGATTCTAGATTGAAGCTTGTAGTGTTGAAGTGGAGTGTAGTTGGTTGATTCCTTGCATTTGTGCTTCTTCATCTTCTTTGTATTGTGTAAAAAGGGTGAGTTTCGAACTCACATCTATTTCTTATGATTTCATTGATGTTGGGTATGAATTCCTAACACCTTGTTCATATGCTCTTGCTTTTGGTTTGGATTGAATTGGTGAATATCCAAATTTTTAGTGTTTGGGTTCAATTCTTTAAAGATCCTAACTTTGATGTTTGAATATGTTTTTGGTTGCGAATCGGAGGGCTAATGGAGCTGGGGTACCTATTGGCTAAAGCTCCTTAGGTCCATTGCTCGAACGATCGCGTTTTGGAAGAATTTGCATTTCATTGAAATAGGGCAGGAAGTGCAAAATCATCAGGTTCGGCCGACCGAGCCCTGTAGCCGGTCGACCGACCTGCTTCCCGAGAGTTTTTATGAACAGTGTCCGGTCGACCGAGCCCTGTAGGCGGCCGACGGACCTGCTCCTATTTGCCCTGTTTTGCCTGTTTTTGTATATTTTGATTTGTTTTCCGGATTTTATCGATTCAAGTTGCTTTTTAGTGGTTGTTATTGCATATTTGGCTTTGATAACTTACTCTTGACTTCATCCACGGGTTTTTATAAAATAATCTCTCGAATCGCATTTAAAAGCTCGTTTCTCCAATTTATAAATTCTATTTAAACACACACTTTCGCACTTCGAGCGAAGTGGAAGGGTGATTAAATGGTTGGGCAAAACACGGACCATGAATCTGTGCGTTTATCTTTCCGATTAGTCCCCGACCTATTCGATTGATTGTTTTGACCTTCGGGTTTAGTTTACCGATGATATGAGGTGAATTTGTATTGCTTTGAGTGTGAAATAAACTAACGGATAGTAAACCGTTTAGTGTGAACGGGTGGTTATGGGACTCACGTTAGCACTTTTCGGATTCCTTTCTGGGAGTTTGTGACACATATCGCCTTTGGGATAGTGTCTTCGGACTGTCTCCTTCTGGCTTGTTGCCTTTAGTATCGCTTTCGATGTTGGCCGTTATGCGCCACATGGGTGATATTGGCTTGCTATAGTATCGCTTCCGATGTTGGCCGTTATGCGCCACATGGGTGATATTGGGTCGCTATTGTATCGCTTTCGATGTCGGCCGTTATGCGCCACATGGGTGATATTAGGTTGCCCTATTGTATTGCTTTCGGAGTTGGTCATTCGTTACCGCTCGAGCAATTTTTATGATGTTTCAATTGAGATGTATATTCCCTAGGTATCGCCCCTCGGTGTAGGTCTTTTTGAACCACACGATATGTAGTGATCACCTTGTGAACTTGTATACCATATTGGTATTTGTTATTTGCCTTTTGGCTTGTTTTGGGATATTCCTATCCTTTGTTTCTATGAGTTGCCGATGATATGAGGCTTGTTTGTTATGATATTATTCATCTTATGTTAGATGATTGTGTTATCTCTTTTAGAGATATTTGATATATATTGCGACCTTGCAGGTTTATTGTTGTTCAGTTTATCTAACTGATTTGTTTAGCTAGACTGACCTGTGTATTTTTACTCGGGTCAGACCGAGATGTTTCAGGTTAGGTGCTTTAGGACTTAGCCTATTTTGCTTCCGCATGGACTATTCAGCTTGTTCCTTTTTGTCAAAGCTTTTTGTGTAGTCCTATTTTGTTGTGACTCTGATATTTATTCTATTGACTCGTCTGTATATTGTGGTCTGTTATACCACCTGACATGTATTAGTTTGTATACTCTGTTATGTATTCAGTATATATGTATATGATGATCTACTGTTCTGTGATGTATATTACATTTGAGTTATTATATTCTGTTCTGTTGAATCCAACCACCTATGGTTTTGTTTTAAGTATGCATTGGATATGTCGATCTGTTGGGTATGATTATTGTCAACGTATTTAATGGGTAATTAGAGCAAGGCTATAGATGGTCGCTCCTATCCAGCCTTATTCTCCGTGTTAGCAGACGGTATTATCTATTAATGCTCTTTGCTAGCGTGGGTATAGAGGTGGGGCGTCACATTAACCCTTCTAAAATAATTAATTAAATTAATTAATTAAACTTAAAATTTCATAATTAACTAATTAATTATTATTCATTAACACTTAATTATTCTTTAAGATAAAACATTATCTTTAATTAACCTTGAAAAACTTTACTTAACATAAGCCATTAATTAGTTTAAAATATAAAGTAATCATTAATTACTTACCTTTAATTATTAATTAACAAATCCTTAGTTAATAAATTACTTAAAACTTTAATTGTTAATTCACAAATCATTATTCATTAACTAATATAATAAAACATTTCCTTATAATTTTCCTTTTATATTTCAAAATAAGTTGGAAAATAACATTAAGGTTTTTAACTTAAAACATTTTAAACCATTCATACAAATTCATTCATATAAACAAATCAATTCAAAGAAATAAATTTTCAAGAATTTAATTTAGCTTGAATTATTTAAAGTTTAAAACTTACTTTACTTTAAATTAAAAATCTGGTTGAACATTTCAGTTTGGGTCCAACCCATGTATACTTGAAACACAAACCTAGTACATCATCTCTCTTTTCCCTTTTTTTTTAAAGTTTAAAGGTTTAGTTAGGATTTAAATTTTCGGGAACCTGTACAATTTAAAACTACAGGTTACATACCATAACTAACTCTTAAACTCGAGACAATAACCAAAAAACACAGAGCCACCTTCGAGCCATCCCACTGACCAACTTCCCAGACACACGAACAACGTCGTGCACCTGCACCAGCGCCGGACTCCCCTCCGATCAATGACGACTCCAACGCCAAGTCACTCAACCTCCCTACGAGCACCTACAATCAACAGAACATCAACTCATGCCTCGATTCAAAATCGAGTACCCAGGGTGAACTGAAACCCAAACCCATCATCAGAAAATTCCCTGAACTCACGCCTCCGACCACAATAACCGCCACGATTCCGGCTATGGATTGCCAATCCACCGCGCTTCCTTCTTCCAAAATTTAATGCAACTCGAATCACCATAAGAAGAGCAGTGATTCAATTTGTAGCAAGACCCAAAATTAGGTTTAGAACCTAAACCTCCTTGCTGCCGACGCCACGATCATCAGACAACAATCCTCTTATTTTTGTCGTACTACCCAAACATACTTCTAGCTCCATTAAGAATCCCGAATACCCCAGCTGCATAGATCATCGGATTTTGACCAAAACCCAAATTCCAGTAAAACCCCGATTAAACATTCAATACTTCTTTATAAACTTGGATTTTTGTCTTAAAAATCTTTATTTTCAAAATTCACTCGAATTAGAATGCTAAAACAACAAATCAGGATGTTTAAATTTTTGACATATTTGAAATTTTATATGTAAATCAAGTTTTCCAGTGAAACTTTGCTTTAATAAATTTTAAACTATTTTTAAAATTTGAGTCTTGTTAAAATTCATAACCTTGGTTTAGAAATTAATTTCTAAAATAAATCATAGAAGTAGGAATTGTTTTATGAATATATATGATGTCTGTAAGTTTTGAAGTATTTCATTTGTCCGATATAATTCAGGCATGCTCAAACAATACTCTACATCTCCTATGTATAATTATGTTCTAAATTCCCAAAATCATCATGCAAGCATTATCTCCAAACTTACATTACAGATCTACTTTAACCATATATCAATGCATCATACTTTTTTTTAAAAAAAAATTCCTGCTAGCAGATTCAAACAGGGTTTAAATATAGGAACAAGGGTGCTTCAAAATTTACAGAGAAGCACTCAGAAAATTCACATATAGATATGCTTGCAGATCAAAACATCAACACAGTAATTCATAAGCAACACCTATTAGTTACTAAATTTTAGTTTTAAAAAGTTTACTCACCCTTTTTTATGAAGTGCAGAGGTTTAAATCCTGATGATAAAGCTGGAAACTTGCCAAAACATTTGAACTTGAAACTGAAGTCTCTTTTGAAACAGAAAAGCCTTTAAACTGAAATGTTTCAGGTTTGCCCTTGACCCAGATTCATTTGCAAATGGTTGAATTTTGAAATGGCTGTGATTTAGAAACTGGAGTACTTGCATGCACATGAAAGACAGTTACATACTTGATTTTGTAAACAGAGAGTGATGTTTTTGAGGAGTGTTTTATAGGCTTTGCATTTGAAAAGGTTACAGGTTATGGTATTTTGATTGCAAGTTATTTTCAAAGGAGATGAATCAGGTTTAAGAAGATTACAAATTTGTATTTGATTCTGGAAATGAATTGCTGAGGAGTATTTATAGAATTGAGAAAAATTTCAGATTTTTAAACTTGAACAATGGTTTCAGATTTTAGTTTTGAGGATTTTCTGATTTCTTTAAAGAGTGGAAAATTGCAAGGATAATTCTAGTTTCTTTTAGGAATGTACATAAATTTTAAAGAAAAAGAAAGTGAAGAGAATATAGTGTTTATATAGGCTAATTTTCAGTTTTATTAAAATTAAAAGAAAATTTAAAAAAAATGGACACTTGTCTCTAGCTTATTTTAAATGTTTAACACTTGTTATCAAAGTGATTTAGAACTTAACACTTGTCAACATTTGTTTATTTTTATCCTAAAAGAATTTTAAAAGCATTTTAAATTAATTTTCTAATTAACTAATATGTTTTCTTAGTTTATAAATACTTTCCTAACTAAATTCCTAATAAACATATACATTTATACATTTATAAAAGTTTTCTAAATTTATATAAATGCAATCTTTAAAAAGAAAAGAAAATAAAACCAATTATAATTTAAATAAAATTGTGTATAAATATTGCAAACTCATTTTTAAATGCTATTTTAAAAAGCCTTTGTATTTATTCTTATTAAATAAATACATATCCAAATTTCTATAGATAAATTTCTATAAAAGAATATAAAACAAATCTTATTTTTAACTAAAAACATTATCTATATAATTTAAATCCAAACTATATTATTATTTTATTTTAAGATGTATGTATATCTTCTTAAATTCAAATTTATATTCAAATTCAAAGTCAAATTTAAAAATCCAAATCTAAAATCAATTTAAATAAATATAATATCTGTTTTTGAATAAGCTCATTATTATTTATAAATAATTTATCCTATTTTAAAATCAATTTAAATACACAGATATATGTATGTGTATATATATATATATATATATATATATATATATATTTAAACACACTTATTAACTTTGAAAACAATAAGTCAATTTAGAATTTATTTACACAATACAAAATAATTATTTTTATTTTAAAACCAATCTATAACCATAATTAAGACATTATATTATTATTACTTGGTTATTTATCTTTGAAAATAACAATTTTATCAATTTCAAATAATTTAAATTAAGAAATTATCACTTTTTAAATTTCTGGAAATTCCGGGATATTACATAACTCGCATTCGAAAACCACTTCTAACCAATGTATATGTTTGAAAGTGAAGACATGTTGAAGATGATGATCATTGAAGACCGGAGATCTTAAGAATATAGGGATTGCTCTCACGAGTCCCAGATGTTTACCCCATATTATATTTATATGGCAGTGTGTCTGCATTCTGAAATCTTCATTGTATTGAAGACTAAAGATCTTCATAGCGAAAGGATTGATTGTTGACATTTTCTGGGTCGCTTCGAATATAGAGATATTTATTATAGCCGTGGTCATGTTTTGAAACCTTCATAATGCAAGGACTACTCAATACTAATCTTAGGATGTGGTAGGAGGAATGCCTATGGTTTCATTCAGTCCCAAAACAAACTTGTATGGACGAATATCTATTATTGCATTTCTAAGATCACAACATTGAATTTTACAAAATACATCTGTTTGGTGGCGGAGAAAGTAACCTCTCTTAGCTTAACACCTTTCTCTGAGACATATGAGCTGAGACATACGAGCTCAAAGGTTGTATGTTCATGAAAGTCAATAGTGATCAAATGAATGACAATGTAGCATTCAAAGTGGAATCTGTAATGATCAAAGCGTGGCATTGCAGAGCATAGCCTCATGAGCCTCACAACCCAGGAATGGTGCGGGATGCTAGTGATCTAAAAGACATATTTGGGCAATTATTAGGGGAAGATATCCCTGTAGGCACTTGTTGCCTTATTGTAAGAATGGACAAATATTGGAGGCTGACGAAGATCGTGTAAAGCCTAGCCGAGTAATACTCTGTTCCATGGTAGTATAATAGGACGGTTCGGAGGCTAATGGAGATCATGTAAAGCCATGCGAAAACAATGTGTTATACATGGATTTTCGGGGTTTGAATGGTGATTAGTTTCCTATCATGTTGGAAATCCAATTCCAATACATTGCCTTTACGTTTTGATTGTAGTTACTACTTTTAATATGTTATTTGAAACAATGTAACAATTTGGGCTATTTTAATATGTTATTTGAAAAGTGTTTTCAAAGGAATGTCATCAGAAATAATGTCAAATTATTTTGGTATAAAAGTGTTTGGTTATCATAAGGTAGAAACCCGTCCATGTTTATGTGTAGGCATGGCCTTATGAGATACCCTTATTTTCAAAGGCTTTGATTGAAATCAACGTGATTTATACATTGAATTTTGAGTATCCTAGGCTGGTTTATCAAGCCTGATCTGGGTATTTTTACTACTCAGGTCAGATGCGAGTAGTTTCAGGTTTAGTTAAAGGCGCTTGGAGTTTTCAAAGGAGCGCTAGAAATCTTCATCTATGTATGGACGTATTCAATTATCCACTGCATTTATTGCAGTTGTTTTTATTTTTCAGCATTTGTTAGGACAGAAGATTTATAACTATCCAGGCTGAATCTAGGTTGGACTCTGATATTGTATTCAAAATTTTCCGCTGTAAAGATTATTGTTGAAATAATATATGTTATTCCATTCATGTAAGATTCTGTTCTATCTTTATTTTCTTTTCCCTAACAATCAGGCTTTCCGGCACTTGGATTTGCGGTACTTGAATACCGAGGATGTATTAGTGTCAATTTTCAAAGGTCGAAATTCCAGGATGTTACAAATAATTTTCGAAAACCTAGAAACAAAACATCTGGAACTGGAACTGCGACTAGATGTTTCAACTATGACGAACCCAGTCATTTTAAGAGAGATTGCCCAGATCCTAATTAATCAAAAATCTCACCGGAAAATGATTCATCCAAAAAAAAAGGGGCTTATGCAGCAACTTTGCATGACTGAGACAGTTTCTGTATCGATGATGAACTAAATATTGAGAACATGAATATGTATTTCATGGCAACAACAGACTAGCCAGAAATGATCAACAAAAAACAGCAAAAATGGTGCCTTTTATTTAATAATTTTATTTTATTTTTTTCGTTGGTTTTGGTTTTTAAGGATAACATGTAGGTTAAGAATAATATTGGATGAATATAAACATATATACATACACACACACAGAGATATATATATACACACTAGCATTGTTTTATTATTAGAAATTTTGGGCTATGTGTCGACATAGCCTCATGCCATATGTTAACATATATGCCAGAAAACTAAAAGTTGAAATTTGAATTCAAAATTCAAAATTCAAACTTTTCACTCTTTTTACACTTATTTCTATGTTATGAAAGGATGCCTTTTTGACCAAAGAATATGTCCTTTGATTCTCTACTTATTTACTCCATCTCCATCTTATCATTTCACTCACCTTGTTTCAAATTTCAAATATCATTTCAGTCTCTTATCTCATCAAACTTTCAATAACGACTTCTTCTAGTCAAATTCCAAAAACCAATAGGCTCTTTAAGAAAACTAAAAGTTTTCTCTTCGATAATGAAGATGTCATTGAAGTTTACATGGAGTACACTACTTTCGAAAAGGTTTCTCCCAGATTTGCTAAATTCGAAGATTTTTCTTCTTATAGTTTACATGACCTTTGTTTTGAAAATGAAATTCTTGGTTTAATTGAATTTTCTCGAAATGATTTTGTTTAGTACCCCAATTTGGCCAAAATAATTCATGTGAATTTAAACAAAAATTTTATCAAGGAGGTCAAGTTTGGAGTAGCATTAATGGTACTCAAATCACTTTAAATTGTGAACTTTTGGATCATATTCTTGGTTGTAAATCTAATGGAATTGACATTTTCACTTTTCAAATTGATTTACAAAATCATGAACTTCTTCACCATATTTGTGAAAGTGATGAAGATCTTGAATTTAAACATAAGAATCTTCAACCAAAATAAAAAAATCGGGACTTATGATTCTCATTTTATAACAAAGTATTACTCCAAGGATGATTAATTATAACAATCCTACTCAAAAGTTTTCAAAGCACTTCTTGCTATTTATAGTTGCTACAACATAAATTGGGCACAAGTCATTTTAGATGACTTTGTTTAAAAGAACATTTCTATATATGAGAGCACACTCTTTCATGGTGTGTATCTTGCTAGAATTTTCTTATATTTTAATGTGGATTTAAGAGGAGAAAAATCCAATCCTCGAAAAGTTTTTGACAAAGCAAATATCTCTCTTATGAATATTCCACCATTTTTCGAAACATATGAGATTCTTTCTGAAAAGAAGCAAAGGTTGGCATGGGAATAAGAACAAGAAATTCAACAAGAAGAAAAAGAAGAAGGGGATGATATGAAAGTGGAAGAAGAAGAGGAGGAGGAGGAAGAAATGAATTCTTCCATGGAAAGTTTCATAAAACCATCCCACCCCTCCAACAAGGAGATACTAAGGAACCAAGAGAAGCTTCTTAAAAACCAAAAGAAGTTTAAGGTTCTTTTAGTAAATATTTCATAGCTCTTTCCAACAAAATGGACAAATTCTTTGGAAATGTCATTTACAAGCTTGGTAGGTCATCACCATCATCATCTACACCCTTCTAAAACATATCAAGTTGTTTACTTATGATATCTAGCTATGTATTATGTATTTTTGGTTTAAGATTATGTCATGTTTATGTGTTTTCTTTGATTAGTCATTGAAATCCATATATTCTTCAAGTTCTAAATAATGTAAAATATTTCTTACCGTCTTATATTGTTTATCAGTCTCTGGACACATATAAAGGTATAAGATAAAAATAAAAAAAGTGTAGCAAAAATTCTTGTTTCAAAAATTTATGCATGTATGTCGACATACATGCTATCGGTATGTCGACGTATAATGGATAGAAAGTAAATATTTTAAATTTCAAAATATAAATAACTACAACCATCCACTCATTTCAAACGACTGTCTACTCCTATTTAAGCCAATTTCTTTCAAAAAACTCACTCATCATTCTATTCTATACTCTCTTTTTATTATCGAACATATTTTCACAAAAAATGTCTTCTCCACATAAAAAATTATGTGAAAACCTTAAACAAAATTTTCAATCTTTCAAATACATTCTCTCCTTTATCATATGAAATCAAAGATATTTAGAGTTGAATCAAATGCATATGATCAAGGAACAAGAAAGGCATTTTGATGTCATTCAATGGATAATTTCTTCCTTAATCAAAGATGAACCAATCAACAACCCCGAGTGCACTATTGACAAGGATAATGAAGACCATTAAAGCAAATCCAATCTTTGAGTTCGATGATTGGGTTGAAGTTCCATGGAACATCTAGTTATTAGGTCTGGATTTGATATATACTTTTAGGATTTAGTTTGGATTGTTTGAATTATTTGATTTGAATGAGAGGACTGTTTTGATTTTTTTGGAGTTGGATCGGCTTGCATGCATGACTTAAATTTGTATAGTTTGAAATATATTATAGGTCTTTGTTGTCATATTTAGTATAAAACACTGTATTGTTTATCAATACTTATTATCATATATAATCATAACAGTTTAACTTGAATGATTAATTTTGAAATTCTAAGTATTTATGTTAGCGGGTTTTTAGTTTTTCACCTCTTTTGGTTGATGACAAAGAGGTTGAAAAATATACATATGCATATATTCAGGGTGAGTTATCTAACTCATGGGGAGTTACATCATATTATACATATATAAGATATTAATGGTTGTCATCATCAAAAAGGGAAGATTGTTAATCCTTAGTTATTGATTTTGATGATAACAACCTTGATAATAACGATACATATATATAAAATATAGATATTAATGCTTTGCCAAGTTATATAGTATATAGTGCATGATATTATATAGGTGTTGAATCGAAGGCTGTATAGTATAAAGACTCAAACAACGGACAAGAAGACTCATGAGTGTAAAGATCAAGATATGAAGATCTTAAGACTACAGTAAAGTCTATAGAATATTGTTAAAGTCCCTCGTAGCAATCTTTGATCTCTATTTCTCATTTTATAATCCTTTATCTTTAGATTTTTTTAATATATTTAAAAAAAATTATAAAAATATTTCAAAGATTAAAATGTTTGTAAACTATTTTACAAAGTATCGAATTATTTTTACATAAATAGGATTTTCAAAACATTTAAAAATAAACAACTTTTCAAATAACACTAGTCTATATTGACATATAGGCAGATGATACGTCGATATACATGCCACAATTTTGAAATTCAAATTTCGAAATGAAGTGTCTATTCATCTAACACTTTGCGAATAGACATGTTTGTTTATTCTCTACATATAGAGGGTTCTTAAACGAATTTTTAACTGCTATTTTCTTATTATCTTATCTCCACTTACTCTGCTAAAATTTCTAATGAAAAATATATTCAAATCTTCTTAAATTCAACCAGATTCAATTTAATCTTCATCGTATTGATTCTCTACTTTTACTCTATGATTTCATCATCTCTCTCTCAATCAAAGATCAAAGTGATCTCCAAGAGGGTATAGGATTCATTGTAACTAAAGATCAAGAAATTGTCGTTGGAAAAACTATCAAACCCTAGTTGTAAGTACTTGGGTGTGATTGTAGCCCATTCAAATCAGTTGGATATGCTTAGTAGCCTGGACGTCCGAGTGTGTATGCTTATAGCCCGTCCAAATCAAGTGGGTGTACCCTAAGCTCGAAAAGTCAGAAAGGTGTGTCTCATAGCCTCGAAATCAAGATTGTAATTGGGTTTCTCTTCTACCCATTTAAAGATTGATATTTGAAAAAAACCAATACAAGCAACCATACAGGACTAGACGTAGGGTAACCCCGAACGAGTATAAAATCCTGGTGCGATCTCTCTAATTCTTTACTTTTTACTTTACTACATTTATAGTTATCTGTGTTTGTATCTGTGATTGCTAATTATGCATTGATTAATAATAATCTTGAAAGAATTTTAAAAATATTCATAAAAATTAGAAAACACTATTCACCCATCTTTAGTGTTTAATTAGCCTTAAGATCCATAATTCTGCAACCCGCATTTTCTGCAAGTTTTTTTGGTAAAATAGATTTTGATTTAAATTCTGAAAGTATGATTTGATATACAAAATACATATGAATATGTAATACTTCAAATGATTTGAAATGAAATCCAGTGTTTAGTTCTAAAGTTTTCCTTAAAGAATTTGATATAAAATATAGAGTAGTTTAGTAAAGGTTTTGAAATAATCTTCCTATATGGAAAAGATTTGTTTGTAGAGGAGGCTAAGTGATAGTGGCAAAGTCCAGAATAAATATTTGAACTTTTCATATTTTCATTTTTAGGTAACGTTTGTTTAATAAATAAGAATTAAACTTTTTTAAGTTTTTAATGGGCGCACACATCCTACACATTAGAACAATTTGGTTTGTGCATCTTATTATGAGATATTATTTGGTAGTTTTCATTTTTTGAAATAAAACGAAATTTTCGACAATTTTAGACTGTCGAAAATTTCTGAATTGATATAGAAATTAAAGCTAGGTATTTTTGTGAAAATATAAGAAGGTAAGTTTTTTATAACTCTTAATTTGAAAAGATAGTTAGTGAAAAGAAGCTTAAAATTTGATGAACATTCATGAAAATAAAATGAACAAAATATTTCGAATATACTCTTAGGATACAGTAGAGTATTTTACGAGTAATAAACTTAAGTCCTGAAGCATTTTAAGTTGAAATTGTCTTTTAATAAAATGTTTTATAAATAAAGGATGTTTGTAAACTTAAGTAAAATTTTAAGAAATGCCACCTAGACTTAAAATGAGAAAAGATTTTATGTAAATGAATGTGATTTAAAATGCCTCATAGAGTATGATTTTATTCGCATGACAGTTCTCGATCAAGGGTTTGAGTACATGATTTCAAGGTGATCTACATCGGTTCGAACAAGGATTATTCACTTGATTCTTGATGGTGAACCCTTGATGTAAATTCTTGATAAAAATATGAAGTTTTTTAACATAGTATATGGCTATGTAAGATGAGATGAGGTTTGTAATCAAGGAACCAAATCAGAGTCAACATTAGAGAGTCAAGTGATATATACTAATTTGGAAGCGAAATTATGTGATTGAGCATGTGATCGGATTTGATATTCGTACATATGACATATGTACATCGTACAAGCTTTACTCTATTTTTATATTGTGTTGGTTGCTTATAGAGAGTTTGAAAAATGACTGTTCAAATTATGTGAGGTAGAATGAGTAATCGATTAAGTACGACCCTAAGGCTATTGAGCGAAAGGTATGCTTAGTAGATTGTTTATCGTCCTTGTACAATAAGAGGATTTTTGAAACTAGACAAACCATGAGCTTTATTTGCCCATAAATTTTGAATATGGTTAAATATTAATGTGTAATTATTGCTTTGTTGCTTGTGTTGGAATTTCGGGGATGAACAATTATAAGAAGGGGAGAATGTAATGACTCAGAATTTCGAACACTTCTTATTTAAATATATGAAATATTTAAATTTTTGAATATTAAATAAATGCGATTAAACTGATTTAATAACCTTGTTAACCCTTTTTTAAAAAATAAATGATGACAAAAAAGAATTTGTTTGCAAAAATAAATAGTTCGAATAAATATCGATAATGTGATTGAAAATCATTTTATCAATAAACGGTCTTAGAACATATAAAATTATCATGCAGCGATACTATCTTGGATTTTGACGAAACTAGTGCCATCAAGGTTGGAATAATAAGGTGATATACGTCGAAGATTTTTGTATTGATTTGACACCCTATGTAGCTGTGCAGACTCAAATCGTGTGTCAATTTTATTTGAGATTATAATATAATATATAATTTATAATATAAACCTCACCATCCCTCCTACCTTACCTCTCTCAGAAACTCATTCCTTCTTTATTATTTTATTTCTCTCTTCTTCTGTAGACATAAGACAATGGCCGCCATCTTCCTCAAATTGTTTTCATAGCTTCGCTTAACCAAAATCGGCATCGTTGGATCCATTGGGTTCGTGGTAAGGAGATCTTTACATTGGTGTAAGAAATGATGGGTCGACACTACTTGGTTGAGATCGACTTGTGAGGCCGAAGTTAGGGTTAGGGATTCATGGTGATTTAGGCAGCATTATGCAAGGACAAATGTGTCTTGATCTTCTCTTGCGAAGATGAATAGATTGGAGTAGTTTGGGGAAGTGGGGTCATCAATGAAAAAACATGACATTTGATTGTGTAACGACCCATAAATTTTAACGATTTTTAAGTAACGTAATTAACAAAAGTTTTTCTTGAAAATATATAATAAAATTTTAGCTATGAAAATTTGATATTCGTTATGCATTTATTGAAGCATAACAAGTGTCAGATTTTCATCTGAAAATATGTAAGTTTGTCTGGTTGTGAAATTTCAATTTTAAATTTAAATCGGTTAATTTTATGAAAATAAAATATTTCAAAATTGGAATATTTTAATATAATAAAAATGTAAATCATTTTCTGAGTGAGACGCTACAATTCATTTCGCCAAATTTGGACTACCGTAGCCCAGTTATCTTATTTTCGGCGTTTTAGTAGCATTTTCGGTAAGGAAAAATCGATTTTTAATAGCTTTGCCGTATCATCTATATCTATGTACCATTCTGTCCGTCTCGTCGTGCTAATCTCCACAGTATATTCATTTATGTATTTCGGTGTCCGGAGCATGGCAAAATCTGCGAAATGGTTAAAAGTATCGGTACCCGTTTTAAATTTTTGGTTTTCCTTGTGTCCTTTCGTTATCCACGGCATAAAATAAACAGTCGTTTGCTTTTATTATTTCCTGAATTCATGTGCATGGCTTTCTTTGTTCCCAATGGTTAATATATGTTGGTTCTTTTGCAATTCTTCATTCAGTCTATTGATTTCTTTAGAAAATAATAATAATAATAATAATAATATATACGGTTTTCATATTTGTATCTCCTTGAAACATCGGTTCCATGATACTCACGCCTCCTGAACTCCACTTTCTTTCACCGTGACAGCTCGAGCAACCCATCTCCCTCCTCCATCTTCCTTTGCCACCATCTCCGATCTTGCTCTTCCTCAACCGCCACAATAGCCCACTGAAAAATGCCACTGCCCATCATCGACCCTCCACCTTCCGCCATATAACCATCACAGCCGCCCTGTCCTCCACCCGACCAAATGCCAACCTTCCTCACCTTTTCCTTCGCCCTCACGCAACCTCTGACTCGACAGCCACCATGTCCATGTGCCCTGCCTACATACAACCCTCCACTGAAGAACCTCCAATGTCTAGCCTCCATCTCCGCCCTGTAACCCATTGCCCTCTCCTTAACTCATGCCTGACACGCACACACCACGTCAGTCGCCCCACTTCCTCTCGACCACTAACAACCCACCAACCGAGTCTCTCCTTGGAAGCCAAACGCCAGAGCAGCCGCTTGAATCCAAATGTAATGACCTGGTATTTTGAACCATTCAAATCGATAATCATCCATTCATGCCATACTTGAATTGCTCAAAATAATAGATTGTTAATTTATATTTGGAAAAACTTAGCATATACAGTAAATAAATCAATCACAAAATCACGGACACAGAGTATTACAAAAATAAGGAGCGGAACAGATAAATAGTAGTTCATGAAGCTGCAATAAAACATCAAAGTCTGAAATAAAATGAACATGTCTCAAGTACAAATAAATCTCTAACACAAAAGCAATTAACAAGTCTGAATATAAATGACTGAAATAAATGAAAGATGGATAGATAGATCTTCAAACAAACCTCCAATCTCCAAAGGTGAGTCTCAAATGTTGTGACACTCGGTCTGACCCAAGCATAAAGCAAAACACAAAACATTAGAGTCAGGATTAGCATTCTTATATCGGTAAATTTAACTCAAGTGAAATGTCAACTGAAATACAAGTAACTTAAAGGATGTTTGGCATACTCATCCTCTAAGGATCTGTGGAACTATCTACTATGTGATAATATACTCTATTGTAATATGTCTATCAGTAAAGTAAAGCATTAAAATAGCGTTAAGGTGTTACCTATATCCCCTTTGACACATTTTATATAGTCCCGTAATCTATACGATACCGTAATTCCTTCGTAAACTAAAGGGCTAGCATAGGGCACTCCATAGGTACGGTATAAACCAAACTTGTAGAAGGCGCGATAAGGCATGTGATAAGGCACGTGAGGCAATGCCAGGGTAGATATACCGTTTGTGGATCTGGACTGGTGGTAATGCATAGCAACTACTACCACCCACCTCGAAACACACTCCCAAATCAAAGATGCACCCAACCAAATCACAAAGTAATAGAATTGTATTGAAGGAATGTGCCTAATCGGAGGAATGACCTCACTTGTCCTGGCATGGCTCCTGTTTTTGCCACATCAAGCTGACTCATGGGACTCAGGGCTGCGCTAGAATCTCATATAGAATCATCACCAAACCATCTTGCTTCGTTTTGGAATCTCCACCATGTACACAGTTGTTAAAGTGATTTTCGGTATTGGCAGAGAATATGACAATATCCGATGCGGTCTCTTTAACAGCCAAATGCTTATTTCACACCGTGGTTATTTCATTTCAAATAGTTCATACTTCATATCAAAATATCATATTCATTCCAAAATCATATCAATTCGATATCATTATTCAATTTAAATAATATTCATTTCTAGAATTGTAGCACTATTAAACTGTAACACTTTCAAAATCATAATACTTTTGAAATCATAACACTTCCAAAATCCTAACAGTTCCAACCAAAAAAGTTTAGATGTTGAAAATAGTATATATATATATTAAAATAGTTATAACTTAAATTCTTTTATATATTAAAATAATTTATATATTAAAATAGTTATAATTTAAAAATAGTTTATATTTATTTAAAGAGATTATACTGAAATAGTTTCCCAGTTAGAATTGTTTCATCCAATTCCACAAACTGATTCAAATCAACTTAAATTCCAAAATTCAATTTAAATCGATCCCAGTTCAACACTTTCAATTTAAAAGATTAAATATTCATTTCAAATTCTTAATATACCATTTCAATTTTTATCGATTTCAAATCTAGGTTTGAACCATCATTTCAATTCCAATAAGATTCAAAGTTAAATATTCAACCATTTTCAATTTGAGTTTCATTTATTTTCAAATTTTAACTTTAATTTTATTCAAATTGGAAAATATTCACTTAATCATTCTAATAATAATTAAATAAAATCTCTAATTACACCTAAATATTCAATTTTTAAATTATTTAAATTTGAAAATATTCATTTTGTCACCTTTTATCAACATCAAGTTATAAAATCCTATCTTTAAAAATCTCAAATTAATAGGTTTCAAATTAATTTCTACTTAAATACAATTCTTAAACAAATTAAGTTACAAATCAATTTCAACTATCTTTCCAAGCTTAATTCATTAAAGTTATTACAAAATCTATTTTTAAGAATATTAATATAAATTTAATTAAATATTTTATAATATTTAAATATTATATATATACACACACATATATATATTGTGAGAAATGCGGATTACGGATCTTAAGGCTAGAATTAACACTAGAGGGAGGGTGAATAGTGTTTTAAGGAATTACTAATTCGTTTTGAGTTTGTATTAATTTGAACACAAATGTATGCAATATTCAGACACGAATATGATCATAGAATCAAACATAGATGCTGATATAAAGCAAAAGCAGTAAAAGAAAGAACACACCGAATTTTATACTAGTTCGGAGTTACCCTACATCTAGTCCTACAACACAAGTACGGATTCCCTTTCAATATCAATTCTTACAATTACACCCTTGATTTCAAGGTTATGAGGTACATCGCTCCAGATTCACAATCCTTTGGGTAGAGATACTTGATTTTACGGGCAACAAGTTAACCCGATTGATTTTTCAGGCTACAGTCACACCTTTTCTCGCTCGATTGATTACAAAGAAGTCTATAACTCTGAATAGCACTGGGATCCTGTTGAGATAGTGATAGAGAATCAAATCAGAGATGATCTAGTTAGATTCAATGGTGATTTCAGCAGAGTAATGGTAAAAATGTATATAAAGAAGTGTGGAAGAAGAAGAGGAGTGAAATCAGAGAATATATATGAATGTAAATTCATTTAAAACAGCCCATGTTTATAGTAGAACAACAGCCATGTCCATTCGTGAAAGGATATGACGAATAGGCACTTCCTTTGAAATTCAAACTTTTGAAATAAACTGTCACCTTACCTACAATGGTTCCTTGGGGTTGTCGACAGGCCTAAGTTATTTTAGGTAATTTTTTTCTTTGAAAATAACTTCTATCTTGTATTAAAACTATTTTGAACTTTATAAATATACTTAACTATAGTTAAATACATAAATAAGAATGATTTTAAATAAAACTTGTTTGGCAAATGAAATTAGTAATTGAGTTAATTAACTTAAGTTATATTAATGAGAATTTGACTTGGAATAAAATGGAAGTTAGATTGCTTTTGAAATTAATTCAATTTAAATGAGTTTGCTTGGACTTAAAATGAATTTAAGTTAAGTAAGAGAGTTGTGAAATCATTTAAATTGAACGAGATGGTTTGAATATTGTTTGGAAGCATTCAAAATAAGTGTCGAAATATTTCATATGTGCCTATGGAAGTATATAATATGCACTGTTTATAGAATCCATGTTTTAGTTATTTATATATAAGTGAAATGCTATAAACTTTGTATATTTGTCACTTACCTGTTTAAAGTGAGTAAGTACAGGTACAGGAGAGCAGTATGGCTGGATTTGATCATGCAAAATGCTAAATAAATAACCTCTTTGCTTAAAAACGCTAAATAAGGTACGCCTACGCAATACAAATAGGAAATGTGAACTGTTTTTTCTGTTTTTCGACCGTATGGGTCGATGTATATATATTTATATCTCTTGTCAAATTGTAAAAGCTCCTCCGTACAAAGGAGACTCTGCCAAAAAATTTCGAAAATTTTGGGAGTTAGAAACTTTTTGAATCTTTTGAAAATTTTCACTAATGACAAATAATTTAAATTTGTTAAGAAAATAGAATTATAACTGAATGTTGAAATCTAATTTAAATTGTATAAGTACAGTAACATGAACTGAAGAATTGTTCAAAGAAACTAAAGGAAGGAAAAAAGTTTGCAAATAAACTTTTATTTGAGATTTTAAATAAATTAAGAAGTAAAACTAATAAAGGAAATGGTTAATTAAATATGGGTTGAGATAGGGTGAATCAAAATTCAATATTCAAAGTTTGGAAATGAATTGAATTCAAGTAAAATTGGGAAGAAGTATTTATATTTGAAATTAATGGGTTTTAAAAAAAAGAAGGCAGTAAATTGGAAATATACTCAGTGAATAATTGAATGAAGATTAAAACTGGAAGTTGTGACAAGGGAAAGTGAGTATAAGTGAATTGCAATCAAAATAAATGTGAATAAAAAGGGAATTGATATAATTGGTAATCAATTGGGGCAAACACGTAGGATGTACGTGTATTATTTTATTCGCATAGCTATATTGATCCAGAATTCGAGCACAGAATTTCGAGATAGTTTTATCGATCCGAGTTAGGATTTTTCACTCGATGTTCGACGGCTAACCTGGATATGGAATTTTGATTGAGTCTAGAAATTCTCTGTCATAGTCATGACTATGCAAGGGGAATGACGGTTTCTGATCAAGAAATCAGATCCGAGTCCGCACTAGGAAGTCGGGTGGACGATACTACTTCGAAAGTGAAATTGTGTGATTGAGTGAGCGATCGGATTTGGTATTGCGTACAGATGATATATATGCATCGTACGGGCTTAAGTAAAACAAATATTGGAAATGTGTAAAAGAAGTCAATAAATGTTTTTGAATGTTGTGATTGGATATTATTGCTAAACAGGATATGCGGGTATGAAAAAGGGAAGGGAAAATTGGTTTTGATTTCAGATAATAAATTTGAATTGCCCGACTAAAAAGGTATGTGTTTAAAATTCTATATGGAATTTGATTGGGTTTTTGGATCTAGCCACTTGGCTTTTTGTTTTCTTTTTGGATTTGGGGGCCGTAGAGCCATTTTGTAGTTGTACCGAGCTAGCCGCGCAAAGGAGACACTGGCGAAATTTTTCGGACATTTAGAGAGTTAGAAAATTTTTGAGAAAATTCTGATAATTTTAAATCTGATTTAAAAATTGAAATTTGAATGATTGAGTAAGTAATATTGTTTGAAACTATGGGAAAGTTGGGGAAGTAAGTAAGAATTGTAATGGGTCTTCTATAAAAAGGATAGTTGGTTAGATGTTGAACTGATTGGTTTTGGGAAAAGTAAACTGGTATTAGACCATTCTTCCTAACTAGTAATTTCGGGGACGAAATTCTTTTAAGGGGGGAGGAATGTGATGATCCGAAATTTTTAAGCAATTTAAATTGGAATATTTAAATTGATTTGAAAAATTTAAAAGAAATTTTTTAACTTGAATTCAAAGATCACTAATTAATTGTTAATCAAATTATTGAATTTAATAATTTGAAATTGGATATACTATTGAATCTTCAGTTTTAAGCCGGTTAAAAATAATTTGAAGCTTTGGAAAATTTACTTTGATAATACTGAAGGTAATATAACTTTTAAAATTGAATTTAAAGGTATTTATTCAGTTTGAAATTTTATCGTTTAAATTGATATTTGAAAATAGCCTTTCGAGGCATAGTCTCGGAATTCGACGAAACCAGTTCCATTGGGTCCGTAATATTAAATTATTATCAGATTTTAAATTTCGTAGTGATTAGACTTGCTGAGTGAGCATACGGTATATAAACGCATGGAAAATTTACCGAGACAAATTAAATCTAAATAAAATATATTTGCTGTTTTTAATCCGACAAAAAGTACAACCCGCCACCTTCTTTGTCTCCTTCATACCCACTTTTTATTTTTCTTCCCCTCTACACAAAAATTGTTGTTCGAACATTTAAAAAAATAATTTATAAACCCAAATCAAACGAAAATGGCCCTTCTTTTTCTATACAAATCGAAATCAAATTTCACTTCTCCCTCTGTTCGAAAATGGCGGAGCGGATATCTAGCCTTGTCGAACGAAGAAAAAAAAAGAAGAAGAGAGAATCGTCTGAGCTTTTAATCGCAAGCATGTTCCCTTCTTCCCAAGTCAAGACCCATTCATTTCGAATCACACTCCGATCATGAGCCAAAACCGACGTCGAATCACTCCTCGATGCAGCCTTATCGATCTGGAGCTTCAGACCCGAATCAATCTCGAGCGGTACTCGATTCCAGATGATTCGCGTTGTCGCGTGGAAGGAGGTAGATCGATGACAGCGTAGTCTGGGTGGCTGCGATGTTCTCGAGGTCCTTGGAGTCGACGAGCTAGGGTTCCTGGAGGAGTTGCGCGTGTTAATCGATGTTCGGCAGGAGCGTGTGGCGAGTCACGTAGATTGCGGCCGACTATCAAGGTGATTAAGAGTAGGTTAATTAATATATTTTGAGGTGACTAGTTTAAATTTGGGGATTAGTTTTTTTTTTATCAGGATTTTTTTACGGTAGGATATTCAAAACAATTTGGGTTTGAATCTAATATACACATATATTGGACTTTGAAAAAAGAAAACATAGGAAATAATATAAAGATTTGATTTTTATCTATATAGATATTTCTTACAAATATAGTAACTTTCAAAAGTAAAATAAATATACTCTTACATATTCTCATTTGCTAGTTTACTTTTAAGAATAATGTATTTTAGGATTTATTTGTTCATCTAACTTATTTAAATTTATTTTAGTTGATAAAGAATTTTTTTAAGGAAAATAATTAGTTAAAATAAATTATTAGTTAATTAAATTAAATTTATCAAATGGAAATTAATTATTCAAATTGTTGGAATATTAATTAAATCATATAATTGTTATACAAGGTCTCAAATCGAGTCGAGAGGGAAGTGGATTATGACAATAAAAGCAAAGTTGAGTTAATCTCACTCAGTTAATTTAAATTTAAATTTAAATGATTAGATTTAAATAATTGTTTGAGTGGTTGAATTGACCGATGTGCTATAGTATGGTATATTTTGGAATTGGCATATTATATTATGCTAACATCTGTGGATGCAGGGAAAACAAGTTGGACGGATCCAACTGGACCCCTCAACATTTATTATTTAATATTCTCTGTTGTGATTACTTGATATTCTATGATGAATATATTGGAATATTGAATGTTATGATTTGATTGGATATATTTGGGTAAAATGAATTACCGAAACTGTATAAATTGGATTTTGGAAAGAAAATAGAGGAAGTAAATTTGTAAATGAAATAATTTTAGAGAATTTAATAAATTAAGAATGAATTGAAAAAGAAATGGAAGTATGTTAAATACTAATAAACAACTTCGAGTATAAAAAGAAAGGGTTTGAATAAACAGTAATTAATGAATTGTAAAATTATGTGATATTAATTTAAATGAATAAAGAATTATTTTAAAACTTAAAGTTTTAAATTTATCTAAGGAATAAGATGTAAATTGAGAAATCTAAATTGGTATTTCAATTGAAAGTATTTAAATCATAATTAAGGAATAAAATCTGAAATTAAAGGATTTTTGAATAAATGAAGTAAATTGGAAATCAATTTGGAAGTTGATTTAAGTGTTTGAAATTGGATATTTGGAAGAATAAATTCAATGTGGGAATTTATTAAAGGAATGAGAAAAATTGTTTAAAAATAAATAGTGATTTATTTTTAAAGGTTGTGAAGAGAAGTATATTTCTCTGGATAGCCAAGTACGTTTTAAGTAAATTTTTAAATATAAGATAAAAGTTTAATGTTGTTTTAAAAAGCATGTTTTAGAAAATTTATTATTTCTGAATGTTTAAAATTCTAAAGTAAATATTTTTCAAATCTATTATTGTAATAATTATTTAAAGGTGACTTAGTATTTTGTTTTAAAAAGTGAAACCTAGTTTTATATTTATAAAGTAATATTATTTTCAAATATTCATATAGTATGTATTTTTAACAAATTATTGAAGTAGTTTTAACTTAAATATTTTGAAATATATTTCAAAGTAAGCGTTTTAAATTATTTGAAAAATCTAAAGCTTTGTGCTTGGTAATTTCAGAAGAAATAGAAAATATTTGGGAAATTTATTCAGAAAAGGAAGATAGTTTTGAAAACTGTTTTCAAAAGGGTTTGAAAAGTGAAAATATATCTTGTAAAGATATTTTTGAAGTTAATAAATAATTGGGAAAATTATTTATTGTTGGATGGTTGTTTGGGAATATTAATTGATAGTTAAATAACCGACTATCAATATTGGCCAAATGTGTTGATCGTTTCGAAGAGACCGGGATCGAGATTTATTTCTCGAAAACCACTTCGATCCGGTTTGTACGCTTCGTGGAAAATGATTTTGGATTCGAAGATGGAGCAGTGAAGTGCAAGGGCTAGTCGCTACTAATCCTGAGGATATTTCCAAAATGGATGTAGTAGGAATAGTGCCTTCGGTTCCGTTCAGACCCGGGACGGACTTGTATGGACGAATGCTTTTGGGACATCGTCAGGTGGACGATGGGCATTCTAAGGGATATGTTCTGAAAAGGTAACGCTTAGCCTCAAGCCTCATCAAATGGGAATGACTGAAAATCAGGGGTTATGCAGTAAGGCTAGATGGGTAGCACCCAAGCAGGGTGAGGTCATTCCTGTCTAGATGTCCCTTTTATTTCGGCTTAGTGAGCGGTTGCTGATCCCAACCCCGGGGTGATCTCACTCGAGATTATCCAGTAAGGGGTAGTCTCGGTCTTGTGGTGCAGGGGAGCGGACGTACTCCTCGGTACTGTGATCTAGGCCACGTACTATGACAGGTGGTACCCCAGTGCCTAGTCATTAGTTGGAAACCCATTCTTCCTACGAGCCTTGTACGGGTTTTGTTTCTATTACCCACTCTGTGGTTAGTAGCTGGAATTTAATAATGTAACAATTTCGGCTATTTTATAAGTATTTTTATATAGACCCTATTATGATATCAGAGTATTTCTATAAAAATGTTTTAGCTATCCTAAGCTAAAAACCCGACATGTTTATTTGTGGCGTGGTTTTACGAGATGCTTTTGTTTTCAAAGAATTTTTGTAACTTTAATAATCAATTGAGTGTGATTTTCTCATGCTGGTATTCCAGACTGACTTGGGTGTTATTTAACTGTAATGCTCGGGTCAGACCGAGTATTATAGGATACAGGATATGATGCTGTGGAGCTCAGGAGACGAGCTGGATGACGATACGTAGTCTCGTACTTGTATATATATATATTCCGCTGTGTTGTTTAGTTGTGTATCCGGTTTTATGATATTGATGTTGAGCTGTGATTGATGTACTCTGATGATGTAATATATGAACAGATATATTTGTTTTGTGTAAAGATCATTATTATCTATTATATTTTATTCCGCTGCGATGGTTGGATCCTGATGTTGATTTCTATTTTCTTCTTCTACCTCTTCTTCTTTAACCCAAATGGTTCGTATTTCTGTGCAACTTGAGTTGATTTACGTAAAATAGTGTTGACTCAAGGGGTACGGATTTGCGGGTCGTTACAGTTGGTATCAGAGCTTAGGTTGGTGATAACCTTGGCTCTGGTGGGAATTACTCATTGAAATAGAGTCAATAGTACTCTAGACTGAGTTTGAGCGTATTAATAGATATGAGCGCGTATTTGTTAGTGTATATAAAATGATTTTATATTGTGTTGATTGGTTTATTGAGTAGTTTATGGATTCTGGTCAATACGAGTAATTATATTGATAGGGATCCCTAAACACTTGAATAGAATAATTCGATATAGTATTGTTTTAAAGTAGGGTAAATGAAATAATTTTACCCAAATTATTTTTGTATATAAAAGATATAAATTTTTGTAAAGTATTATAGTATTTGGATGCTTGATTTTTAAGGAAGGATAATATTAAATTATTAACACTATTGTGTAGAAATTGAAGACTTATAACCAAAGTTGAAGAATAAATTTATATGACAAAATGGAATTTGAAATATAGATTATAAATGAAATTTATAAATTGAAATGAACTTCATATAAAAATAAGATTTGTTAATGTAAACTGTAAAGGTGATTATAATTTTGGAATAGAATTCCAAAGGAACATTTGAAAATTGAAATGAGATAAAATTCCAGAGAATGTTTGAATGTAGATTTAAAGAGATTATAATTTGGAATTTTTGGGAAAAATTTAAATTCCTTTTGGTTTAAAAACGGTTTTCAAAAGGATTGGAGGAATAATAGTAATATTTTGGAAATATTTTTGTGTTGAATTCGAAATCTTGTGAGATTTGGAAATTAAAAATATTTGAAATGTTGTTAAAGAGAAAAGCACTAAACTCTTTCGGTCGCTGGAAAATAATTTCGGTGTTGACTGCAGCATCATCGATGTTCATTTTCGAGTTCTAGAAGAGAAATTTCTACCAAGTTGTTTTAAATTGGAATTGTTTGCGAACTGGGTTTGGTTTTGAAATTCAAAGGGATAATTGAATTTTCCAAAGGATTTTGGATGTAGTTGATTTCAAAGGTGATATTGAGATTTTGGGAAATTATTTGGATTCTGGAATCTTATTTAAAATGTTTATGGAATAATAAATAAATATTGGCTGAATAAATGTATAATTCCGAGTTAAAAGTAAAACGTGAATGGGATTGGTTGTCCATTGATGAAAGTATGAAAATAAATAAGTTTGTGATTTATAAAATTTAGAAGTGAAATAAATAAGCCAAAATAAAATTGATTTGAATATGGGAAGTGAATGAAAAATCCAAAACTTAAATTATAAATAAATTGACCTCCAGTAAAATAGTTAAAGTGGTTTAAGATAAAAATAAAATATTGGGAATAAACCTTGTGTAACGATCAGGATTTTTCGTTGCCGAAAAATCGAACCGTTAGGGTTTTAGAAGAAGAAAGAGGTAGAAGAAGAAAGAAAAGAAAGAGAAGAGAAAACAGAAAAACAAGTAACAGAACGAGAAACAATAACAGAATCTCACAGTCGCAGCGGAACAACATATAATAGATAAATGAATATTCATTAAAACAAAAGAACTATACATTTTATACATTACATCACATTACATTACATCAATCAGAGTGTACGACAACAACAGCGGAAAGAAATACTATATACAATAGATAATAGACTACGCTATCTGGCTCGCCTCCAGATCTGCACAGCAACTCCCGAATCCAGAATAACCTGACAACCTAACTCTAGACTGCCCGTGTGGAAAATAGTGGGCACCCAGAGTTTAGGAAAGGAACAATAAACTCCAGGTCAGTCATGGGACTGGTGTGAGAACTCAAAACAGTTTATCTTTAAACACGCAACAAGAAAGTTTAAATTTTGAAATCCGCAATGCTTTTTGGAAAATGAAACTACCATAAGGCCTCCCGGCACACACACAATGCAAACGCACACATGGGGGAGATTTCTCCTTATGATAGTCAAACATGCTTACTACGAGAAAAATTCTTTGATATTATTACTAGTGCATAGTGGAAAATATTTCGAAAGTATAATATAAATCCTAGCCAGCATAGGTACCATGATACTATGCCTACTATAGCTGCCATGTTAAATGGCAGGTTCTACAACTAAAACCGTACAAGGCACGTATTGGATGAATGGATTTCCAACAAATGGTCAGGCTAAGGAACTTCCTACTGCCACATGGGATCGCCTCTGGCGGGACGTCCCGAGAACTAACGTTACGGTTAGATCTCTGCCAACACAAGGCCGGGTTACCTCTGTAACTAGGTAACTACTACACGAATATGTCATCCCCCGGTCCTTTGGGACCTTTATCCGAGCGCTCGATACCAACAACACCACACAGAAATAGATATAGTGTTTCCACATGAGTAAATATCTGGGCTCCATACCATGATACCACCCTTTTCCAGAAGGGAATGACATACCCTAAAGGGCGCGACCCTCATAACCTTGCCGCATATTCCTGTTTCGACCATTTCCGGGGAGTGAGGTCCTGACGAAGTCTCGTCCACAAAGCTACGCTTTGTGTAACAAAGCCATGCTTCGGGTCCACAGATGACCAAAGCAATAATCACAAAGATAAATGATCAAACAAATGATCATATCACAAATGACCAACCAATGATCATCACACAGCAGCACTCAGCATGCCACATTACCAGATTGGGAAATATCGCTGATAACCTTCAACTACATAACCTCTGAGCTCGTACGTCTCAGAGAAGGGTGTTAAGCTAAGAGAATAAATTCTCCGCCACCAACAGAAATGTATTTGAAAGAAATCTGCTCTATCTCTCAAAATGTAATGTCAGACACGTAACCATACAAGTCTGTTCCGGGTTCGAACAGAACCGAAGGCACTTCCAAAGAAGCCCTTGCAATCCGGGTATTCACAATCCCGATAAAATTTCCCATCACAAAGGAAATCTCCATATCGTAGCTAACGATGCGGAGACAATCGATAGGTCATCCTATCGTTTTCACAAATACCCGGTCTTCACACCGGTCTTCAAATGCTATCCATAACGACGTATCACATATTCGGAATGGGATATACGACACAAAGGTCCTCTCCCGGCTAAACCGAATAGCGAGCGCTTATTTTAAAAATAAGTGTAGCATTCAATTTCAAACAATCACAACAATTACCATCCAAGGGTAAATACTGATAGTCGGTTATTTAACTATCAATAAAGATGCGCCACATCATCAGATTCCAAATAATTTTTTCCAAAATTATTAAATCCCAAAATATCTTTACAAGATATATATACACAATTTCCAAATAATTTCCCAATTTATTTGCTTTACCAAAACACCTTCACAATAAAATTTTCCACACTTTACCCATTTGAAAACCCATTTCAAATTAAACACCTTAACCATTTGAAAACAAATTTCAAATTACACAACTCAACCATTTGAAAACAAATTTCAAACCACCATTCATCCTTTATCCCTTTTGAAAACAAATTTCAAAACAACATATAAATCCTTACCGATTTATTTTTAAATTTTACGCTCCAAATTCGTGAATTTTATTTCCATCTTTAAAAATAAATCAACATTTATTTTTAAACCAATTTCCCTTCCTATTATAAATTCCAACGTGAATTAAATCCCAAATACCCATTCATATTTGATTTCAAATCGATTCCAAAATATTCGCTTACACTTTTACCTTTAAAAGGTGAATTCACCAAAAACGTTCCATTCCATATTGGAAAATCATTTCTAAACTTATTTAAAAATAAGTAATTCACAATTCAATTTATTTTCAACAATTCGAAAATATTCCATATGCTTAAACCATAGTTAAGTATTAATTTCATTCCTTTAAAGAAATATTCTTTTATTCACATTTATTTGGGTTAAAAACGAATGTTGCGCAAAACATCGTTACGACAACCCAAAAACACTAGTATATGGATTTGAAATTAAAAATAGATATATAAATCCAATACTATACCAATTATCCCCTTCTGTTTCTCGAAAACGTCTATTTCAACAATCAATGTTGAAATCTATGTTTTCAATACTCAATACATTTTAAAACACCTTTAATTCGTTTTAAATTCCATTTAAAACATTCCTTTCCCAAAAACAAACCCATTTTATTTAATAATCTATTCAATATTCAAAATAGTGAATATAGCCCACTTAACAAATTCCCATATTTCAATTTATCAAATTCGATGAATTTCAAATTTATAAACATAGTTTATAAATTCCACTTCTATTATAAACCCCAATTTTATAAATCCCTTTATTAATCCGATGCAATTTACATAACCCAATTTCATACCCAAAAGCCATATTGTAAGTTAAATACTTATAATATTATTTATTTACCAAATCGTTCCTTTGAACTTCACCAATTTAAAATCTTATCACTTACAAGATTTCTTTATGGTTTATAATAATTTCAACTAATGAAATCTTCATTTATTAACAATTTCTATAAAATTCCCCTTTTTAATGCCCAAATCCATTTCTATAAGTTAATAACTTATAAACTTAAAATTTTCCAATAACCATTCGTTTTATAAATTTCACATTCTATAAATCTAAAATTTTAAATGAAATTCATCTTATACATTAACTTAGCACTTTATAAACTCATTTTATAATCCCAAAAATTCTATTTAAAAATATCAATTTAAAAAAAAATCTTTTATATTCATCCTTTATAAAAATTCAAAAATCTAAAATTTAACTATTTTATAAATCTATCTATTTTAAATTTCCCTTTTGGTTATATTCCATAAAAATCATAGTTTAATAATTTTAAAATTTCAAATCTTAATTTATTTTAAATTGCATCAAGTTCAAAATTTTACTAAAAACATATACTTGAAAATTTTCTTTAAAATCCCTTTTTAAATTCAAATCATTATTTTTAACTTAAAATTTTTGAATCCGATAATGCAACAGCATCATATGGTCAATTACGGGAACTAACAACATATGTCGATATGAACATCAACAATAACACAATATCAATAATCAAATAAATATGTGAGGAATCCAGTTGGATCCCTCCAACCTGTTTCCCTGCAACCACAGACGTTAGCACAATACCAATTCCACTTCGAGGTGGAATATCGCGGTATATGGGATTTTATAAAATATCCGCTTAATAACGGCGCAATAGGGTCTCATCCGCTATACGAGGCGGGAAATCAAATCCGATATATACATATACCAATATATATATATCGCTATATATAGTATATATCCTACTATATCTACTAGCACAATCAAACAGCAATCATCAATCAACATTAACTACTTAAAATTTTAAACAAAACCTTTCGATTGAGTGAGGAGTTCTCACCTTGATTTTTATTTTCGTTTTTGGCGTTCGTTTCGAATAAAATTAAACGAACGTTTAATTTTACCCGAAATTCAAACGAGCTCCAATCGACTCCAAACCAGTTGCATTGCGAAGAGCTCGGCGATACGAAGCCAACGCAAAAAATCTCGTTCAATTTGGACCTCGCAGCAAAAAGTTATCACGTTTTAAAGATTGAACGAATTTGAATTTTGAATTTAAACTAAAAATTAAAAGAAAACACCTCACCCCCTCTTCACGCGTGCGGGCCCCATGCTCTCCCTTCTTCCCGTGCGTGCGCGTTTCATCTCCAGCCTATCATCGTGCAAAAGAACCCATAAGCTCCAATCTAGGGTTTGAAATCGCCCCCAAACCGTCGCGTTCCAGCTCGATCAGGACGTGCCACTTTGAAGCCCTCGTCAACCCCCATGCTCGGCCACCACCCCTTGGAGCTCGGCCCCCTCCTCCACCTTGAGGAATGAACGAAACGCACGGCCTTTGTGCCCAAATACCCGTTGACCCAAAGCTCCGAACACGATCTCAACCGTTGAACTTGTAGATCTTAGAGTCCTCTACGACTTTGCAGTTGATAACTTCTTGAATCGATGCGCGGATTATAAGATAATTGGAGGAGAATTCGGGTGATTTCTGGCCATTGGAACTAATAATGGCGGCTGGCCCTAATCTCCTAGGGTTTTGAGATAAAATAACATATATATACTAATATTATTTTAATAATAAAATCTCCAATTTGACACTTTTGCAAACGAACTCCAAACGACGCGTGCCGCCAGGCGATCCTAAGGTTTTTCCGCGTTCCGGACACAATGGAACAGGTTTCGTAAGCTAATTCGGAAGTATGTGTGAGATACGGCAATAAACAGTCGATTTAAATTTAAACCGATTTAAGCGATTTCTAGGCGTTTTGGCTTGTACCGGACAAACGACAAATCCAAACGACTTGAAATTTGAAATCTTACAATAATATCACATTACGGATCCGATGAAACTGGTTTCGTCAAAATCCGAGACCGTTTGAAAAATGGCTATTTTAACTCGCCGAATTAAAATTAAAACGATATCGATGCGTTTGGAGCTGCCACGGTCAAACGACAACTCCGATTGCTACGAAAATTGAAATCCGATAATAACTAACTATTACGGATCCAATGGAACTCGTTTCGTTCAATTCTGAGACTGTTCAAAAATTGGCTATTTTTCAGTCGATAATTAAATATTAAAATATTCAATTTTTTACAAATTAACTCCAAATTCAATTTTACAAGTTCTAAAATATTTCTATAACTTTAATATGATATAACAAAATTTTCCAAACCATTTTCAATCATATCTAACCCAATATTCAATTATCTACGGAATTTCACTATTAATTAATCGATTTAAATGACCAATTAAATCCAATATTCAAGAAATAAATTATTTAAC
This sequence comes from Allium cepa, assembly GCA_030765085.1. Lineage (NCBI taxonomy): Eukaryota > Viridiplantae > Streptophyta > Magnoliopsida > Asparagales > Amaryllidaceae > Allium > Allium cepa. The sequence continues at coordinate 617,983,772 of CM060931.1, forward strand.
TTAAAATTTTCACTTATAAACATTTAAAATTAATTAAATACTCAAATTTAAATTACTAAAAATTCTGGGTCGTTACAATCTTCCCCCCTTAAAAGAATTTCGTCCTCGAAATTGCAAGTTAAGGAGAATAATTCATAATCCGTTTATTATTTTTCCAAAGCTAATCAGTTTTATTAACTTTCTAACACCAATCTTTTTATTAAAGATTTACTATCATTTCAATTAGCTTTCCAACTTCAATTATAGGTTTCAAACAACATTGTTTACTCAACAATTCAAATTTAAATTTAAATTCAAATTTCAAACTTTCAAAATTTCTCAAAATTTTTCTAACTCCCTAAATTTTCGAAAAATTTCGCCAGAGTCTCCTTTGCGCGGCTAGATCGGTACGACTACAAAACGGCTCTACGGCCCCTCAGAATCAAAAAGAAAAGAGAAAGCCAAGTGGCTAGAGAAGGATATCATCAAATCTCATATAAAAACTGAAATACGTACCTTTTTGTCGAGCGTTACAAATTTTTTTTACTTTGAAATCAAAATCCCAATTCCTTTATAACCTGTATATCCTGCTAGCATAATATCCAATTATAATATTCAAACCAATTTGCCAATTCAATTATAAAATTTCCAATACATGCTTCTTATACCACTTTTAGTTTACTATTAAAGTTGCATATTCATTTTCATTCAACTTTGCATTTCAATTTTCATTTGAATTCAATTACATAGCTTCTATTCTATTCAAATTCATTTACTTCACTTTATTCATTTATTTTGATATTAACATCAATTCTTTCAACATTACTTAACTTGCATTCCATTTCAACTTTATTTACATCATTTAATTCACTTGATTATTTAACTTTGATGCAAAGATCGATTTTTTATTCAACTTCACTTAAGTTATTCCATTTAAACATCATTTGTTAATTAAACTTAAGTTTTACTTATCAATTCAATTCGGATTTTAAATTCCAAAGTAAATCCTATTTAACTTTTACTTAAGTCAAATTCATATCAATATTCAAATTCATATTCCATTTTACTTAACTTAATTGTTTAACCACTTCAACAACTGGTTTCACTTACATTTTCCCATTTAATAAGTTATAAAACTTATTATTCAACTTCTAACTTATATTATAAGTTCAAAACCTTTTTCACTTATATTTATCAATTTCAAATTGAATTTTAATTTCAAATTGGTTTATTACAACAAAACTTCAATTTTTAATTCATTTTTGTAGCAAATCCATCACATAGAAACTCGAAAATGATACTGATGATGCTGCAGTCATCACCCTTATTATTTCCCAGTGACAATAGTGAAATCAATGCTAATTATTCTTTCAAAAAGTTTTCTTTCTATTCATAAATCACTTTTATAAACCTTTTATATAATTTTACTTCTTATATACATACATGATTATCTTACAATTGTAACTCATTATTAATTATAATTCCATCTTATGATTCATTGGTTTATACCATTATTCTTTTTACAATAGTTGCTTTTATTAGCTTATTCAAACAACTTTTAATTATTTTATATATATATCATTTACAACAACCAAGCAATCAATTATATACACACTTCAATAATTCTTGAAAAATTATTTTCTTTTTATATATAAAATATAATCGAGGTAAAATTATTTCATTTACCCAATTTAAAACAATATTGTGTCGAATTGTTCTATTCAAGTGTTTAGGAACCCCTTCGATTCAGTTTTCGAGGCTGCGCCGACGAAGGTTCATATACCACTCAATAAACCAATCATCACAATATAAAACAATTTTATATTCACTAACAAATACGCACTCATATCTATTATTACACTCATACTCATTCTAGAGTACTGCTGACTCTATCTCTAATGAGTAACACCCAACAGAGCAGGTTGTCGCTTAACCATAAGCTCTGATACCAAATGTAACGATCAGGATTTTTCGTTGCCGAAAAATCGAACCGTTAGGGTTTTAGAAGAAGAAAGAGGTAGAAGAAGAAAGAAAAGAAAGAGAAGAGAAAACAGAAAAACAAGTAACAGAACGAGAAACAATAACAGAATCTCACAGTCGCAGCGGAACAACATATAATAGATAAATGAATATTCATTAAAACAAAAGAACTATACATTTTATACATTACATCACATTACATTACATCAATCAGAGTGTACGACAACAACAGCGGAAAGAAATACTATATACAATAGATAATAGACTACGCTATCTGGCTCGCCTCCAGATCTGCACAGCAACTCCCGAATCCAGAATAACCTGACAACCTAACTCTAGACTGCCCGTGTGGAAAATAGTGGGCACCCAGAGTTTAGGAAAGGAACAATAAACTCCAGGTCAGTCATGGGACTGGTGTGAGAACTCAAAACAGTTTATCTTTAAACACGCAACAAGAAAGTTTAAATTTTGAAATCCGCAATGCTTTTTGGAAAATGAAACTACCATAAGGCCTCCCGGCACACACACAATGCAAACGCACACATGGGGGAGATTTCTCCTTATGATAGTCAAACATGCTTACTACGAGAAAAATTCTTTGATATTATTACTAGTGCATAGTGGAAAATATTTCGAAAGTATAATATAAATCCTAGCCAGCATAGGTACCATGATACTATGCCTACTATAGCTGCCATGTTAAATGGCAGGTTCTACAACTAAAACCGTACAAGGCACGTATTGGATGAATGGATTTCCAACAAATGGTCAGGCTAAGGAACTTCCTACTGCCACATGGGATCGCCTCTGGCGGGACGTCCCGAGAACTAACGTTACGGTTAGATCTCTGCCAACACAAGGCCGGGTTACCTCTGTAACTAGGTAACTACTACACGAATATGTCATCCCCCGGTCCTTTGGGACCTTTATCCGAGCGCTCGATACCAACAACACCACACAGAAATAGATATAGTGTTTCCACATGAGTAAATATCTGGGCTCCATACCATGATACCACCCTTTTCCAGAAGGGAATGACATACCCTAAAGGGCGCGACCCTCATAACCTTGCCGCATATTCCTGTTTCGACCATTTCCGGGGAGTGAGGTCCTGACGAAGTCTCGTCCACAAAGCTACGCTTTGTGTAACAAAGCCATGCTTCGGGTCCACAGATGACCAAAGCAATAATCACAAAGATAAATGATCAAACAAATGATCATATCACAAATGACCAACCAATGATCATCACACAGCAGCACTCAGCATGCCACATTACCAGATTGGGAAATATCGCTGATAACCTTCAACTACATAACCTCTGAGCTCGTACGTCTCAGAGAAGGGTGTTAAGCTAAGAGAATAAATTCTCCGCCACCAACAGAAATGTATTTGAAAGAAATCTGCTCTATCTCTCAAAATGTAATGTCAGACACGTAACCATACAAGTCTGTTCCGGGTTCGAACAGAACCGAAGGCACTTCCAAAGAAGCCCTTGCAATCCGGGTATTCACAATCCCGATAAAATTTCCCATCACAAAGGAAATCTCCATATCGTAGCTAACGATGCGGAGACAATCGATAGGTCATCCTATCGTTTTCACAAATACCCGGTCTTCACACCGGTCTTCAAATGCTATCCATAACGACGTATCACATATTCGGAATGGGATATACGACACAAAGGTCCTCTCCCGGCTAAACCGAATAGCGAGCGCTTATTTTAAAAATAAGTGTAGCATTCAATTTCAAACAATCACAACAATTACCATCCAAGGGTAAATACTGATAGTCGGTTATTTAACTATCAATAAAGATGCGCCACATCATCAGATTCCAAATAATTTTTTCCAAAATTATTAAATCCCAAAATATCTTTACAAGATATATATACACAATTTCCAAATAATTTCCCAATTTATTTGCTTTACCAAAACACCTTCACAATAAAATTTTCCACACTTTACCCATTTGAAAACCCATTTCAAATTAAACACCTTAACCATTTGAAAACAAATTTCAAATTACACAACTCAACCATTTGAAAACAAATTTCAAACCACCATTCATCCTTTATCCCTTTTGAAAACAAATTTCAAAACAACATATAAATCCTTACCGATTTATTTTTAAATTTTACGCTCCAAATTCGTGAATTTTATTTCCATCTTTAAAAATAAATCAACATTTATTTTTAAACCAATTTCCCTTCCTATTATAAATTCCAACGTGAATTAAATCCCAAATACCCATTCATATTTGATTTCAAATCGATTCCAAAATATTCGCTTACACTTTTACCTTTAAAAGGTGAATTCACCAAAAACGTTCCATTCCATATTGGAAAATCATTTCTAAACTTATTTAAAAATAAGTAATTCACAATTCAATTTATTTTCAACAATTCGAAAATATTCCATATGCTTAAACCATAGTTAAGTATTAATTTCATTCCTTTAAAGAAATATTCTTTTATTCACATTTATTTGGGTTAAAAACGAATGTTGCGCAAAACATCGTTACGACAACCCAAAAACACTAGTATATGGATTTGAAATTAAAAATAGATATATAAATCCAATACTATACCAATTATCCCCTTCTGTTTCTCGAAAACGTCTATTTCAACAATCAATGTTGAAATCTATGTTTTCAATACTCAATACATTTTAAAACACCTTTAATTCGTTTTAAATTCCATTTAAAACATTCCTTTCCCAAAAACAAACCCATTTTATTTAATAATCTATTCAATATTCAAAATAGTGAATATAGCCCACTTAACAAATTCCCATATTTCAATTTATCAAATTCGATGAATTTCAAATTTATAAACATAGTTTATAAATTCCACTTCTATTATAAACCCCAATTTTATAAATCCCTTTATTAATCCGATGCAATTTACATAACCCAATTTCATACCCAAAAGCCATATTGTAAGTTAAATACTTATAATATTATTTATTTACCAAATCGTTCCTTTGAACTTCACCAATTTAAAATCTTATCACTTACAAGATTTCTTTATGGTTTATAATAATTTCAACTAATGAAATCTTCATTTATTAACAATTTCTATAAAATTCCCCTTTTTAATGCCCAAATCCATTTCTATAAGTTAATAACTTATAAACTTAAAATTTTCCAATAACCATTCGTTTTATAAATTTCACATTCTATAAATCTAAAATTTTAAATGAAATTCATCTTATACATTAACTTAGCACTTTATAAACTCATTTTATAATCCCAAAAATTCTATTTAAAAATATCAATTTAAAAAAAAATCTTTTATATTCATCCTTTATAAAAATTCAAAAATCTAAAATTTAACTATTTTATAAATCTATCTATTTTAAATTTCCCTTTTGGTTATATTCCATAAAAATCATAGTTTAATAATTTTAAAATTTCAAATCTTAATTTATTTTAAATTGCATCAAGTTCAAAATTTTACTAAAAACATATACTTGAAAATTTTCTTTAAAATCCCTTTTTAAATTCAAATCATTATTTTTAACTTAAAATTTTTGAATCCGATAATGCAACAGCATCATATGGTCAATTACGGGAACTAACAACATATGTCGATATGAACATCAACAATAACACAATATCAATAATCAAATAAATATGTGAGGAATCCAGTTGGATCCCTCCAACCTGTTTCCCTGCAACCACAGACGTTAGCACAATACCAATTCCACTTCGAGGTGGAATATCGCGGTATATGGGATTTTATAAAATATCCGCTTAATAACGGCGCAATAGGGTCTCATCCGCTATACGAGGCGGGAAATCAAATCCGATATATACATATACCAATATATATATATCGCTATATATAGTATATATCCTACTATATCTACTAGCACAATCAAACAGCAATCATCAATCAACATTAACTACTTAAAATTTTAAACAAAACCTTTCGATTGAGTGAGGAGTTCTCACCTTGATTTTTATTTTCGTTTTTGGCGTTCGTTTCGAATAAAATTAAACGAACGTTTAATTTTACCCGAAATTCAAACGAGCTCCAATCGACTCCAAACCAGTTGCATTGCGAAGAGCTCGGCGATACGAAGCCAACGCAAAAAATCTCGTTCAATTTGGACCTCGCAGCAAAAAGTTATCACGTTTTAAAGATTGAACGAATTTGAATTTTGAATTTAAACTAAAAATTAAAAGAAAACACCTCACCCCCTCTTCACGCGTGCGGGCCCCATGCTCTCCCTTCTTCCCGTGCGTGCGCGTTTCATCTCCAGCCTATCATCGTGCAAAAGAACCCATAAGCTCCAATCTAGGGTTTGAAATCGCCCCCAAACCGTCGCGTTCCAGCTCGATCAGGACGTGCCACTTTGAAGCCCTCGTCAACCCCCATGCTCGGCCACCACCCCTTGGAGCTCGGCCCCCTCCTCCACCTTGAGGAATGAACGAAACGCACGGCCTTTGTGCCCAAATACCCGTTGACCCAAAGCTCCGAACACGATCTCAACCGTTGAACTTGTAGATCTTAGAGTCCTCTACGACTTTGCAGTTGATAACTTCTTGAATCGATGCGCGGATTATAAGATAATTGGAGGAGAATTCGGGTGATTTCTGGCCATTGGAACTAATAATGGCGGCTGGCCCTAATCTCCTAGGGTTTTGAGATAAAATAACATATATATACTAATATTATTTTAATAATAAAATCTCCAATTTGACACTTTTGCAAACGAACTCCAAACGACGCGTGCCGCCAGGCGATCCTAAGGTTTTTCCGCGTTCCGGACACAATGGAACAGGTTTCGTAAGCTAATTCGGAAGTATGTGTGAGATACGGCAATAAACAGTCGATTTAAATTTAAACCGATTTAAGCGATTTCTAGGCGTTTTGGCTTGTACCGGACAAACGACAAATCCAAACGACTTGAAATTTGAAATCTTACAATAATATCACATTACGGATCCGATGAAACTGGTTTCGTCGAAATCCGAGACCGTTTGAAAAATGGCTATTTTAACTCGCCGAATTAAAATTAAAACGATATCGATGCGTTTGGAGCTGCCACGGTCAAACGACAACTCCGATTGCTACGAAAATTGAAATCCGATAATAACTAACTATTACGGATCCAATGGAACTCGTTTCGTTCAATTCTGAGACTGTTCAAAAATTGGCTATTTTTCAGTCGATAATTAAATATTAAAATATTCAATTTTTTACAAATTAACTCCAAATTCAATTTTACAAGTTCTAAAATATTTCTATAACTTTAATATGATATAACAAAATTTTCCAAACCATTTTCAATCATATCTAACCCAATATTCAATTATCTACGGAATTTCACTATTAATTAATCGATTTAAATGACCAATTAAATCCAATATTCAAGAAATAAATTATTTAACTTAAAATTTTCACTTATAAACATTTAAAATTAATTAAATACTCAAATTTAAATTACTAAAAATTCTGGGTCGTTACACCTTGAATAAACAAATTAATAATTAATTGGTAATGAAATATGGAGATGGAACTTGAATTGGTTAAATGAAGTCAAATACCAATTTAATGTGGCAAATGTTTAGATTTCAAATAAATTATGGAATGAGTATTTGATGTAACCAATATGAAATGTTCCAAGATTAATAAATGGATTTAAATAAATGAATGAGAATATAGAATGTGAAATAAATTGAACGGAATCAATTAAAATGAAATCAAATTAAGTATAGATTGAATTGGTATTAATTTAAAATAGTTATAAACAGGAATGGATATTCTTTTAAGTAAATATCACTGAATTTGCATAAAAATAATTGCCGTTTGACATAAACGAGATTAAATAAATTCTATGAGTTAACAGAAGCCAATAAAATTGGTTTTGAATCAATTGTAATAAATATGGGCTTGTTTGGATGAAAAGTAAATTGAATGTAAGCAATGAAGGGTAAATGAATTCAGCTTGGATTGTCGGTGAATTGAATGTAATTGGAAGTATGAAATTCAAAATGGTTGACTGAATAAACTAATTTAAATTAGTTGGTAGATGAAATTGGTTGGTAGTTGAAATCAAATTAGGGATTTAATTTGGAAAGTGCTTATAAAATATATACATATATATAACTTGAGTTTTAAAGTTGAAATAACTTGACGAAAAATAAAATAACTTAAGAAATATTTGAATAAAAGCTAGATTTAAGTAAAATTGTGAAATGGTTGTGTCGAGTTTTATGAAATGATTTTAAATAAAACTTGTTTGGTAAATGAAATTAGTAATTGAGTTAATTAAATAAGTTATATTAATGAGAATTTGACTTGGAATAAAATGGAAGTTAGATCGCTTTTGAAATTAATTCAATTTAAATGAGTTTGCTTGGACTTAAAATGAATTTAAGTTAAGTAAGAGAGTTGTGAAATCATTTAAATTGAACGGGATGGTTTGAATATTGTTTGGAAGCATTCAAAATAAGTGTCGAAATATTTCATATGTGCCTATGGAAGTATATAATATGCACTGTTTAAAGAATCCATGTTTTAGTTATTTATATATAAGTGAAATGCTATAAACTTTGTATATTTATCACTTACCTGTTTAAATTGAGTAAGTACAGGTACGGGAGAGCCGTATGGCTGGATTTGATCACGCAAAATGCTAAATAAATAACCGCTTTGCTCAAAAACGCTAAACAAGGTACGCCTACGCAATACAAATAGGAAATATGAGCTGTTTTTTCTGTTTTCCGACTGTGTGGGTCGATGTATATATATTTATATCTCTTTTCAAATTGCAAAAGCTCCTACGTACAAAGGAGACTCTGCCAAAAAATTTCAAAAATTTTGGGAGTTAGAAGTTTTTTGAATCTTTTGAAAATTTTCACTAATGACAAATAATTTAAATTTGTTAAGCAAATAGAATTATAACTGAATGTTGAAATCTAATTTAAATTGTATAAGTACAGTAAGATGAACTGAAGAATTGTTCAAAGAAACTAAAGGAAGGAAAAAAGTTTGCAAATAAACTTTTACTTGAGATTTTAAATAAATTAGTAAGTAAAACTAATAAAGGAAATGGTTAATTAAATATGGATTGAGATAGGGTGAACCAAAATTCAATATTTAAAGTTTGGAAATGAATTGAATTCAAGTAAAATTGGGAAGAAGTATTTATATTTGAAATTAATGGGTTTTAAAAAAAAGTAGGGAGTAAATTGGAAATATACTCAGTGAATAATCGAATGAAGATTAACACTGGAAGTTGTGACAAGGGAAAGTAAGTATAAGTGAATAACAATCAAAATAAATGTGAATAAAATGGGAATTGATATAATTGGTAATCAATTAGGGCAAATACGTTGGATGTATGTATATTATTTTATTCGCATAGCTATAATGATCCAGAATTCGAGCACAGAATTTCGAGATAGTTTTACCGATCCGAGTTAGGATTTTTCACTCGATGTTCGACGACGAACCTGGATATGGAATTTTGATTGATTCTGGAAATTCTCTATCATAGTTATGACTGTGCAAGGGGAATGATGGTTTCTGATCAAGAAACCAGATCCGAGTCCGCACTGGGAAGTCGGGTGGATGATACTAGTTCGAAAGTGAAATTGTGTGATCGAGTGAGCGATCGGATTTGGTATTGCGTACAGATGATATATGTGTATCGTACGGGCTTAAGTAAAACAAATATTGGAAATGTGTAAAAGAAGTCAATAAATGTTTTTGAATGTTGTGATTGGATATTATTGCTAAACAGGATATGCAGGTATGAAAAAGGGAAAGGAAAATTGGTTTTGATTTCAGATAATAAATTAGAATTGCCCGACTAAAAAGGTATGTGTTTAAAATTCTATATGGAATTTGATTGGGTTTTTGGATCTAGCCACTTGGCCTTTTGTTTTCTTTTTGGATTTGGGGGCCGTAGAGCCTTTTTGTAGTTGTACCGAGCTAGCCGCGCAAAGGAGACACTGGCGAAATTTTTCGGACATTTAGAGAGTTAGAAAATTTTTGAGAAAATTCTGATAATTTTAAATTTGATTTAAAAATTGAAATTTGAATGATTGAGTAAGTAATATTGTTTGAAACTATGGGAAAGTTGGGGAAGTAAGTAAGAATTGTAATGGGTCTTCTATAAAAAGGATAGTTGGTTAGATGTTGAACTGATTGGTTTTGGGAAAAGTAAACGGGTATTAGGCCATTCTTCCTAACTAGTAATTTCAGGGACGAAATTCTTTTAAGGGGTGAGGAATGTGATGACCCGGAATTTTTAAGCAATTTAAATAGGAATATTTAAATTGGTTTGAAATATTTAAAAGAAAATTTTTAACTTGAATTCAAATATCACTAATTAATTGTTAATTAAATTATTGAATTTAATAATTTGAAATTGCATAAATTATTGAATCTTCAGTTTTAAGCCGGTTAAAAATAATTTGAAGGTTTGGAAAATTTATTTTGATAATACTGAAGGTAATAGAACTTTTAAAATTGAATTTAAAGGTATTTTATTCAGTTTTGAAATTCTATCGTTTAAATTGATATTTGAAAATAGCCTTTCGAGGCATAGTCTCGGAATTCGACGAAACCAGTTCCATTGGGTCCGTAATATTAAATTATTATCGGATTTCAATTTTCGTAGTGATTGGACTTTCTGAGTGAGCATACGGTATATAAACACATGGAAAATTTACTGAGACAAATTAAATCTAAATAAAATATATTTGTTGTTTTTAATCCGACAAAAAGTACAACCCGCCACCCTCTTTGTCTCCTTCGTACCCTCTTTTTCTTTTTCTTCCCCTCTACACAAAAATTGCCGTTCGAACATTTAAAAAAAAAATTATAAACCCAAATCAAACGAAAATGGCCTCTTCTTTTTCTATACAAATTGAAATCAAAATTCACTTCTTCCTCTGTTCGAAAATGGCGGAGCGCATATCTAGCCTTGTCGAACGAAGAAAAAAAGAGAGAGAATCGTCTGGGATTTTAATCGCAAGCATATTCCCTTATTCCCAAGTCAAGGCCCATTCATTTCGATTCAAACTCCGATCCTAAGCCAAAACCGACTTTGAATCACTCCTCGATGCAGCCGTTCCGATCTGGAGCTTCAGACCCGAATCAATCTCGTGCTGTACTCGATTCAAGGCGATTCGCGTTGTCGCGTGGAAGGAGGTAGATCGATGACAGCATAGTCTGGGTGGCCGCGATGTTCTCGAGGTCCATGGAGTCGACGAGCTAGGGTTCCTGGAGGAGTTGCGCGTATTGATCGATGTTCGGCAGGAGCCTGTGGCGAGTCACATAGATTGCGACCGACTATCAAGGTAATTAAGAGTTGGTTAATTAATATATTTTTAAGTGACTAGTTTAAATTTGGGGATTAGTTTTTGTTTATCAGGATTTTTTTACGGTAGGATATTCAAAACAATTTGGGTTTAAATCTAATATATACATATATCGGACTTTGAAAAAAGTAAACAAAGGAAATAGTATAAAGATTTGATTTTTATCTATATAGATATTTCTTACAAATATAGTAAGTTTCAAAAGTAAAATAAATATACTCTTACATATTCTCATTTGCTAGTTTACTTTTAAGAATAATGTATTTTGGGATTAATTTGTTCATCTATCTTATTTAAATTTATTTTAGTTGATAAAGAATTTTTTTAAAGGAAAATAATTAGTTAAAATAAATTATTATTTAATTAAATTAAATTTATCAAATGGAAATTAATTATTCAAATTGTTGGAATATTAATTAAATCATATAATTGTTATACAAGGTCTCAAATCGAGTCGAGAGGGAAGTGGATTACGACAATAAAAGCAAAGGCGATTTAATCTCACTCAGTTAATTTAAATTTAAATTTAAATGGTCAAATTTAAATAATTGTTTGAGTGGTTGAATTGATTGATGTGCTATAGTATGGTATATTTTGGAATTAGCATATTATATTGTGCTAACATCTGTGGATGCAGGGAAAACAGGTTGGAGGGATCCAACTGGACCCCTCAACATTTATTATTTAATATTCTCTGTTGTGATTACTTGATATTCTATGATGAATATATTGGAATATTGAATGTTATGATTTGATTGGATATATTTGGGTAAAATGAATTACCGAAACGATATAAACTGGATTTTGGAAAGAAAATAGAGGAAGTAAATTTGTAAACGAAATAATTTTAGAGAATTTAATAAATTAAGAATGAATTGAAAAAGAAATGGAAGTATGTTAAATACTAATAAATTACTTCGAGTATGAAAATAAAGGGTTTGAATAAACAGTAATTAATGAATTGTAAAATTATGTGATATTAATTTAAATGAATAAAGAATTATTTTAAAACTTAAAGTTTTAAATTTATCTAAGGAATAAGAAGTAAATTGAGAAATCTAAATTGGTATTTCAATTGAAAGTATTTTAAATCATAATTAAGGAATAAAATCTGAAATTAAAGGATTTTTGAATAAATGAAGTAAATTGGAAATCAATTTGGAAATTGATTTAAGTGTTTGAAATTGGATATTTAGAAGAATAAATTCAAGGTGGGAATTTATTAAAGGAATGAGAAAAATTGTTTAAAAATAAATAGTGATCTATTTTTAAAGGTTGTGAAGAGAAGTATATTTCTCTGGATAGCCAAGTACGTTTTAAGTAAATTTTTAAATATAAGATAAAAGTTTAATGTTGTTTTAAAAAGCATGTTTTAGAAAATTTATCATTTCTGAGTGTTTAAAATTCTAAAGTAAATATTTTTCAAATCTATTATTGTAATAATTATTTAAAGGTGACTTAGTATTTTGTTTTAAAAAGTGAAGCCTAGTTTTATATTTATAAAGTAACATTATTTTCAAATATTCATATAGTATGTATTTTTAACAAATTATTGAAGTAGTTTTAACTTAATATTTTAAAATATATTTCAAAGTAAGCGTTTTAAATTATTTTAAAAATCTAAAGTTTTGTGCTTGGTAATTTCAGAAGAAATAGAAAATATTTAGGAAATTTATTCAGAAAAGGAAGATAGTTTTGAAAACTGTTTTTAAAAGGGTTTGAAAAGTGAAAATATATCTTGTAAAGATATTTTTGAGATTAGTAAATAATTTGGAAAATTATTTATTGTTGGATGGTTGTTTGGGAATATTAATTGATAGTTGAATAACCTACTATCAATATTGGCCAAATGCGTTGATCGTTTCGAAGAGACCGGGATGGAGATTTATTTCTCGAAAACCACTTCGATCCGGTTTATACGTTTCGTGGAAAACGATTTTGGATTCGAAGATGGAGCAGTGAAGTGCAAGGGCTAGTCGCTAATAATCCAGAGGATATTTCCAAAATGGACGTAGTAGGAATAGTGCCTTCGGTTCCGTTCGGACCCGATACGGACTTGTATGGACGAATGCTTTCGGGACATCGTCAGGTGGATGATGGGCATTCTAAGGGATATGTTCTGAAAAGGTAACGCTTAGCCTCAAGCCTCATCAAATGGGAATGACTGAAAATCAGGGGTTATGCAGCAAGGCTAGGTGGGTAGCACCCAAGCAGGGTGAAGTCATTCCTATCTAGATGTCCCTTTTATTTCGGCTTAGTGGGCGGTTGCTGATCCCAACCGCAGGGTGATCTCACTCGAGATTATCCAGTAAGGGGTAGTCCCGGCCTTGTTTTGCAGGGGAGCGGGCGTACTCCTCGGTACTGTGATCTAGGCCACGTACTATGACAGGTGGTACCCCGGTGCCTAGTCATTAGTTGGAAACCCATTCTCCCTACGAGCCTTGTACGAGTTTTTGTTTGTATTACCCACTCCGTGGCTAGTAGCTGGAATTTAATAATGTAACAATTTCGACTATTTTATAAGTATTTGCATATAGACCTTATTATAATATCAGAGGATTTCTATAAAAAAAAATTAGCTATCATAAGGTAAAAACCCGACATGTTTATTTGTGGCATGGTCTTACGAGATGCTTTTGTTTTCAAAGAATTTTTGAAACTTTAATAATCAATTGAGTGTGATTTTCTCACGCTGGTATTCCAGACTGACTCGGGTGTTATTTAACTGTAATGCTCGGGTCAGACCGTGTATTATAGGATACATGATATGATGCTATGGAGCTAAGGAGACGAGCTGGATGACGATACGTACTCCCGTACTTGTATATATATACATATTCCGCTGTGTTGTTTAGTTGTGTATCCTGTTGTATGATATTGATGTTGAGCTGTGATTGATGTACTCTGATGATGTAATATATGAATAGATATATTTGTTTTGTGTAAAGATCATTATTATCTATTATATTTTATTCCGCTGCGATGGTTGTATTCTGATGTTGATTTCTATTTTCTTCTTTTACCTCTTCTTCTTTAACCCAAATGGTTCGTATTTCTGTTCAACTTGAGTTGATTTATGTAAAATAGTGTTGACTCAAGGGATACGGACTTGCGGGTCGTTACATTTGTAAAATATTTGAATAAAAGTTAGTGGATACAAAACAATATTCCGCTAGATTTTTCGTAGGTTCCATCCTACTTAGGGTTCCATCCCTTTAACGGGCTCGAAGTGGATTCCATTCCACGAATAAAATGGATTTTAAGATGTCGGTGCTTTTCTAGGAGTTTTAACAAAATTCCTAACTAAATTACATATATTGAAATCTTGAACTCTTGATAATCTTGATACTCATGAGTCTCGAATCTTGATATCTTTGATCTTGAGTTTATCAGTTCTTGAATCTCTATACTATACAGTCTTCATTCTTTGGTACCTGTATATATATATCCTATGTATATATATAAACAATAATGTTAGTATTTATATTTTATAATCTTATTCTAAGGTTGTTGTCATCAAAACCAATTTCTCAGGGACTAACAATCTCCCTCTTTTGATGATGACAACCTTTGTTTATAAAATATTACTTCTATCCTAATAATTCCCCCCTAAAACTAATAACTTCACTTTAATCTATACCTAACTATCTTATTTTATACTTCTCCCCCTTTGTCATCAACAAAAAACTAACTCTAAACTATATAACTCTCCTTTTTTCTTGTACTAAAGTACCTGCATTAATAAAATATACAATGGAGTATATAATATATAAATTAAGAGATAATTATACCGATAGGCATGATAACTAATCAAATATCATATAAATATCAATGTGTATTTATACATATTATGTTTTGCGCACCAATTATCAACCAACACCAAACCAAATCAAATCAAATCAATCCAAGCAGCCAATTCAAATCAAACAAAGCAATCAAATAAAATCAACCATTACGAGGAACTTCCACCCATCCTCCTTCTCCAAATACAGGGTCTGCTTTAATGGCATCCCAATTTTCATTTTCATTGGTGAGAGAGACTTGAGGATGTGCTTCACTGTCATTTTTGTGCAGGGAGGAAATCATCCATCGTATCGTATCGAAATGCTTTTCTTGCTCCTTGATCATCTGCATTTGACTCAACTCGAAGCGTCGTTGATTACGAAGAATGAAAGAAAGAATATTTTTGAAAGAATTAAGGGTTTCGTCAAGATTCTCAGTCAAACTATGAATTGGATCGGCCATATTTGAGTTTGTGAGAAGAAATATAGATAAAGGAGATAAGAAATGATTTTGAGAGATGAATTCTAGAAGAAATATGTATTTATAGGTGTATAAATTTGTTTGATGAATAGACACAAGGTAGTTATTCAAAATTCAAATTTGAAACGAAAAGTCATTTCTGACCAGTACTTGTCGACAGGGTCTCTGGGGGTTGTCGACAGGGGTCAGTTAATTTTGATGACTCATTTTGGTTTTGTGAATAATTGTGTGTGTGTATATATATATATATATTTATATAATATACTAACATTTATTCTGGAGATAGGATAAGCTAGATAACAGAAAAGTAATTCAATTTCATCTCATAATAGAACGATACAATGATTAAACATTAAAAACTACATGAACATTCAAATCAAAACAAACTAAAACCAATACAACATGACATGAAAAGGTAGAACTAGTTAGAGGATGACGACGATGAAGATAATCTAAGCTTCTTGCTGGCTTTGGAGAAAAGCTTGTTCATCTTGGATGACATTTTATCCAATTTCTTACTAACGGACCGTTTAAGAGTACGTTGATTCTCAATAATGGTCTTTTGATTTTTGAGTAAGGTTTTGTTGGTTGGATTAGAGGGATACTCAATACATTCCAAGGATGTTTCACCTTCTTGTTCTTCTACTTCCATTTCATCCCCTTCTTGTTCTTCCTCCTCTTCCATCTCCTCATGAGCCAAATGCTCTTCCTTTTCGGCAAGAGTCTCATATGGTTGAAAAACATAAGGAATTTTCAGAAGAGAAATGTTTGAGTGATTAAATTTTTTTTTGAAACAAATTCATCTCCTTCGAAATATGCTCTAAAATAATTAAAAATCCGAGTGAGATAGATTCCATGATACAAAGTGTTTTCCCCGATTTCAAAATTTTTGGGATGAAGTTCATCCAAAATAACTTGCGCCCAGTTAATATCATAACTTCCAAAAATAGCAAAAAGTGCTTTGCAAACTTTTGAAGTTGGACTTTTAAAACTCCCTGATCTTGGGGTCAAAGTATGTTGTAAAAGAAGATTAACAATTCTAGCTTTTGGTCGAAAATTTCGATTTATGAATTCAAAGTTATCATTTACTTCCAAATTGTGATGAAATGTCTCGCGATCATTTTCAATGATACTAAAACTAGAAAGATCCATTTCCGTGATCTTGAAATTGAGAATGGTACCCAAAACACCACAACTTAAGATGATTCTAGTGCCTTTGACAGTACTCCAAATTTCATCATCATTTCCATTATAAAATCCACGGTTGAGATTAGCATAGAAAATTTTAACAAGATTTGGATAACAAACAAAGTCATTTTGTGAAGCATCAACAAGCCTAAGAACTTGGTTGTTTTCAAAAAGAGAATCGATTTCATAAGTAGAGATATCTTGAAATAAAGCAAACTTTCCGGGATGGACTTTTCCATAGTTAATATAGTTGATATATGCTTTTATAGCCTCTGGATCATTGAAAAGTTGCTCTTTTATATTTCTGGAAAGTCTCATTGTGGAAGGGTTGTTTGAAGAAGCCATTAGAGTAGAGAGTAGAGAGCTTGATATTTTGAAATAAGAGTTTGAATTTGAAAAATGAAAGTGAAAAGTTGTGATAAGAGATAGTAAATAAATAGGTTCTCAAGGGACAGGTTCTCTGGTCAAAAGGTAACTTTCATAGACTTGAATGAAGTGAAAAGATGGAGGGAAATTCAACATTTGAATTCAAATTTGAATTTCAAATTTCTGTACCCTTGTCGACAACGAGGGGGGATCCTTGTCGACAGGTGTCTCTGAATTTTCATGATTTATTTCTCTTAAGTATTATAATATATATATATACATATATATATATATATTATTATTAATGTCTATATATATCTGGAATATTACTAGAATTATAGTATATTCCATAAAATATTATGATACTATTTAAAAATATTAATAAAATAATAGTAAAAATATAATAATAAAAATAAAAAAATAAAAATTCAAATGACACACCGATTCAAAATCAACCAATGAAACATCCAATCCTAAGCATGCAGTTTCAATCAATGCATTGTAAACGTGTGCCATTTTCTGAGTCCGTTTCTCTGAATTCGTCGGAGTCGTGAACTACCATGAAACACATACTTGAATTATATGTCTTCTGATCATCATCGCTTGAGGACGAGTCTGAGTCATCTAAAATAGCAGTAAATGCACCTTTTTGTTTCTTTGCGGAATCATTGTTTATAGGAAGATTTTGCTTATCTAGATGCAGAAAGTTTCTTTTGATATGGCCTGGTTCATCACAGTTGAAACATTTGATATAGTTTGGCACTACATTCTAATTACCAAAGTTCTTATAGTTGTTTCTCTTGAGAATATTCATCTTTATGTATTTCAGGAATTTTCGAAAGTTCTTGGTCATAAAGGCTATCTCTTCATCTTGTCGCTGTTTGAGTCTGATCCATCGGTCAATGCATTGAATGCAATTGATTTCTTTTCAGATGCTTTACTTTCTCTTCTCCCAATCATTCGGACTTCAAGCGACATTAGATTTCCAATTAACTCTTCTATCTTTAAGGTACTGATGTCATTTGCCTCTTCGATCGCAAGTGTCTTTTGATCCTATTCGAAGTAAGAAAATTTAAGATTTTTCTAACTTGATCTTCTTCCAAAAATTCCTTTCCCAATGATATTAGAGAATGCACAATAATCTGAATCTACTATACATATCTGGAATAGACTCATTAGAATTCATTTTAAATAATTGAAACTGATTTGTGAGCATGGAAATTCGGTCTTTTTAGCTTTGCTTGTTCCTTCGTGAGTAATTTGCAAAGTTTTCAGATTTCATATGCAGACTTACAACTGACACTCTATTAAATTCATTCCTATCAAGTGAACTAAATAGAATATTCATAGCTTTAGAGTTGTCTTACACGACGGTCTTTTGCTCAACAGTCCACTGCGCAAAACCAGTTGTGGGTTCAAAATATTCAGTCTGTGTGATATTCCAAGTGTCTAGTCCTACAGATTGTAAATATATTTTCATCCTACATACCCAATATGCATAGTTACTGCCATTAAAAAGTGGTGGTCTGATAGTAGACTGACCTTCTACAAATGAACTAGTGACAGGGGTAATAGAACCAGTGTTGGTTGTAGTAACAGTACCAGTGCTGGTAGCCATTTTGAAATTTTTCAAAATTCAGATTATGAAACTTTGAAAACCTTGCTCTGATACCAAATGTGAGAAAGGCGGATTACGGATCTTAAGGCTAGAATTAACACTAGAGGGGGGGTGAATAGTGTTTTAAGGAATTACTAATTCTTTTTGAGTTTATATTAATTTGAACACAAATGTATGCAATATTCAGACACAGATATGATCACAGAATCAAACACAGATGCAAATATAAAGTAAAAGCAATAAAGGAAAGAACACACCGAATTTTATACCGGTTCGGAGTTACCCTACATCAAGTCCCGCAACACAAGTACGAATTTCCTTTCAAAATCAATTCTTACAATTACACCCTCGATTACAAGGCCACGAGGTACGCCACTCAAGATTCACAATCCTCTGGGTAGAGATACTTGATTTACGGGCAACAAGTTCACCCGATTGATTTTTCAGGCTACAGTCACACCTTTTCTCGCTCGATTGATTACAAAGAAGTCTATAACTCTGAATAGCACTGGGATCCTGTTGAGATAGTGATAGAGAATCAAATCAGGGATGATCTAGTTAGATTCAATGGTGATTTCAGCAGAGTAATGGTAAAAATGTATATAAAGAAGTGTGGAAGAAGAAAAGGGGTGAAATCAGAGAATATATATGAATGTAAATTCGTTTAAAACAACCCCTATTTATAGTAGAACAACAACCATGTCCATTCGTGAAAGGATATGACGAATAGGCACTTCCTTTGAAATTCAAACTTTTGAAATAAACTGTTACCTTGCCTACAATGGTTCCTTGGGGTTGTCGACAGGCCTAAGTTATTTTTGGTAATTTTTTCTTTGAAAATAACTTCTATCTTGTATTAAAACTATTTTGAACTTTATAAATATACTTAACTATAGTTAAAATACATAAATAAGTATAAAGAATAATATTTTGGTATATATAAAATTTTACTATAATTTTATATTTAAATCTAAGTATAAATATTTAAAGTTAAATATATTATAATTAAAAGATAGTTTAAAACCAAGGATAATTTGATATTGAAAATAAAGATTATTTTGAGGCTAAAAGTATTTTAAAACAAGGATGGATGTTTTTGATTTAAAAAGGAAGATTTCGAAACCATTTTGAAAACGAGATATAATTTTGTAAAATATTTGAATAAAAGTTAGTGGATACAAAACAATGTTCCGCTAGATTTTTTGTAGGTTTCATCCTACTTAGGGTTCCATCCCTTTAACGGGCTCGAAGTGGGTTCTATTCCATGAATAAAATGGATTTTAAGATGTCAGTGATTTTCTAGGAGTTTTAACAAAATCCCTAACTAAATTACTTATATTGAAATCTTGAACTCTTGATAATCATGATACTCATGAGTCTTGAATCTTGATATCTTTGATCTTGAGTTTATCAGTTCTTGAATCTCTATACTGTACAGTCTTCATTCTTTGGTACCTGTATATATATCCTGCATATATATATATATAAACAATAATGTTAGTATTTATATTTTATAATCTTATTCTAAGGTTGTTATCAACAAAACCAACTTCTCAGGGACTAACATATATTAAGTCTATTAATTTTTCTAAGTGTAATTAAGCGCTATACAAACTTTACCTATTTATTTACAAAATTTATTAAACAAGGTTTAGCCTGAACATTTTTATTATTTAAATTTCTTTTGTATAACCTTCAATCGCATATCCACATTAATAATTTAACCTTTTGAATATTTTAGGTAAGTTATATATATGTGTTAGAATGCAATTGATCATTATACAAATAATTTTTTTTCCTAACTTGACTATTTTAATTTCATTTCTTATTTTAAACTCTCTAACTATTCAATTTTTTTGCTTTATTTCAATTATTGAAACCATTACTTAACATGGAATTTTAAGAACAAAATTTTTGGATTCACTTAAACAATTTTGATATATACATATATATTTTATAAATTAAATTATACACAAGAAATTTAAATAAAATCCATTTTCACAAAATAAAAGTGTAGCAAATATACTAAGTGGTTTCACCAATTCATTTAACTATCCAATTTTAGAAAATTATACTTTTATATATAAAATATAACCATACACAAAATTATGTCATTTACCAATTTCAAAAATAGTATTGTGTCAGTTTGCTCTGTTTAAGTGTTTTGGAATTTCTATCAATTACAAATACATTTTCTCATAGGATGATTCAGAATGGATTTTAAGACAAGGATAGAGAGTCAAATTTACAGGGACCCTAAATAAAGAGAATTCTAACTAAGAAGATAGGCTCGAAAGGAAGGTTAGATTATTACAGTTCAATAGAGAAAGGTGGATAGACTTATATGAATCGCGGCGACCTTTACCGGGTCAGCCGAGATTTAAAAAAACGAGAATATCATCAACGAATATGGGACAAAATTGTTGAGAACATCGCAAAAACATGATTTATGAGATCGACGAGGAAGACAGGAGCATTAGTAAATCCAAAGGGCATGACTAACCATTCATAGAAACGATTCGTCTAGGATGAAGGACAACAGTCCAAGCTCCAGGAACAAGATCGATGTGGAATTCAATTTCCCGCTTGAGAGGAGGAGGGTGACTTCACAAGAACATCAGGATAATCTCTGATTATTGGGTGGAGTCCAAATCGCCAGGTTGAGAATCAAGCGAAAAGATAAAACTGCCTGCGAAATCCTGAGGCAATCTACATTAGATCATAAGAGAATTACCCAGGAAGTTTACTAAAGAACGTTTCGTGCTTACAAGAGATAATAACATCAAAACCGAGGACGTATAAATCTCTGGTGAATCAAACAAATCATATTTAGGTTGGCAGGACCGCTGATGGGATTGGTCACACAAAGGAAGAAGTTAATAGTTGAGGTTGGGGCTATTGGATGCTCCAGTATTAAAAGAACGCGAATAGGAGAAGACAAGAATGAATTTTCAGAATGAAGGCGAAAGTTCCAAAATTCAAAGGATATTTGAATCAAAGAGGAGAAATTCAACTTTGAACGAAGGAGATTCTGTAATTAATTTTTACTCCATATGCTAAGTATTGCCTAAACCAGAGCTCTGATACCACTTGTAAAACCATTCAAATCGACAATCATCCACTCATATCAGACTTGAATTGCTCAAAACAACAGATTGTTAATTTATATTTGGCAAAACTTAGCATATACAGTAAGTAAATCAACCACAGAATCACAGAGTATTAAAAAATTAAGCAGCTAAATAGATAAATAGTAGTTCATAAAGCTATTATAAAACGTCAGATTCTGAAACAAAATGAACAGAATCTCAAATACAAATAAATCTCTATACATAAGCAACTGACAAGTCTAAACATTAATGACTGAATGAACTGAAATAACTGGAAGCTGGATAGATATATCTTCAAACAAAGCTCTAATCACCAAAGGCGAGTCTCAAATGTTGTGACACTCAGTCTGACCCGAGCATAAGCAGAACATATAACACTCGAGTCAGGATTAACGTTCTTATATCAATAAATTTAACTCAAGTTAAATGTCAACTGAAATACAAGTAACTTAAAGGATGTTTGGGATAACCATCCTCTAAGAATCCATGGAACTATCTACTATTTAATAATATACGCTATTATAATATGTCTATCAGTAAAGTAAAGTATTAAAATAGAATTAATGCGTTACCCATATCCCCCTTAACAAATTTTATATATATTCCCGTAGTCTATACAGTACCGTAATTCCTTCATAAACTCGAGGGCTATCAGAGGGCACTCCATAGGCGCAGCACAAACCAAACTCATAGAAGGCGGATAAGGCATGTGATAAGGCACATGAGGTAATTCCAGGGTAGATATACCGTTTGTGGATTCTGACTGGTGGTAACGCATGGCAGCTACTACCACCCACCTCGAAACACACTCCCAAATCAAAGATGCACTCAACCAAATCACAAAGTAATAGAATGGTATCGAAGGAATGTGCCTGATCGGAGGAATGACCTCATTTGGCCCGGCATGGCTCCTGTTTTAGCCACATCAAGCTGACTCATGGGAGTCAAGGCTGCGCTAGAATCTCATATAAAATCGTCACCAAGCCTTCTTACTTGTTCTGGAATCTCCACCATATATACAGTTGTTAAAGTGGTTTTCAGTACTGGCAGAGAGTATGACAATATTCGATGACGGTCTCTTTAATAACCAAACGCTTATTTCATACGTTTGTTATTTCATTTTAAATAGGTCATACTTCATATCAAAATATCATATTCATTACAAAACCATATCCTTATCCACTCTAAATAATATTCATTTCCAGAATCGTAGAACTATCAAAATTGTAACACTTTCGAAATTATAACACTTTTGAAATCATAACACTTCCGTAATCATAACACTTCCAACATAAAAAGTTTAGATATTGAAAATAGTATATATATTAAAATAGTCATAACCTAAAATAGTTTATATATTAAAATAATTTATATATTTAAAATAGTTGTAAATTAAAAATAGTTTATATTTATTTAAAGAGATTATACCGAAATAGTTTCCCAATTAGAATTGTTTCATCCAATTCCACAAATCGATTCAAATCAACTTAAATTCCAAAATACAATTTAAATCAATCCCAGCTCAACACTTTCAATTTAAAATATTAAAGATTCAATTCAAATTCTCAATAAACCGTTTTAATTTTTATCGATTTCAAATCCAGGTTCGAACTATCATTTCAATTCCAATAAGATTCAAAGTTAAATATTCAACCATTTTCAATATAAGTTTCATTTATATTCAACATTTAACTTTAATTTTGTTCAAATTAGAAAATATTCACTTAATCATTTTAATAACAATTAAATAAAATCTCCAATTACACCTAAATATTCAAATTTTAATTTATTTAAATTTGAAAAAAAATTCATTTCGTCACCTTTTACCAAAATCAAGTTATAAAATCATATCTTTAAAAATCTCAAAAAAAATCAAATTAATTTCTATTTAAATATAATTCTTAAGCAAATTAAGTTACAAATCAATTTCAATTTATCTTTCCAACCTTAATTTATTAAAGTTATTACAAAATCTATTTTTAAAATATTAATATAAATTAAACTAAATATTTAAATATTATATATATACATTAAGTAAACTTAATTTTGTTAATTTAAATTTATTTTTAAATCTTATTTTATAAATATTTGAAAGTAATAAAATTATAAGTGAAATTTAATAATTTATATTTTCAAAACTAACTTATAAATTTAAAATTTCCAAACATATAATTAAAAATCTAAATTTTACAAAATAAAATATCTTTACCTTATATTAAAATAAATATTTAGTAAAAGCCATATGTTTCTTTCCAAACTATAAAATTCATTTTTTTCAAAATAGACCGACGGTGTTCATATATAATTTTCTATCCTATGGACAAGTGATACAGATGTTTATCATTTCAATCCGCAATTTAATATTTATGGGTGTATATCATTTCAATCCGCAATTTAATATTTATGGGTGTATATCATTTCAACCCGCAATCCCAAAAATCAAAATCGATGAAAATCATTCGGGTATGTATCATTTCAACCTATAATGATTTTCCCTTAATCTATAATATCGTTCGGGTATGTATCATTTCAACCCATAGGGATTTCTAAACTAATAGGGAACTTGTAGAGTGAGAACAAATATGGTAATAATATAATATATCAACAACAGTTATATATCATAAATAACAAATTTAATCATAATATAAATAACAGGTTATGGTGTCATATGTCATAGGTGATTAGTTATAAATAATGGCATATCATATATAGCAATTATATAATTAACAGTTCAAATTTTAACAGCATTTTTTCAATTGTTATTTCAAGGTGAATTTTAATTTTTTTTGAATATAAGAAGGTTAATCATGAGTGATTGCTCACCTATCGAGGCTAGAGAGAGCACATGACAAGCACATGCAATAAATCACGAATTCGACAATCGACCAATCCAAACAATAAATGTCAAAGCAAAGTAGCTGAACACGGATTTGACGGACGAAGCTGATAAATAGGAACCGATGAGAACAAATCAAATCAGCTTGATATATACAATAAATATATATATATTATTTTATTAAAATCAATATTTTAATTTAGGACAAATATTAAAATAATATATATATATATATATAATAAATCATTATCCTTAAAACACATATATTTAAAAATCAATATTAAATTTAAAACATATATAACTTAAAATCAAATTATTTTATATTTTCAAAAATAATACTTAAAACAATATTTGTAAAACAATATTTATATAAAATCAAACATATGGCTGCCAATTGCAAAGCAATGACTAAGCGAACAAGATTCAATGAATAACTACATATAATATATATATATATATACACTTCACTTTTCCCAAAGGAATATATATATATATATGACATTAATATAAATGAGCTGCTATATTATATATAATATATATGATTTTGTTTTCAATATTTATTAACACCAAAAAATTTCAAATTTTTTTAATTAAACCTACCCTATGTATATATTACAGTTACTACAAATCTCTATTAAAGTATTAACATAAGTTTAAGTAAATACTATAACATATTATATATCTATACCTGTAAACATACTATATAGCAATTTGAACACATAACATATGATACATTACTTTAAAAGTCAAGATTACTATAACATATATATAAAACACGTCAGCCACAATGCAAATCTTTGGAAAAATATGTATATAACTTACATATTACTATTATACATATGCATATACATACATACATATATATATATATAAATAGAAATCTGCAAACTTGCCTTATAAAAAAGCTGCTAGCAAATAAGTATAAACATATGTTAGCATATCCCTTCAACATATGATCATATATATATATATAAAAACTCAACAGATCCCATAAAACTTATACCATATAAACAGCTAATGTACAACAACTTATAATCTACATATATATAATATTTGAAGAATAAATGTTTAGATTAAGGAACTAAGAAAAAGAAAATTCATTATATAAAACTTACGTATATAAATATATCACCATAAGGTTTGGATGGCTAACGTGTTCGGTCTGTCAGGGGAGATAAGTTGGAGATGGAAGGAATGCGATTGCTCGGTGAAGGTTGGGTTGATGGGCAGAGGAGCACGGCCAGGCAAAGCTTGTAGCAGTGGTCGAAGGTGGAGCGAGATGCGTGTTCAGGTCGACAAGGTGGTCGGGGCTGCATGTAGCTCGGTGATGGGTAGTGGTGTGGCTACTTGGTACTGGTGGGCTGTGTGATGCCGAACTGGGCAGAGCAAGCACGTGGCTTGGTGTCTGGTGTGTGAGCTTTTGTATTGGGAAGTTTGAACATGGTGGAGGCTGTTGGAGTTGGCAAGGCGAAGGGAGGTTAATAGCTAAAAGGGCGGTGTCGGGTTTGATAATGGAAGGGTCATTGTCATTAGGAAGCGGTGGCGGAGGATGAAGGCGAACTTGAGTTTGGCAAGGTATGGGAAGACGTGGCAGCAGTTCATGCAACTTATTCATTTTTTTATGGAGAGGCATAGGCAAGGAGTTTAATGGTGGATGGGTGGTTTGTGGTGGTCTCTCAGCTAGATGGTGAAGGAGAAGCGTGGTGAACAGTGGGCATGCGATGGGGCAAGGATTGGTCATAGAAAAAGGAGAAGAATAGGATAATATACATAAAACTTTATACTTAAATATATTCTCTATTTACAAGAGATAGAAAAAAATATATAGGGGGAAAGAGAATGGGCGAAAATGAACGAACCCGTATATTATAGGTTGAAACCATGGGAATAGAAAACTTGAATTCAGGGAAATATTAATATATAGCGGCCATTAGCTTTCCCATGGAGGACAATGAAAGGATAGGGAACAACCAAAAGGCTCAAATAAAGAATCGATACAGGAAATTATTTTGTCAATTGCATCACGTACCGGACTCTGAATTATAGGATTGAATATACTGCGGAGATCAGCACGATGAGACGAACAAAATGATACACAGATATTAGCAATATGATCATCCTATCAAAAGTTGATATTAACTGCCAAGTTGCTGCTAATTTGCCGAAAATAAGATAAACGGGGCTTTAGCGATCTAAATTTGGCGAAATGAAAAATGACGCCTCATTCAGAAAATGATTTACATTTTTTATATAAAAATATTCATATTTTGAAACATTTTATTTTCATTAAAATTAACTGATTTTAAATTGAAATTGAAATTTAACAACAGAACCAACATTCATATTTACCAGTGAAAATCTATCATTTGCTATGTTTAAATAGATGCATTCCAAATATCAAATTTTCATTGCTAAATTTTATTGTTTATTTTTCATGAAGTTAGTTAATTGTGTTATAAAAATTGTTAAAATTTCCAGGTCGTTACACCAAACCCATCCATCAAATCCCCTCTCTATCGACTGTCTCGTGCCGCCTTTCCCTTTACACCACCTCTGTCCTCGGCAGCAACCCCGATCCAGGCAACCAAATTCGAATCCACCACCTGAAACCAAACCATCGACCAGCAACCCTCCATCTCCTTCGGACAGCCCTTCCACCATCACAGCCACCAAAGAGACAACCACCCAAACCATAAACAATCTCCACCACTTTCTTCCTTTTCCCGAGCTCCGTCCTATCCTTCTCACCATGACAACACGACAAGCCCAATAGGCCCACCCGAGTCGTGCAATTTCCATAGCCGAGATCAGCCTCTCCATTGTGCTGCCGAACCCCATGAATCTCGAGCACTGATATCATCCATTCGAGCAAACCTTCCATCTCTTTGCTCCAGCACTCCAGCCTTTGTTCCGCTATCAGCCAGTCAGCCTTGTGCTTCTCCTTGCTCCGTCCAGCAGCTAGCAGTTCGACCATGCAACCTTCTTTTTGTTTATATATATATATAATATGTTATATTAATATTTGAAATGTATATATGTATAATATGTTTATGTTAATATTTTGAAATAGATTTTTTTTTTATTCTAAACATATATATAGATATTATGTTTAAATATTTATTTGAAGAATTTTGAAAAATATGGGTTTATTTAAATATTGATTTTTTACAATATGAAGATTTTTATTTTAAATATGTGTTTTTAATTGAATATTTATTTTAAGAAAAAAATATATAATAATATAATATATATTTTGTTTCCATTTATATCAAGCTAGTTTTGATTTTGAATTCGTCGATTCAAGTCCATCGTGCTTTGCTTTGGAATTTATGCTTGGATTCGTCACATCTTGTTCTTGTTATTTCTCTAGCCTCGAAAGGCGAGCAATCACTCACGATTAACATTCTTATATTTAGTAAATTTATTTCACATGAAATGACGATTAAAATATGTTGCTAAATTTGAATTGTTACTCTTAAGTATGATATGTTATTATCTGCAATTGTTTACCAATATTCATTGACATATGACACCATAACCTGTTAGATATATTTGATTTAAATTGATAATTATGATTATATAGGCTTGTCGATATGTATGTTATTCTATATCCTCACTGCAAGTTCCATGTTAGTTAGGAATTCCCTATGGGTTGAAATGATACATACCCGAATGATCTTGTAGATTAAGGTAAAATTGTTATGGGTTGAAATGGTAAAGCTAAATGATATTATCGATTTTGGAATTTTTGGTTTGCGGGTTGAAATGATATATATCCATAAATTTAAATAACCGTGGATTAAAATGATAAATATCTGTATCACTTGACCATAGGTTAGAAAACTATATACGGACACCACTGGTCTGTTTTCGAAAAATGATTTCCAAGTTTTGAAAGGAAATATATGGGTTTTAATAAATATTTATTTTTGAAATAAAATATAAAGATTTTATTGTAAATATGTATTTTAAATTGAATATTGATTTTTAGAATATAAGATATAGATTTTATTCTAATATGTGAAAGTTTAGGTTTTTAAATTATATGTTTGGGAATTTTAAACTTTTAAGTTAAGTTTTGAAAACGTAAATTTTAAGATTTTTACTTATAACTTTATTATTTTTAAATATATAAATAAGATTTAAAATAGATTTAATAATAGAATTTAATATAATAAATTTAATAAAAATTAATATAACTAATATATATATATTATGTTTAAGTATTTGTTTATAATTTATATCAATATTTTAAATAGATTTTGTAATAACTTTAAATAAATAGAGGTTGGAAAGATAAATTAAAGTTGGCTTGAAATTTATATTGGTTAGTAATTGAATTTAAATAAAGATTGATTTGGAATTTTTGATTTCGAGATTTAAAGATAAGTTTCTATAACTTGATAACTTGATTTCATTTAAAGGGATTAAATGAATATTCTAAATTTAAATAAAGTTCAATCTGAATGTTTAATTTTGATTTAATTTGTAATCGGGAATTTATCTAAATTTATTAAAATGATTAAGTGAATATTGTCAAATTTAAATAAAGTTAAAGTTGAATTTTGAAATATAAAATGAAATTTATCAAAACGAGTTATTGAATTTTGTTTAAATATTTAAATTTTAAAACCTATTGAATTAGAAGTTGTTATATAAAAAAACGTTAATGGGATTTTGGATTGATCTTTCGACCTTTATAACTGAAATTGTTGAACTGAGGTTAATTTAAATAGAATCTCGAAACTAAAAGTTGATTTGATTGATTTGTGAAGTTGGAAGAAACAAGTCTGAGATGAAACTATTTTCGATATAAACTCTTTTAAATATATCGACTATTTTAATATATATTATTTTAAATTTATAAATTTTTTAAATATATATATTTTAATATATAAACTATTAAAATATATAAACTTTTTTTAATTTATAACTATTTTCAATATTTAAACTGTTTAAGTTGGAACTGTTTTGCTTTAGATTTAGTGGATTTAAATGTGAATATTTTGATATGATGGTTTAACCTATTCTGTGATAATGATATTGGAAGTGAATTATAATTTAAAGTGAATTATAAATTAAAATGAATATGATTTCAAAAGTGAATATGATTTCGAAATGAATATGATATGAATTATGAATTGTTTGAAATGAAAATGACTGTGGTGTGAAATAAGCATTTGGTTGTTTAAAGAGACCGGGATCGGATATAGTCATACCCTCTGCTAATACCAAAAACCACTTTAACAATTTTACACATGGTGGAGATTCCAGAATGAAGTAGGATGGTTTGACGATGTCTATATGAGGTATGAACGTAGCCTTGACTCTCGTGAGTCATCTTGATGTGACTAAAACAGAAGCCACGCCGGGCCAAGTGAGGTTGGACCTCCGATCAAGCATGCTTCTTCGATACCATTCTATTACTAGTGATTTGACTAGGTGCACCTTTGATTATGGGAGCGTGTCTCGAGGTGGACGGTAGTAGCTGCTACGCGTTACCACCTGTTCGGATCCGCAAACGGTAGTATCCTACCCTGGGTACCGCCTCGCATGCCTTGTCACATGCCTTATCGTGCCCTCTATGAGTTTGGTTTATATCGTACCTATTGAGTGCCCTTTGATAGCCTTCTAGTTTACAGAGGAATTATGGTACTGTATAGACTGCGGGAATATATAAAAATATGTTAAGGGGATATGGGTAATTCCGTAATTCTATTTTAATATTTTACTTTGCTGTAGACGTTATATATGTAGCATATTGTATTATGTATGTAGATAGTTTCACGGATCCTTAAGGGATGGAATCCCAAACATCCTTTAATTTACTTTCATTTCACTTGGGCATTTCACTTGGGTTGATTTACTAACATAAGAATGTTAATCCTGACTCGAGTGTTTTGTGTTTTGCTTTATGTTCGAGGCAAACTGAGTGTCACAGCATTTGAGGCCCACCTTTGGAGCATGGAGCTTTGCTTGGAGATCCATCTGTTATCTATTCGTCTTTTAGTTATTTCAGTTATTTCCCGTTGTTTATGTTCAGACTTGTCAATTGCTTTTGTATTAGTGACTTCTTTGTACTTAGGATCTTCTGTTGTATTTGTTTTAAACTCTAATGTTCTGCAATAGCTTCATGAACTACTATTTATCTATACCGCTGCTTATTGTTGTATTACCCTGTGTCTGTGATTATGTGATTGATTTATTTACTGTATATGCTAAGTTTTGCGAAATATAAAATTAACAATCTGTTGTTTTAAGCAATTCAAGTCTGACATGAGTGAATGATTGTCGATTTGAATGGTTCAAAATGTCGGGTCATTATAGTTGGCATTAGAGCTCCAGTTTAGGCAAAAACTTAGCATATGGAGTGAAAATTCATTAGAGATAGGGTAGTGATACCCTAGAATGGGTAAAATTAATTTCAAATCCATATTCATTTAAGCTTGAAATGCTTCGTTAGGATCCTCTTGGATTAGGATTTTTTTGAATTTTGGAACTTTCCCTTTTGTTCTGAATCCATTCTTGTCTTTTCATGTTCGTGTTCTTCATGACAAGAGCATCCCATAGCTCTATTTCTGTTGATCTCTGTTAATAACCTTGAGCGCATCTTGCAACCTCAATTGGCATCGTCATCTTTGTGTGTGACTAATCCCATCGGAGGTCCCACCAACCTTAGTATGATTTGTAAAGGGGTGAAACCCTTTACAATAGGCGTCGATTCACCAAAGATTTCTACATTCTTGGTTATGATGCTGTTATTTCTTACAAAGCCCAAACTGTTTCTTTAATAGACGACCAGGAAAATTCTTTTATGATTGAATATCGATTGCCTCAATATTATGCAAGTAGTTTATCTTTCTGCTTGATGCTTAGTCTAGTGATCTTGACTCCACCCTGATAGCTAGGGATTATCCTGATGTTTTGGTGAAGTCACTTTTCTACCTCATAGCGGGAAAGTGAATTGTTGGGGATGCGGATTAAGGATCTTAAGGCAGAAATAACACTAGAGGGGGGGTGAATAGTGTTTTAAAGAATATATGAACTATATGACTAAATTAAAACTCTCAACACAAATCTAAACAGAATTCTAACACAGAATGATCACAGAACATATAACAAATGCAAATAGTAAAGTAAAGCAAGTAAAAGGAAAGAACACACCAGATTTTATACTGGTTCGGAATCCTCCTACATCCAAACCTGTACCAAGGCAATATCCTTGTACAGATTTTTATAAGCCAATATCCAAATTACAACCCTCAATTTCTAAGGCCTTGAGGAACCCTCCTATCTCCGAGTCTGGGGTAAACTCTCTTAATTTACGGGACACAAGATCACCCTAATACTTTCTAATAACAATCCTTTTGAATGGATAGACTCTATGGACTTTTTGAATACAAATTGATCCTATAACTCTGAATAGCACTTTGATCTTTAGTAGAATGATGGAGAAAAATAGAGAGAGTATCTAAATGATTTCCTATTGAG
Source organism: Allium cepa (assembly GCA_030765085.1). Classification (NCBI taxonomy): domain Eukaryota; kingdom Viridiplantae; phylum Streptophyta; class Magnoliopsida; order Asparagales; family Amaryllidaceae; genus Allium; species Allium cepa. Next base: position 618,015,943 of record CM060931.1, read on the forward strand.
AATTTGGTAGAATGATAGCACGATCTTTAAAATATGAAGTTTTATGGATATGGAATGGTGGAGAAGAAAGAGTGAAGAAAATAAGAAAAATAGTTATTAAAAAATTCGTTTTGGAAGCCTTTATATAGATGCACAACAGTCATAACCATTGGCGAAAGGTTTTTGAACGAATGGACACTTCTTTTGAAATTTGAATTTTGAATTTTGAATCCAACTGTCACCATGTCGACATGGGGTTTCCCCATATGTCGACATCCCTCAGTTCAAAATTGTAGAGATGTTGTTTTGTAAAAGCATTTGAATTTAAAACAAGTTGAAACTTCTCTGAAGCAAAATAAAGTGTTTAAACAATATTTTGAGATAGAGAATGAATGTAAAACATTATTTTAAATATATATATATATATATAATTGATATAGACCGTCAATTATATAAGTAATATTTAAAATCAGAATAAGTTTTGATGTTTAAAAATAGAAGTTTGTAAAATCAGAATGGAGAAATATTTCAAGGCTAAAACAAAGTTTGAAAACATTTTTGAAAACATGATTTTGAAAGCTAAAACATTTTGAAAAACAGATTTAAAAACATTTTGAAAAATCTATTCAAACTGAAATTGCAAGAACCTTCCTACAGAGCTCCTCCATAGGACTCGAGAACTTTACAAAGTAGTTTAAATGATTTTGATTTTCGTGGGTTTGTAAGCCAATTGTCGTAGGTTTGTAAGCTACTTGTCGTGGGTTTGTAAGCCACTGGTTTCGATAGAAATTGGGTTCCATCCCAAAAGAAAATTGGAAGAAAGATGAGAGTGCTATTATGAAGTTTTAACAAAATACTAGACACTTGTCTTGAGATCTTGAAATCTTGATTCTCTAGAGTCTTGAATCTTGAATCTCTAATCTTCATCTTGATGCTTGAGTCTTTATACTGATCAGTCTTCGATAATACCTGCATATACTTCCTATATACATATATATATATATATATCTATATGAAAATGTTAGTATATATTTTATAAAGTAAAGTATAATAACTATATAAGGTTGTTGTCATCAAAACATCATCAACTCAGTTCCTAACAATCTCCCCTTTTTTGATGATGACAACCTTTATTTATAAAAAATTCTTACCATACCATAACTCCCCCTTACTCCGTGATTTCTTCTTAAAACTACAACTCCCCCTTACACCAAGCACATATATGTTTATAACTCCCCCCCCCTTTGTCATCAACAAAAACTATTAACTACTTAAGAATTCAAGAATGATTAGTATGAACAAATAATATGTATAGAATAAGCATGAAACAATGAGTATAAGTGAACACATTTTTGTTATTACGACATATATAAGAACATACATAAACACGAACAAACAGAACAATGTAAAACGAAGAATAAAAAAAAGAGTACGCTTTAATGGCGATCCTTAACTATAGGAGACTTGTGAATCGAACAATTGGGGTAGTGGAGACAAAAGTTTCCACGTTGTTCAATTATGTTTCCATTAGTATCAACAAGGATCTCACCAAAGCAAAAAACGCTCTCGTCCTCATTTATAGGGACTTCGGGTTGAGAAAAAGGTTGATCTTCCTCTTGGTCTTCTTGTGGCTCTTCCATAGGTTCTTCTTCCTCTGATTCCATGGCTTGTGAAGAGTCTTCAATATTAATAGGATTTGTACGGTTATCCATAAGGAATTTTTGTACATTCCTAATAATATTCCCTTGCCTTTGTTGTTCTCTAGCCATCCTAAGTTGACATACTTGAATTTCAGTCAACAATTGAAGGATATCTTTCATCTTCTCTTGCAATTTGATCGCTCGAGCGTGCGTAGATCGTTGAAATGGACCAGAATGAGGAGATGTGGGTGAAGTGGGTTCATTAGTAGAAGAGGAGGCCATTATTTTATTGTTTCAGAAGTTATTTACAGAGAATATAGTGAAGAAAGAGGAGAGAAAACGAAATAAATAGATAAATAACCAAATAACTAACTTTGGAGGGAAATTCTATTTTCAAATTTTTGTTGGGCATGTCGACATCAGGAGATGGGGCATGTCGACATGTCTTTCAGAAAAAAATGTAATTTTTATTTTGAATTTTTATTGATTATTATATTATATTATTTTATATTTCAGATTTTGAACAAATACCTAATTCTCTTCTAAATTTAGTAAAATTCTGCTCGGTTAACGGTTTAGTTAATATATCAGCAATTTGTTTTTCAGTATTTATATAATCTAGAGTTATTATTTCTTTAGTTATATTATTTCTAAGAAAATGATGTCTTATATCAATATGTTTAGTTCTAGCATGATGAGTTGGATTTTTAGATAGATTTATTGCACTAGTATTATCACAATATATTGGTGATTTACTTATGTTAATTCCAAAATCTTTTAAAGTTTGTTGCATATATATGACCTGTGAACAGGCCAGAGCAGGAGATATATACTCTACTTCAGTTGTTGACAAGGAAACAGTATTTTGTTTCTTGCTGAACCAGGAAACCAGTGAATGTCCTAGAAAGTGACAAGTTCCACTTGTACGTTTTCGGTCTGATTTACAACCAGCATAATCAGCATCACAATATGATATTAAATCAAAAGTATTATTTTTAGGATAAAATAAACCATAATCTAAAGTGTATTTTACATATCTTAAAATTCTTTTAACAGCTTTTAAGTGAGTTTCTTTAGGTTGTGATTGGTATCTTGCACAGAGACAAACACTATGCATAATATCAGGACGACTCGCTGTTATATAGAGTAGCGAACCAATCATTCCCCTATATAAAGTTTGGTCAATATCTTTTGATTTATCTTCCTTTACTTAAACCTACATTTGTTGACATTGGAGTTGGTTTCCCACTAGAGGTACTTAAACCAAATTTATTGATTAAGTCTTTAGCATATTTTTCTTGACTTATGAAGATTCCATTTTATAGTTGTTTAATTTGAAGCCCTAAGAAGAAACTTAATTCTCCCATGTGACTCATTTCAAATTCTTTAGTCATTATATCTGAAAATTCTTTATTCATTATGTTATTAGTTGATCCAAAGATTATATCATCTACATATATTTGAACCAGTTGAATATCTTGATCATTTCTTTTAATGAAAAGTGTTGTATCTACTTTGCTAATTTCAAAACCAGATTGAAGTAAATAAGATCTTAGTCTTTCATACCAGGCTCTAGGAGCTTGCTTTAGACCATATAGAGCTTTCTTTAACTTGTATACATGGTTTGGAAATTTATTATCTTCAAAAAGTGGAGGTTGTTCAACATAAACATCTTCTTTTACAAAACCATTTAGAAAAGCACTTTTAACATCCATTTGATATAATTTGAAATTATTATAATTAGCGAAAGCAATTAGAATTCTTATAGCTTCTAATCTTGCTACGGGAGCAAAGGTTTCATCATAGTCAATTCCTTCTTCTTGACAATAACCTTGCGCGACTAAACGAGCTTTATTTCTTACGACCTCACCGTGTTCATTCATTTTATTTTTATAAACCCATTTAGTTCCAATTATACTTTTATCCTCAGGTTTAGGAACAAGTTCCCATACATCATTTCTGGTAAATTGATTCAATTCTTCTTGCATACCAAGAATCCATGAATCATCAGACGATGCTTCCTTTGGATTTTTTGGTTCAATTGTTGATATAAAGGCTACATTACTCATACTACTTAATTGATTTCTAGTTCTTACTACAGATTCAATATTTCCTAAAACATTTTCTATAGGATGATCTTTTGATATTTTAAATCTCTTATTAGGTTGATTCATTTCACTAATAGTTTCATTAGATTGATTTAAATTTATAAAATCTTCTTCATCATCTATTTGTACAATATCTTTAAGATTTTCATCAAAAGATACATGCATAGTTTCTTCAATAGTATTAGTTTTTAAATTAAAAACTCTAAATGCTTTGCTTCTATTAGAATAACCAATAAAGAATCCTTTATCAGCTTTTGGTTCAAATTTATCTAAATTATCTTTTGTATTAAGTATAAAACATTTACTCCCAAATACTTTGAAATAAGCAACTATAGGTTTCTTATTATAAAGTAATTCATATGGAGTTTTATTTGTTAATGGTCTAACTAAAATTCTATTTAATATATAACAAGCTGTAGCAACTGCTTCAGCCCAAAATTATTTAGGTAAATTACTATCAGAAAGCATTGTACGAGCACACTCTTGAATCGTTCTATTCTTACGTTCTACTACTCCGTTTTGTTGTGGAGTTCTTGGAAATGAAAAGTTGTGAGTAACTCCCTTCTGAGTACAGAAATTCTCAAAATTTTCATTTTCAAATTCACCACCGTGATCACTTCGAATAGTTTTAATTTTTGAAAGAATGTTGTTTTTGAATTCTTTTAGAAAAGTTTTTAAATATTTCAAAAGCATCACTTTTATGTTTTGAAAAGATTGTCCAAGTATATCTTGAATAATCATCTACTATAACAAAAACATATTTACTATGGTTAATTGATTGAACTTGAGATGGACCAAATAAATCTAAATGAAGTAATTCTAGAGGACTAGAGGTAGAAATAGCATCTTTTAATTTAAATGAACTTTTCTTAAGTTTTCCTAATTGACAAGCATCACAAATACTATCTACTTTAAAGTTTAACTTGGGTAGACCTCTAACTAAGTCAAGTTTTGATAGCCTAGATAATAATTTGAAATTCAAATGGCCAAATCTTTTATGCCAAATCCAAGGGTCACTTGTATTAGCCAAAAGACATAGGTTATCATTTGAAATTTTCATACTAAGGATATAAATATTTTTCTTCCTAATACCTTCAAAAATTATATTAGACTTGTCATCTTCAATGTGACATTTATCTTTTTCAAATTTAATTTTAAAACCTTTATCGCAAAGTTGACTTATACGAAGCAGATTGTGTTTTAAGTTCCTAACTAATAAAACATTAGAAATAAGTAAAATTTTAGAGTTACCGACATTGCCGACGACAACCACATATCCTTTCGAGTTGTCACCAAAATTGACTAATCCACCATCTTGATAAGTAGTGTCCTTGAGTAACTCGGGATTTCCAGTCATGTGCCTTGAACAGCCACTATCAAGTTTCCATTTATCTTTCTCAATTTGCACAGTTTGTCCATTGGGTGTTGATTTGTCAAAAGCCATATAACATGTCTGTTCCTGCATAACACACCAATTCAGTAGATAACTTGATTTTTCAAAATAACTATATGCAGACTTATGAAACTTTGATGAAATGCATATATTCAAAACAGTTTTAACACAGTTTTCCAAAAATGCCATTTTTATATTTTTCAAGCTTCAGATTATGAAAACAATGAAAACCAATGCTCTGATACCAATTGTTGGGGATGCGGATTAAGGATCTTAAGGCAGAAATAACACAAGAGGGGGGGTGAATAGTGTTTTAAAGAATATATGAACTATATGACTAAATTAAAACTTTCAACACAAATCTAAACAGAATTCTAACACAGAATGATCACAGAACATATAACAAATGCAAATAGTAAAGTAAAGCAAGTAAAAGGAAAGAACACACCGGATTTTATACTGGTTCGGAATCCTCCTACATCCAGTCCTGTACCAAGGCAATATCCTTGTACAGATTTTTATAAGCCAATATCCAAATTACAACCCTCAATTTCTAAGGCCTTGAGGAACCCTCCTATCTCTGAGTCTGGGGTAAACTCTCTTGATTTACGGGACACAAGATCACCCTAATATTTTCTAATAACAATCCTTTTGAATGGATAGACTCTATGGACTTTTTGAATACAAATTGATCCTATAACTCTGAATAGCACTTTGATCTTTAGTAGAATGATGGAGAATCAAATAGAGAGAGTATCTAAATGATTTCCTATTGAGAATTTGGCAGAATGATGGCACGATCTTTAAAATATGAAGTTTTATGGATATGGAATGGTGGAGAAGAAAGAGTGAAGAAAATAAGAAAATTAGTTATTAAAAAATTCGTTTTGGAAGCCTTTACATAGATGCAAAACAGTCATAACCATTGGCGAAAGGTTTTTGAACGAATGGACACTTCTTTTGAAATTTGAATTTTGAATCCAACTGTCACCATGTGGACATGGGGTATCCCCATATGTCGACATCCCTCAGTTTAAAATTGTAGAGATGTTGTTTTGTAAAAGTATTTGAATTTAAAACAAGTTGAAACTTCTCTGAAGCAAAATAAAGTGTTTAAACAATATTTTGAGATAGAGAATGAATATAAAACATTATTTTAAATATATATATATAATTGATATAGACCGTCAATTATATAAGTAATAACTAAAATCAGAATAAGTTTTGATGTTTAAAAATAGAAGTTTTTAAAATCAGAATGGAGGAATATTTCAAGGCTAAAACAAAGTTTGAAAACATTTTTGAAAACATGATTTTGAAAGCTAAAACATTTTGAAAAACAGATTTAAAAACATTTTGAAAAATCTATTCAAACTGAAATTGCAAGAACCTTCTTACAGAGCTCCTCCATAGGACTCGAGAACTTGTACAAAGTAGTTTAAATGATTTTGATTTTCGTGGGTTTGTAAGCCACTTGTCGTAGGTTTGTAAGCTACTTGTCGTGGGTTTGTAAGCCACTGGTTTCGATAGAAATTGGGTTCCATCCCAAAAGAAAATTGGAAGAAAGATGAGAGTGCTATTATGAAGTTTTAAAAAAATACTAGACACTTATCTTGAAATCTTGATTCTCTAGAGTCTTGAATCTTGAATCTCTAATCTTCATCTTGATGCTTGAGTCTTTATACCGATCAGTCTTAAATAATACCTGCATATACTTCCTACATACATATATATATATATATCTATCTATATGAAAATGTTAGTATATATTTTATAAAGTAAAGTATAATAACTATATAAGGTTGTTGTCATCAAAACATCATCAACTCAGTTCCTAACAATCTCCCCCTTTTTGATGATGACAACCTTTATTTATAAAATATTCTTACCATACCATAACTCCCCCTTACTCCGTGATTTCTTCTTAAAACTACAACTCCCCCTTACACCAAGCACATATATGTTTATAACTTTCTCCCCCTTTGTCATCAACAAAAACTATTAACTACTTAAGAATTCAAGAATGATTAGTATGAACAAATAATATGTATAGAATAAGCATGAAACAATGAGTATAAGTGAACACATTTTTGTTATTACGACATATATAAGAACATACATAAACACGAACAAACAGAACAATGTAAAACGAAGAATAAGAAGAAAGTATGCTTTAATGGCGATCCTTAACTATAGGAGACTTATGAATCGAACAATTGGGGTAGTGGAGACAAAAGTTTCCACGTTGTTCAATTATGTTTCCATTAGTATCAACAAGGATCTCACCAACGCGAATAACGCTCTCGTCCTCATTTATAGGGACTTCGGGTTGAGGAAAAGGTTGATCTTCCTCTTGGTCTTCTTGTGGCTCTTCCATAGGTTCTTCTTCCTCTGATTCCATGGCTTGTGAAGAGTCTTCAATATTAATAGGATTTGTACGGTTATCCATAAGGAATTTTTGTACATTCCTAATAATATTCCCTTGCCTTTGTTGTTCTCTAGCCATCCTAAGTTGACATACTTGAATTTCAGTCAAAAATTGAAGGATATCTTTCATCTTCACTTGCAATTTGATCACTCGAGCGTGCGTAGATCGTTGAAATGGACCAGAATGAGGAGATGTGGGTGAATGGGTTCATTAGTAGAAGAGGAGGCCATTATTTTATTGTTTCAGAAGTTATTTACAGAGAATATAGTGAAGAAAGAGGAGAGAAAACGAAATAAATAGATAAATAACCAAATAACTAACTTTGGAGGGAAATTCTATTTTCAAATTTTTGTTGGGTATGTCGACATCAGGAGATGGGGCATGTCGACATGTCTTTCAGAAAAAAATGTAATTTTTATTTTGAATTTTTATTGGTTATTATATTATATTATTTTATATTTCAGATTTTGAACAAATACCTAATTCTCTTCTAAATTTAGTAAAATTCTGCTCGGTTAACGGTTTAGTTAATATATCAGCAATTTGTTTTTCAGTATTTATATAATCTAGAGTTATTATTTCTTTAGTTATATTATCTCTAAGAAAATGATGTCTTATATCAATATGTTTAATTCTAGCTTGATGAGTTGGATTTTTAGATAGATTTATTGCACTAATATTATCACAATATATTGGTGATTTACTTATGTTAATTCCAAAATCTTTTAAAGTTTGTTGCATATATATGACTTGTGAACAGGCCAGAGCAGCAGATATATACCCTGCTTCAGTTGTTGACAAGGAAACAGTATTTTGTTTCTTGCTGAACCAGGAAACCAGTGAATGTCCTAGAAAGTGACAAGTTCCACTTGAACTTTTTCGGTATGATTTACAACCAGCATAATCAGCATCACAATATGATATTAAATCAAAAGTATTATTTTTAGGATAAAATAAACCATAATCTAAAGTATATTTTACATATCTTAAAATTCTTTTAACAGCTTTTAAGTGAGTTTCTTTAGGTTGTGATTGGTATCTTGCACAGAGACAAACACTATGCATAATATCAGGACGAGTCGCTGTTATATAAAGTAGCGAACCAATCATTCCCCTATATAAAGTTTGATCAATATCTTTTGATTTATCTTCTTTACTTAAACCTACATTTGTTGACATTGGAGTTGGTTTCCCACTAGAGGCACTTAAACCAAATTTATTGATTAAGTCTTTAACATATTTTTCTTGACTTATGAAGATTCCATTTTCTAGTTGTTTAATTTGAAGCCCTAAGAAGAAACTTAATTCTCCCATGTCACTCATTTCAAATTCTTTAGTCATTATATCTGAAAATTCTTTATTCATTATGTTATTAGTTGATCCAAAGATTATATCATCTACATATATTTGAACCAGTTGAATATCTTGATCATTTCTTTTAATGAAAAGTGTTGTATCTACTTTGCCAATTTCAAAACCAGATTGAAGTAAATAAGATCTTAGTCTTTCATACCAGGCTCTAGGAGCTTGCTTTAGACCATATAGAGCTTTCTTTAACTTGTATACATGGTTTGGAAATTTATTATCTTCAAAAAGTGGAGGTTGTTCAACATAAACATCTTCTTTTAGAAAACCATTTTGAAAAGCACTTTTAACATCCATTTGATATAATTTGAAATTATTATAATTAGCGAAAGCAAGTAGAATTCTTATAGCTTCTAATCTTGCTACGGGAGCAAAGGTTTCATCATAGTCAATTCCTTCTTCTTGACAATAACCTTGCGCGACTAAATGAGCTTTATTTCTTACGACCTCACCGTGTTCATTCATTTTATTTTTATAAACCCATTTAGTTCCAATTATACTTTTATCCTCAGGTTTAGGAACAAGTTCCCATACATCGTTTCTGGTAAATTAATTCAATTCTTCTTGCATAGCAAGAATCCATGAATCATCAGACGATGCTTCCTTTGGATTTTTTGGTTCAATTGTTGATATAAAGGCTACATTACTCATACTACTTAATTGATTTCTAGTTCTTACTACAGATTCAATATTTCCTAAAACATTTTCTATAGGATGATCTTTTGATATTTTAAATCTCTTATTAGGTTGATTTATTTCACTAATAGTTTCATTAGATTGATTTAAATTTATAAAATCTTCTTCATCATCTTTTTGTACAATATCTTTAAGATTTTCATCAAAAGATACATGCATAGTTTCTTCAATAGTATTAGTTTTTAAATTAAAAACTCTAAATGCTTTGCTTCTATTAGAATAACCAATAAAGAATCCTTTATCAGCTTTTAGTTCAAATTTATCTAAATTATCTTTTGTATTAAGTATAAAACATTTACTCCCAAATACTTTGAAATAAGCAACTATAGATTTCTTATTATAAAGTAATTCATATGGAGTTTTATTTGTTAATGGTCTAACTAAAATTCTATTTAATATATAACAAGCTGTAGCAACTGCTTCAGCCCAAAAGTATTTAGGTAAATTACTATCAGAAAGCATTGTACGAGCACACTCTTGAATCGTTCTATTCTTACGTTCTACTACTCCGTATTGTTGTGGAGTTCTTAGAAATGAAAAGTTGTGAGTAATTCCCTTCTGAGTACAGAAATTCTCAAAATTTTCATTTTCAAATTCACCACCGTGATCACTTCGAATAGTTTTAATTTTGAAAGAATGTTGTTTTTGAATTCTTTTAGAAAAGTTTTTAAATATTTCAAAAGCATCACTTTTATGTTTTAAAAAGATTGTCCAAGTATATCTTGAATAATCATCTACTATAACAAAAACATATTTACTATGGTTAATTGATTGAACTTGAGATGGACCAAATAAATCTAAATGAAGTAATTCTAGAGGACTAGAGGTAGAAATAGCATCTTTTAATTTAAATGAACTTTTCTTAAGTTTTCCTAATTGACAAGCATCACAAATACTATCTACTTTAAAGTTTAACTTGGGTAGACCTCTAACTAAGTCAAGTTTTGATAGCCTAGATAATAATTTGAAATTCAAATGGCCAAATCTTTTATGCCAAATCCAAGGGTCACTTGTATTAGCCAAAAGACATAGGTTATCATTTGAAATTTTCATACTAAGGATATAAATATTTTTCTTCCTAATACCTTCAAAAATTATATTAGACTTGTCATCTTCAATGTGACATTTATCTTTTTCAAATTTAATTTTAAAACCTTTATCGCAAAGTTGACTTATACTAAGCAGATTATGTTTTAAGTTCCTAACTAATAAAACATTAGAAATACGTAAAGTTTTAGAGTTACCGACATTGCGGACGCCAACCACATATCCTTTAGAGTTGTCACCAAAATTGACTAATCCACCATCTTGATAAGTAATGTCCTTGAGTATCTCGGGATTTCCAGTCCTGTGCCTTGAACAGCCACTATCAAGTATCCATTTATCTTTGTCAATTTGCACAGTTTGTCCATTGGGTGCTGATTCGTCAAAAGCAATATAACATGTCTGTTCCTGCATAACACACCAATTCAGTAGATAACTTGATTTTTCAAAATAACTATATGCAGACTTATGAAACTTTGATGAAATGCATATATTCAAAATAGTTTTAACACAATTTTTATATTTTTCAAGTTTCAGATTATGAAAACAATGAAAACCAATGCTCTGATACCAATTGTTGGGGATGCGGATTAAGGATCTTAAGGCAGAAATAACACTAGAGGGGGGGTGAATAGTTTTTTAAAGAATATATGAACTATATGGCTAAATTAAAACTTTCAACACAAATCTAAACAGAATTCTAACACAGAATGATCACAGAACATATAACAAATGCAAATAGTAAAGTAAAGCAAGTAAAAGGAAAGAACACACCGGATTTTATACTGGTTCGGAATCCTCCTACATCCAGTCCTGTACCAAGGCAATATCCTTGTACAGATTTTTATAATCCAATATCCAAATTACAACCCTCAATTTCTAAGGCCTTGAGAAACCCTCCTATCTCCGAGTCTAGGGTAAACTCTCTTGATTTACGAGACACAAGATCACCCTAATACTTTCTAATAACAATCCTTTTGAATGGATAGACTCTATGGACTTTTTGAATACAAATTGATCCTATAACTCTGAATAGCACTTTGATCTTTAGTAGAATGATGGAGAATCAAATAGAGAGAGTATCTAAATGATTTCCTATTGAGAATTTGGCAGAATGATGGCACGATCTTTAAAATATGAAGTTTTATGGATATGGAATGGTGGAGAAGAAAGAGTGAAGAAAATAAGAAAATTAGTTATTAAAAAATTCGTTTTGGAAGCCTTTATATAGATGCACAACAGTCATAACCATTGGCGAAAGGTTTTTGAACGAATGGACACTTCTTTTGAAAATTGAATTTTGAATCCAACTGTCACCATGTCGATATGGGGTATCCCCATATGTCGACATCCCTCAGTTCAAAATTGTAGAGATGTTGTTTTCTAAAAGCATTTGAATTTAAAACAAGTTGAAACTTCTCTGAAGCAAAATAAAGTGTTTAAACAATATTTTGAGATAGAGAATGAATATAAAACATTATTTTAAATATATATATATATATAATTGATATAAACCGTCAATTATATAAGTAATATTTAAAATCAGAATAAGTTTTGATGTTTAAAAATAGAAGTTTTTAAAATCAGAATGGAGGAATATTTCAAGGCTAAAACAAAGTTTGAAAACATTTTTGAAAACATGATTTTGAAAGCTAAAACATTTTGAAAAACAGATTTAAAAACATTTTAAAAAATCTATTCAAACTGAAATTGCAAGAACCTTCCTACAGAGCTCCTCCATAAGACTCGAGAACTTGTACAAAGTAGTTTAAATGATTTTGATTTTCGTGGGTTTGTAAGCCACTTGTCGTAGGTTTGTAAGCTACTTGTCGTGGGTTTGTAAGCCACTGGTTTTGATAGAAATTGGGTTCCATCCCAAAAGAAAATTGGAAGAAAGATGAGAGTGCTATTATAAAGTTTTAACAAAATACTAGACAGTTATCTTGAGATCTTGAAATCTTGATTCTCTAGAGTCTTGAATCTTGAATCTCTAATCTTCATCTTGATGCTTGAGTCTTTATACTGATCAGTCTTCGATAATACCTGCATATACTTCCTATATACATATATATATATATATATATATATATATCTATATGAAAATGTTAGTATATATTTTATAAAGTAAAGTATAATAACTATATAAGGTTGTTGTCATCAAAACATCATCAACTCAGTTCCTAACATGAATTCCGAATCGACCTTATTCCTAGAGCTCGACCTACTATCCTTCCTCCCAGACGAATGATTCCTATGAATGGTTAGTCATGCCATTTGGATTAAACAATGCTTCTGCCTTCTTCATCGTTCTCTTGAATTGCATTTTCCATGACGTCCTTAACAAGTTTGTCCTGGTTTCATTGATGATATTCTCATCTTTCTAAGTCTCGGTTGACCCGGTTAAGATCGTCATGATTAATATAAGTCTATCCATCTTTCCTCTTTGTAATTTAATTATCTTGTCTTCCTTTTGAATCTATCTTCTTGGTTAGAATTCTCTTTGATTATGGCCTCTCTAAATTTGAATCTATATCCTAGTTCTATGATCTATTCTTGAATCATCCTACGAGAGAGTGTATTTGTAGTTGATATAAAAATGTTTATATTGTGCTGTTCGAGCTGTTAAGTTTGAATTTGGGTTTTAATCGATTCGTCTAGCCAACGGTATCGATAGGAATTCCAAAACACTTGAATAGAGCAAACTGACAAAATATTGTTTTCGAAATTGATAAATGTAATGATTCTATGTATGGTTATATTTTATAAATAAAGGTATAATTTTTTGAAATTAGATAGTTAAATGAATTAGTTGTTAGAAATGACAATACTATATTATCATTTATTGTTTTGTCAACATGCCTAAACTATTAACTATTGTTGTATGTTATAAGGAGTTAAATTTTTATAAACATGGTTTATAAATTGATTTGAAAACGAAATGAATTTAAATTAAGGAGTTGAGAATTAAATTTTCGGTGCTTTTCAAATTTGCTTTTCAAAGTTTTAAGAAAATATATATTTGAAGGCATTTCATATTTGAAGGTATTTAGAATGGGCATTATTTCCAAAGAATTTTAAAAGAAAAAGTCAGTACTCTTCTTTTGTAGTTGGAAAACAATTTCGGTGATAACTGCAGCGTCATCGACATTCGTTTTCGAATCTCAGAGTGGGGAGACCATTTAGTAGTCTTGCTACACTTTTTGTTTTGGAAAATGGATTTGACTTGAATTTCTTGAGTATGATTTAATGTATAAAGTATATATATGTACATATTTATTTCAAATTGATTTGAAATGGAACTGGAAATTTAACTCTTAAGTTTTATGTTAAGTGATGGTTTTTAATTATTGAAATGAAGTAATTTTTTTGAATAATTGGAGTGTCTAAAATGAGAAATGGAATAGGAATCACTTGAAACAGTTGAACTAGGATAGAATTTATTTGTATAATACTTAATTGCATTCTAAAACACATATATAACTTACCTGAAATATTCAAAAAGTTAAAATGATAATGTGAATATGTAATTAAAGGTTATACAAGAGAAAACTTAAGTAATAAAATGTTGTAAATAAAAAGTAAATTTGTATACTGCTCAATTACACTCAGAAACATTAATAAAAATTACCTAGAAATGTTTGAATGTAATAAGAACGTGTAATTGAATAATATATAATATAAAATGAAAGTAATAAGATGTCCAAAAATGAAATTTGGTTAAGGAAATTTATAAATAAAAATTGAGTGGTTATAATAAAAGTTTATACACTTAAAATATGTTACAGAATTTGTCAACTGAAATAAATTGAATAATAAAAAGAAAATGCCATTTAAAAAAATGAATATGAACTTAAGAAATTAAACAGGTAATAAATAAATTTATATTCTGCAAACTGTTGTGATACAAAGGTAAATTACAAAGAATAGTTGAAACGGAATTTTTAGGCGGAATCAACTTAACTGAAGGTAAATGGATAAAATAAATGAGTTAAATAAAATAAAATTGTTTTGAAAGATTTTTTTGTAACAAACATCAATTAAATTGAAATCAAATCAACTGAATGAAAATACATTGAATTGAAATCAATCAAATATGAATACAATGAATATTTATTGATTGAATAAAATGGATTGAAACCAAATTAGTTGAATAATAATCAATTTAAAAAAAACTAATGAAATTTATATGGTTTTGAATTGATTGTTGTATCTGTTACTATGTATTTCGAATCAATCTTTCCTTTATATTGCTTCTATTCTCTATCTCGTTCCTTTTCGGAGACGAAATTTGTTGAGTGGGGGAGAGTGTAGCAACCCATAAATTTTAATGATTTTTAAATAACATAATTAACTAAATTTTTCTTGAAAATATATAATAAAATTTTAGCTATGAAATTTTAATATTTGGTATGTGTCTATTGAAGCATGGCAAGTGGCAGATTTTCATCTGAAAATATGTAAGTTTGTCTGGCTGTGAAATTTATTTTTAAACTTAAATCGGTTAATTTGATGAAAATTAAATATTTTCGAAATTTGAATATTTATATATTATAAAAATGTAAATCATTTTCTGAGTGGGACGTTATAATTTGTTTCGCTAAATTTGGACTATTATAGCTCCATTTATCTTATTTTCGGCGTTTTAACAGCATTTTCGATAGCGAAAAATCGAGTTTGATAGCTTGGTCGTATCGCTGATATCTGTGTACCATTCTATCTGTCTCGTCATGCTGATTTTTGTAATATATTTATTTATGTATTTCGGAGTCCGGAGCACGGCAAAATATGCAAAACGGTCAGCTGTATGGGTATCCGTTTTAAATTTTGGTTTTCCTTGTGTCCTTTCGTTGTCCACCACGTAAACCAAACAACCATATGCTTTTATTATTTCTTGAATTCACGTGCGTGGATTTCTCTATTCCCAATGGTTAATATATGTTGGTTTGTTTACAAATCTTCATTTCTGTCTATTGATTTCTTTAGAAAAAACAAATAATAATAATAATATATACAGTTTTCATATTTGTATCTCCCTGAAACATCGGTTCCATGCTACTCACGCCTTCTCAACTCAACTTTCTTTCACCGTGACAGCTCGAGCAACCCATCTCCCTCCTCCATCTTCCTTTGCCACCATCTCCGATCCTTGCTCTCCTTCAACCGCCACCATAGCCTACTGACATACACCACTGCCCATCACCGACCCACCCCCTTCCGCCATATACCCATCACAGCCGCCCTATCCTCCACCTGAACAAACACCAACCTTCCTCACCTTTTCCTTCGCCCTCACGCAACCTTTGACTCGACACCCACCATGTCCCTGTGTCGCGCCCATATACAACCCTCCACTGAAGAACCTCCAACGTGCAGCCTCCACCTTCACCCTGTAACCTATTGGCCTCTCCTCACCTCATGCCTGACACCGTGTCAGCCGCCCTACTTCCTACCGACCAATAACAACCCACCAACCGAGTTTCTCCTCGGAAGCCAAATGCCAGTGCAGCCGCTTGAACCCATACCCGTCCATCAAATCCCCTCTCTCTCAAATTTCTCGTGCCACCTCTCCCTTCACACCACCTCTATCCTCGATAGCAACACCTATCGAGGCAGCCAAATTCGAATCCCCACCACCTGAAACCAGCCATCGACCAGCAACCCTCCATCTCCTTCAGATAACCCTTCCACCATCACACCAACCAAAGAGGCAGCCACCCGAACCACAAACAATCTCCACCACTTGCTTCCCTATGCCGAGCTCCAACCTGTCCTTCTCACCATGAGAGGATGACAAGTCCAGCAGGCCCATTCGAGCCGTTCACTTTCCATAGCCGAGATCAACCTCTTCGTTATGCTGCCAAACTCCACGAATGCCGAGCACTGACATCATCCACTCAAGTAGACCTTCCATTTCCTTTCTCCAGCACTCGAGCCTTTACCCTGCTGTTAGCCACTTAGCCATGTGCTCCGCCTTGCTCCATGCAGCAGCTAGCAGTTCGACCATGCAACCTCCTTTTTGTTTATATATATATATATATATATATAATATGTTATGTTAATATTTTGTAATGTATAAATATATATATAAGATGTTTATGTTAATATTTTGAAATAGATTTTTTTATGATTTTAAACATATATAGATATTATGTTTAAATATTCATTTGAAGAATTTTGAAAAATATTGGTTTTATTAAATATTGATTTTTTTTATAATATGAAGATTTTTATTTTAAATATAAGTTTTTAATTGAATATTGGTTTTGAGAAAAAATATATAATAATATAACATATATCTTGTTTCCATTTATATCAAGCTAGTTTTGATTTTGAATTCATCGATTCAAATCCGTCATGCTTTACTTTGGAATTTGTGCTTGGATTCGTCACATCTTGTTCTTATTATTTCTCCAGCATTTCAAGGTGAGAGATCACTCATAATTAACATTCTTATATATGATAAATTTATTGCACATGAAATGACGATCGAAATATGTTGTTAAATTCGTATTGTTAAACTGTTAGGTATGATATGTTATTATCAGCAATTGCTTACCTATACTCATTGACACATGGCACCATAACCTATTAGATATATTTTATTTAAAATGATAATTATGATTATGTAGGCTTGTCATTGATATGTATGCTATTTTATATTCTCACTACAAGTTCCCTGTTAGTTAGGAATTCCCTATGGGTTGAAATGATACATACCCAAACGATCTTGTAGATTAGAGGAAAATTGTTATGGGTTGAAAAGACAAACCTAAATAATTTTATCGATTTTGGAATTTTGGTATTGCGGGTTGAAATGATATATATCCATAAATTTAAATAATTACGATTGAAATGATATATCCATATTACTTGACCATAGGTTAGAAAACTATATACAGACACCGTTGGTCTATTTCTGAAAAATGATTTCCAAGTTTTGAAAAGAAACATATGGATTTTAATAAATATTTATTTTTGAAATATAATATAACGATTTTATTGTAAATACGTGTTTTAAATTGAATATTAACTTTTAGAATACTATATATAGTTCTATTTTAATATATGTGAAAATTTAGATTTTTAAATTATATGTTTGGAAATTTTAAATTTATAAGTTAAGTTTTGAAAAGGTAAATCTTCAGATTTTTACTTATAACTTTATTATTTTTAAATATATAATTAAGATTTAAAATAGATTTAATAATTAAATTTAATAAAAATTTAACTTAACTAATATATATATTATGTTTAAATATTTATTTAAAATTTATATTAATATTTTAAATATATTTTTTAATAAATTTAAATAAATGGAGGTTGAAAAGATAAATTAAAGTTGACTAGAATTTAATTTGGTTAATTATTGAACTTAAATAAAGATTGATTTGGAACTTTTGATTTTGTGATTTAAAGATATGTTTCTATAACTTGATTTTGATTTAAAGGGATTAAATGAATATTTTAAATTTTATAAAAAAATTAATCTGAATGTTTAATATTGATTTAAATTTGTAATCTGGAATGTTATTAAAATGGTTAAGCGAATATTTTCAAATTATAATAAAGTTAAAGTTGAATTTTGAAATATAAAATGAAATTTATCAAACTGAGTTATTGAAACTTGTTTAAGTATTTAAACTTTGAAACCTATTCAATTGGAAGTAGTTATGTAGAAAAAATGGTCTAATGAGAATTTGAAGTGAACTTCTAACTTTTTAATTGAAATTGTTGAATTGCGGTCGATTTAATTGAATCATGAAACTAATAGTTGATTTGGTTGATTTGTGAAATTGAAAGAAACAATTCTGAGATGAAATTATTTTCAATATGAACTGTTTTCAGTATAAACTATTTTAAATATATTGAATATTTTAATATATATTATTTTTAATTTATAAAAGTTTTTAATATATAAACTATTTTTAATTTATAACTATTTTCAATATTTAAACTATTTAAGTTGGAACTGTTATGCTTTATATTTTATGGATTTAAATGCAAATATCGTGGTATGATGGTTTAACCTATTTTATGATTTTGATTTTGGAAGTGAATTATAATTTAAAGTGAATTATAAAATAAAATGAATACGATTTCGAAAGTGAATATATTTTTGAAAGTGATATGATTTCGAAATGAATATGGTATTTTGATATGAACTGTGAACTGTTTGAAATAAAATGACCATGATATGAAATAAGCATTTGGTTGTTAAAGAGATCGGGATCAGATATTGTCATACTCTATGCCAATACTGAAAACCACTTTGACAACTCCGCACGTGGTGGACATTCCAGAATGAAGTAGGGTGGTTTAGCGATTTCTATATGAGGTACGAACGTAGCCCTAACTCCCGCAAGTCGGCTTGATGTGACTAAATCAGGAGCCACGCCGGGCCAAGTGAGGTCGCACCTCTGATCGAGCATGATTCTTCGATACAATTATATTACTTTGTGATTTTATTTGGTGCACCTTTGATTATGGGAGTATGTCTCAAGGTGGGCGGTTGTAGCTGCTATGCATTATCACTGGTCCAGATCCGCAAAATGGTAGTATTCTACCATGGGCATTGCCTCGCGTGCCTTGTCACATGCCTTATCGCACCCTTTATGAGTTAGGTTTGTACCATACCTATGGAGTGCCCTTTGATTACCCTCCAGTTTATGGAGGAATTACAGTACTATATAGACTACCGGAATATATAAAAATGTTTTAAGAGGATATGCGTAACGCCTTAACACTATTTTAATATTATACTTTGTTGTAGACATTATATACGTAGCGTATTGTATTATGTATGTTGATAGTTTCACGGATCCTTAAGGGATGGAATCCCAAACTCCTTTAAGTTATTTGCATTTCACTTGGGAATTTTACTTGAGTTGATATACTAGCATAAGAATGTTAATTCCGACTCGAGTGTTTTGTGTTTTGTTTTATGCTTGGGTCAGACTGAGTGTCACAGCATTTGAGGCTCACCTTTGGAGAATGGAGCTTTGCTTGGAGATCCATCTATTATCTATTTGGCTTTCAGTTATTTCACATTGTTTATGTTCAAACTTGTCAGTTGCTTTTGTATTAGTGACTTTTTTGTACTTGAGATCTTCTGTTGTATTTGTTTTAAACGCTGATGTTCTACAATAGCTTCATGAATTACTATTTTTCTATTCCACTTCTTGTTGTTGTATTACTCCGTGTCTGTGATTCTGTGATTGATTAATTTACTGTATATGCTAAGTTTTTCCAAATATAAAATTAACAATTAATTGTTTTGAGCAATTCTAGTCTGACATATGTGGATGATTGTCGATTTGAATGGTTCGAAAGGTCGAGTCGTTATAGATAGTTAACATGATATATTTTTAATTAGTTGAACTTAACTAATGTGCTAGACTTGGAAATGATATACACCAAGAAGAATAATAATGTCCTCCATAAGAGCAACTTATTGTAAATGTTGAGCACTAGGGTATACACATGGTTGTTGATAACCTACATAAGTGAAATTTACCTTAATTGTCGGCAACGTTGTTAGGTATACATTGAAGTGAAAGAAATTTGTTGGATTGGGTGCTTTGGCAGCGGGGTATAAAAAGGAAAGTTAAAAAAATTCTTTTATTAATTTGCACAAGATTGTATTTTGTGTTTACATGAATAATGATTTTGTACCAAATCATATATGTTTTTGATTAACAAAGAGCTTTGGGGTTCAATTGTAATTTAATTGATTTGTATGTTGAAACTTTATGTTTACTTATTGTAATTTAATAATGGTATTCTATTATTGATTTAATTTTATATTTTTCATATTATAATACGTTCATATTCATAGTAAAAATATTTTAACTATATCAAATATGGTGATCTAACCCAAGGTAAACATGATGAAAATATATACATAATTAACCTTGTGATTTATGGTTAATGAGTAGGTATAAGGTCATACGTTAATGATGATATCGTATACATTTACACACATACACACATATACATAAATACACGTTAATGTGAACTAATAATAATTTTTTTTTTTAAATTTAGGCAGTAATTTTATCAATATATATATATATATAATAAAATTATTTAATATTCATATATAATATTTTATTTTTCTGTTTTGGCATATATATAAACATATATATTTAAAATATTAGATTTAAAACCAATGTAGATACACATATTTATATTAATTATACATATATATATTTGATCATTTAAAATTCGAGTTTCAAAACATTATGAATTTTTCAAAAATTAAATAAATTGTTTTTTCGGCATACATAAAATAAAGTGAAAAAAAGGGACACATCCTTAGAATCAAACTTAATACACAAAACATCCTCCCAAAAAAAAGATATAAATTACATCCTTATTTTCAAATACTCCAGATTTCTTTCCTAAAATTGCATTCTTCATGCGTGCATATTATTCTCACGTGCATAATTAAATTTTGCACCTCATTTAATTATCAATCTTTAAAACGCAATAACTTTTTGTAGAGACGACGGATTAATAAACCGTTTTCACTAAATCACAAATTTTATTATCTTTCTAAGTGGCGTTGTGCATATTTAAAAACAACATAAGATATGATTGTAGACAATTCTGCAACTATATGCAATAATTGCAGATAATTCTGTAATTATACACAATAACTGCAGAAAAATTTGCAATTATACGCAATAATTGCAGAACTGTCTGCAATTATATGGTATAGTTGTAGACATTCAGCAATGATATGCAATAATTGCAGAAATGTCTGCAATTATGCATAATAATTGCAGAAATGTCTACAATTATATGGTATAGTTGTAGACATCCAGCAATTATATGCAATAATTGTAGAAATGTCTACAACTATATGCAATAATTACATAAATGTCTGCAATTAGTGTAGAAATGTTCGCAATAATAGCAGAAATGTCTGCAGTTATTATAAAAATGTCTGCAATGATAGCAGGATGCCTACAATTATACGGTATGATTGCAAAAATGTCTGCAATTATACGGTATGATTGTAGACAATTCTATGATTACTTAGAATAATTGCAGAGTTTTATGCAATTATTCGACATAATTGCATAAAATTATGCACTTACATGAAATAACTGCATAAAAGTCTGCAATTATTCCATATAATTGCATAAAAATTTGCAATTGTATGGAATAAGTGCTGATATTTGAAGAAAAATCGATGATGTTCAAAAATTGCAGAATTTTCTGCAAATATATGGAATAATTACAGCTTTACTACAAATATGGGTTTTTGGTATCAACAATGAAAGATCATAATTTTTTTGATTTTTTGGTGAAAAATGTATGTTGATCCATGTTTCTACAGAAAGTTATTAAAAACGCAAAGGGTATTTGAGTCTTTTTGCGCACATGGATTTGAAAACAGGGACTGAAAATGTAAATTTAGTTTGGGGAGGATGTTTTTTCTATTTTGAAACTTAGCAGGGATATGAGTCAAACTACATATTACTTTGGATTGAATAATTTAAATTTATGAATATGTACATATATTTAATAATTTAAAATTCAAATTTTAAAACATTTTGGCTTTTTCATTTGAAAAAAACATGTATCTATTAGCTACGAGGATTATTTTTTATAAACATAATCCGTGTGCATTTATATTATATAGATGTATAATTTGAAACAAAGCTTAACATTTTCTGTTTCTAAAACCAAAAACTTTTTTTTTAATTATAAAACCATGTACAAATAATTTTTATATAATTTAAAGTTTAAGGTATTGGTGTGTACATATATATCCGTATAAAAGGCTTTTTCATTTTTAAAGCCAAAATCAATTATATATATATAATATTTTACCATTTTCATATTATTTAACTTTTGAATTTGTCAAAGTTATAGCCAATTAACTTTAGGGAACATGATTTGGTTTGAAAAAAGGATTTTTACCTTATCGAGATCCCATTGATTGCCAAACACCTTAACTTCTAGTTGTTTCCTTCTTTGAACTTTAAGTCCTCTCCTTGACTATGGAATGCAACTCCATCTACAAGGCATCACCAATGTCCGGCAATGGAAGCTAGGGTTAGGGTTTGTTTAAGTGTAAAGAGAGAATGAATGAGGTGGTTAGTTATAACCATCTTGACACAAATATCTAGCACCTTTTCTCTATAACCTTGAAGACTAGGTCTTTACCCTTCATATCCTTGCTTTGGTCGGCCCTTCGAAGTTTAGTATTCTAGATTTTGGTTCTATTTGATTTAACAATTGAGTTGATTGGTTAACTAATTTGTTAACCTCATTCTTTAATAAAATTTTACATGTTTGATAGTGTGTTATAAATGTTTGAAGCGAAATAGTCGCTATAAACGCATTTTGAAATCCCGTATATTTAGCATATGTTAAATTGGTTAAAATTTGATTATGTTGTTAGGAATTTTTTTTGTTTTCTACACACATTTTGGTGTGTTTTCCATAAAGGAATTTGTTTAGGAAGTTATAGAAATTGTGAAATGACATTATGAAAGTTAGAAGCGAAAAGGTCGGGATGGATGCACTTTGAAAGTTCCCCGTGTTCGACGATTTTTAAAGTTAACTTTGAAAGACATCCTAGGGCTTCTTTGCATTTTTAATAAATACTATAAGTATATTTATTATTGGAAAAATATCAAAGTTTAAATATGTCTTTAGTAATTATTTATGAATTTTTAAAGTAAAGGGTTTTAAATTATAATATATGTTTTTGTGGATTTTAATAAATTATAAAATAAATATTTTAGTTAACATTTAAATATAAATGTTTTAAGCCAAAGTATAATTATTTTTAAAACATTTTACAATATATATAATTTTAAGATAATTAGTTAAATATTTTATTAAAATAAATAGAAGCTTATGTAATATAATATCGTTTTAAAAAAATTTGTTATTAAATTATTATCTTATAAATAAATTAATATACCCGTATGTATCATTTTAAAAAGGTTTTTAGTAAATATATAAGTTGGGAAAAACAAGTTAAATCTTTTACAAAGAAATAATAATGGATTTGGATTGTAACATTTTAGTTGAAATAAATGGTTTTGTAAAGTCGAGTAAAAGTATGTTAACTTGTTAAATTAGTGTAAGATTATAATTAAGATTATAATTAGAAATACAATTTAGATTATAATTCAGATTATAATTAGGCATATAATTAGGCATATAATTAGGTAACACTGTTTGAGTAACATTTGTTTTTTAACCTCTTTGATTATATTTTTAAATAGTAAATCTTATTAATGATTTGTGAATATACTTATACCATTTGAGATAAGTATATGAATACTCTAGAAGTAGAGGAAGAGTATAAATGAATAGTAAATATGTGAATAGTAAGATATGTGTATGATAATACATGTAAAGTAATACGTATATAGTAAATACATGTATCGTAAAATATGTGTTATAGTAAATAAGAGTACAGTAATACATGAATAGTAAAGTACGTTAATAGTAACAATATAAGTATATATCTTTTATAAAGGGAAATTAAATCTATATACAAGTTTAAAAGAAATTTGATTAAAAGAAGTTTTATCAATAAGAAGTTTAATTAAGAAAGTGAAGTTTTAATTAATAAAAAATGTTGATTAATATAGATGTTTAATCAAAAGATGTTTTAACTAAAGAATGAAGTTCAATTAAATGAAGAAGTTTCATTAGAAAAAGTAATTTTACTAATAAAAGTCATTTTAATTAATAAAGGTTTAACTAAATAAAAATGAGATTAAAAGTCATTTATATGACTTAATCGTGCTTTGTGTGTGCTAATCGTGCTATTTGTGTTACTTAAGTATTTATTTGTGTATTTAGAACTAAAGCCGACAAAGTAGACTTGTTTCTATCTTTGAGAGTTAATAATTATTTTTCGAGTAGGGTGTAGAAGCAATAGTGCTCTAACCTACTGGGTTTCAGTATTGATCGAGGGATAGCAAAAGTTAATAAGTTCAAAGAGTTAAGAATGGTGATTTAATTAAATAATATTTTCTTTGGGCTTAAATGAGATTTTGGCCTATCATGGGGGTGAGATTTTTGGCAACAATATGGATATATGGGGTGGCTCAAAATGAGGTAGAAATGTTAGATTTTGGGTGGCTTAGATTGAGGGGGAATTGGTATGAGATGAGATTCATTATTTTCTCTCTTCTATCCACTATTTAAATATCCTTAACCCTGATTGTAAATGATCTTTTGTTGTCTCTTCATCTTTCCATTATTGATTAGAAATACATCGTAGGTGCTCCATCATATCATGCTCAAATCAACTCAAAGTCGATCATTATCCGATAGTCAAAGGTCAATGGTTCAAGGACTAGCAGTTTACCGAATCGAAAAGGTTTCAAATGGGAGAGCTCATCCTTTCAAAGCGTACTTCAAGTTTTTGTACTTAGGCGTGTTTTTATTAAATAACAGTTTACAAGTTTCTGAATAATATTTTATTACGTATATATTATTATTATATTGTTAGTTAGGTGACGATTCTGATATGTATTAATGTTGTGAGAAGTTAGTTTGTTTATATGTATGTAAATACTTATAAATTAAAAATACGAGTTTTTATATACATATCAAATTTATACCGCTGCCTACTTTATATACATATATTAATTAGTATGTTAGTAAATTATATATGTATATCATTTAATTATATATGTGTGGTTTAAATTTACTTACAATATCCTACTATGGTTAAAACTGATCATATAATTATATGTATGTATGTATATGTATACATATATATATATAAATTTATAGCAATAGTAATTTTCAATAATAAGAAATTAATTTTTATAATTATCTATTAATATATAATATTATTTAAAATAATATATTACATAAATAAATCATATAAAATCAAATATGCTATAAAAATTATTTTAAATTTTATAAAATTATTTTATCATAAGATAAGCTCTCGGTCAGAAAATAAAAATAAAAAAATTCATTTTTTTATTTTTAAAAATTATTATAATCGATTGAAAATTAATAATAATAAAATTCGATCGGAAAAAATATGGAAAAAAAATTACATTTTCAAAATATCATATATGATTTACCAGAAATTTAGAATTTGAAAACAATGTGTAGAAAACCATTTTGTATTAATATTTTATGCAGTTTCGAATAAATATTCATTAAAACATATTTAAAAATAATAAAATTCAATGATAATTTTTTTGGTGATGTACATACGATTTGGAATTTAATTTTTTTATTCTGTTAATATATATATACTATTTATATATTTATCTATGTGTATATATATTTATGTGTGTATGTAAATCATTTTAATAAAATATCATTTTATCATTATATATGTAGGTACATATATTATTCAAGGTTCTACATATATTTATATTATTTAAATAACTTATTTATATTTACATAGATAAATTATAATAATATGCATATATATTATTAATATTTATTCATAAATTATACACACACACATAGATATATATATATATATATCTTTGATTTACATATGATTATTTAAACAAAATTAACATATACATACATACTTACATACATACATAATATTTATATATAAGAAATAAATTTATATACATACACATATTTGGACACAACATACATTACATACCGGATTACTAACATATCTGTTGCGATGTAAATCCCAACGTCTATGTACGGCCATGTTATACCTTGCATGACCTGACATGTTGTACATCTATACACGTACATATGTGTATATGATATATATATATTAAATACAACTATATAATTTCTAAATTTAAATGAAATAAGAGATTTTATTTAAATAAAATCTAGAAATGCTCTAAATGAATTAGACTTCATAGGCCCAACATAGATGCAATTAAGGAATAATTTATCCATAACTTTTGTTGCGGGTTGGCCCAGTTTCAATAGAACCCATCTTGAATAATTTGACATTTGAGGTTGTCCAATTTACATTATGAATGTAAGTTTCGTAAATTTAAACTGGCTCTATTTTAGGAAAGTCTATAAGCAATTCATGAAATGTTTTGAATGCCTATTACATTCTATCTATAAACAAGTCGTTGTTTTAATACATACCATATTCTTACCAAAGGAATTTCTTTCTAAAGAAATTAGTGGTAGTGTGACAGAATTAGATAGGATCCGAGAGTCTAACATAGTAATAGATTATATAGATGAAGTAAATTTAAGCAAGCCTAAGACAAACACAATTATATTAGATTGTTTAATAAGTGTTCTCATGGATTGAGTGGAACTATCGGTTTCTTATCAATGTCGAGGAAATAAATTGTTAGAAATACCAATATCCTCAGTTCCTAATAAGCCATGGAAAGCATAGACTCTACCACATGGCATGATGCTTTAAATTCAAAATGGATTCCATGTATATTAGCAAAGTATGATTTTGGTAGTTATACCCAAAAGGATACGATCCATCAACCATAACTGAGTCTTCTGGAAGAAGATCAATGTAGCTAGAGTTGTATAAAGCAGTGTTGAATGGAAATACTTCATCAGTTTCAAATTTCAAAATCAGTGAAGTAACTTAGCTAATCAACGTGCTTAAGTTGAAACGACCCGCAAATCCGTACCCCTTGAGTCAACACTATTCTATCTAAATCAACTCAAGTTGTACAGAAATACGAACCATTTGGGTTTAAGAAGAAGAGGTAGAAGAAGAAAATAGAAAACAATAACAGAATCTAACCATCACAGCAGAATAAAATATAATAGATAATAAATAATAAATGATCTTTACTCTAAATCAAATATCTCTTTTGTATATTACATCATCAGAGTACAACAATCACAACTCAACATCAATACCATACAAATAGATACACAACAACTCAACACAGCGGAATATATATATATATATATAAACAAGTAGGGAGAATGCATCGTCATCTTGCTCATCTCCTGCTCCACAGCATCAAAACCTGTATCCTATAATACTCGATCCGACCCGAGCATTACAGTTAAATAATACCCGAGTCAGTCTGGAATACCAGCGTGAGAAAATCATACCCAATTGTTTATTAAAGTTTTTTTAAAAATCCTTTGAAAACAAAAGCATCTCGTAAGACCACGCCACAAATAAATATGTCGGGTCTTTACCTTACGATAGCTAAAACAATTTTTATAAAAATCCTCTGATATTATAATAGGGTCTATATACAAATACTTATAAAATAGCCGAAATTGTTACATGATTAAATTCCAGGTACTAACCACAGAGTGGGTAATACAAACAAAACCCGTACAAGGCTCGTAGGGAGAATGGATTTCCAACTAATGACTAGGCACTGGGGTACCATCTGCCACAGTACGGGGCCTAGATCACCGTACCGAGGAGTACGCCCGCTCCCCTGCAACACAAGGCCGGGACTACCCCTTACTGGATAATCCCGAGTGAGATCATTCCGCGGTTGGGATCAACAACCGCCCACTAAGCCGAAATAAAAAGGGACATTTAGACTGGAATGGCCTCACCCTGCTTAGGTGCTACCCACCTAGCCTTGCTGCATAACCCCTGATTTTCAGTCATTCCCATTTGATGAGGCTTGAGGCTAAGTGTTACCTTTTTAGAATCCCTTAGAATGCCCATCGTCCACCTGACGATGTTTCGCAAACATTCATCCATACAAGTCCGTCCTGGGTTCGAACGGAACCGAAGGCACTATTCCTACTACATCCATTTTGGAAATATCCTCAGGATTAGTAGCGACTAGCCCTTGCACTTCACTGCTCCATCTTCGAATCCAAAATCGTTCACATGAAACGTACAAATCGGATCGAAGTGGTTTCCGAGAAATTAATCTCAATCCTGGTCTCTTCGAAACGATCAACGCATTTGGCCAATATTGATAGTCGGTTATTTAACTATCAATTTCTATTTACAAACATCCATCAAACAATAAATAATTTCCCAAACCATTTATTTATCTCCAAAATATCTTCCCAAGGAACCATTTTCACTTTCCAAATTCCTTTGAAAACAGTTTTCAAAACTATCTGCCTTTCTCAGAATAAATTTCAAGTATTTCTATTTTCACTGGAATCACCAAACACAAAACTAGATTTTTTTAAATAAATTTAAACACTTTACTTTTTAAAAATATACTTTAAAATATTCAAGTTAAAATTACTTTAATAATTTTGTTAAAAATACATACTATATGAATATTTGAAAATAAGGTTACTAAATAAAATATAAAACCAGATGTCTATTTAAAAAAAAACAAAATACTAGGTTACTTCTTAATAATTACTGCTAGAATAAATTAAAGAAATTACTTACTTTAGACTTTGAATATTAGAAATAATAATAAATTTTACAAAACCTGTTTCTTTAAAAACAACTTTAAAACATTTAATTTATATTTTAAAATTTACTTTTAAAAACATCTACTTGGCTATCCAGAGAAAAATTCCAACTTCAAGCACTTAAATCAATTTTCCCCAAATTGATTTCCAATTTATTTTATTTGGAATAAGTTTCTTTAATTTCTCAATTTATTCAAATTTCATTATTTATGGACTTATTATTAATGTTATTATTTTCCGATTGATTTTAAACCTTTAACTGAAATATACAAATTTTCAGGCTTTTCCCATTTTCTTCTTTGTTCTTTCAATAATTTAAATCTTAAATTTTAAATAAATGTTTTCTTCTTTTAATTAGTATCACTAAAGATTTGATATTCATTAACTTCTGTTTATTCAAATTTTCGTTCTATTCTCAATATCTATTTATTATAATTTTACAGTTACTTCATTCCTTTTCCAATTCATTTCTTTTTAATTTATTCTATAATTATTTTATTTACAAATTCACTTCTTTTAATTTCTTCCCAAAATCTAATTCAAATATTTTTTTTCTGAAATTCATTATACCCAATCATAACCAATCGAACCATATCATTCAATATTCCAATAAGGTTCATCATAGAATAACAAGTAATCACAACAGAGGGTATAGAATAATTTAAATAAATGTTGAGGGATCCAGTTGGATCCCTCCAACTTGTTTTACCTGCATCCACAGATGTTAAACACAATATAATATGTCAATTCCAAAATTACCGTACTATGGCACATCAATCAATCTCACCCATTCAAACAATTATTTAAATTTAATCATTTAAATTTAAATTTATATTAACTGAGTGAGATTAACTCACCTTTGCTTTAATTTGCAGTCTATTGCCATTCATTCCATTCCAGCTTGTTTCTCGATTTTAGACCTTGTATAAATATTTACGGTTTATTAATATTCGAGTCAATTGAGCGATTTTAAATTTCCATTTGATAATTAAATTAACCATCAATTTCATTTTAAACATTTAAATTTAACTAATTCCCCTTTTTAACAGATTATCTTAACAACTAATTAATTTAATAACTTAATGAAATAAATTACTTTCCAAAAATACACTATTTAAAAATAACCTAGAAAATTATGAAAGTGTTCAAGTAACTTCATTTCCCTTTTGAACTGCATAATACCAAAGGTCCACAGAGATTCCGAACCCAAATTTTTTTTTAACCTACCTTACTGGAATCACATAAATTTCTCGTACACATTTATATATATACACTTATTAAATTAAACTAAACTAAACTGTAAATACCTTGTTATTAATGTACTGAAAGGTGGAATAAAAATCCTCAATTTACTCATAAGTTTTTAAACCTAAGTAGCATTGGAATTAAAATGTTTAAAATTAACTACTACAAATGAACAGGAGCTCACCATCAACGGGCTTCAGCCTCGCCCGATGCACGAGATCCACTCGTAACTCATCGACACCGCACCAACTACTGTTTCGCCTCGCACCATCGGCTACAGGCGAGCGCTTCAGGATCTTTGATCGCACGCGTACCAATCCTACTTGTGACAAGGTGAACCCACCACTAAATCGACTCAAGCTTCGCTGAGATGGAGGACGATATGCCTCACGACATCTACGACCCATATCGGCTTCACTTCCCTTCAACGGCCTCGTGCCTTGCGCGATAGAATCCCACGCAACCCTCAACGAGCATCGATCCCTAGATGAACTCGTTCGAGAAAGAAACCCCCTTCCTGTAGTTCGATTTGGCCACCATTTTCTTTTTATTTTGCTCGATTTGGTTGAGAAGAAGAAAGGGAATTTAATGAGTGTAACGAGTAGCCAAACACCCGATTATATTGTCTCGGCTGGAAAGAAATAGGAGGACGTGATATGAAAAGGTGGTGGCGTATAAAGAAAGCTTTGCGTAAGAAAATATCTAGCTATAGTGATTGAAAATAAAACCGATGTGACAGGATTTGACTAGTCAACAATGTATATTATATTGCGTTTCCGATAAAAATTCAGTGCGTTTATATGTCGTACACTCACACACTAACTCCGACCATTACGAAATTTGAAATCCGATAATAATTCAATATTACGGACTCAATGGAACTGGTTTCGTCAGATTCCAAGACTGTGCCTCGGAAGGCTATTTTAAATTCAATTTAAACGATATAAATTTAAAACTTAACAAACCATTTTTAAATTTGATTTCATCACTTCTATTCTCTTCAGTATTATCAATATAAATTCTACAAGCCTTCAAATTATTTTTAATAGGCTTAGAATGCCAGATTCAGTAATTTACCCAACTTCAAATTATTTAGTTCAACAATTTAATTGTCAAATAAATTATGATATTCATAATTTTAGGTTAATAATTAACCTTTAAATATTTAAAATCAAATAAATATTCCGATTACAAATGCTTGAAAATTCTGGGTCGTCACTTAAGTCCATTTGGATTCAATATGCAATTATCACATAATTTGATTTTGAGCTTTGGCGCGTTATCATTGAAACAATACCTCTAAATCATTATTTAGAAGAGATACTTACTCGAATTTCTCGTAAGTATATAGTGGGTCAGCCTACATCGGTCAAGTAGTCCATGTGACTATATCGATGTGCATCATGTCTCGTCCTTTAGCCCATGTATCCACATGATCTGGCATTTTAATTAGCCCCAACTCAAACGGCAATGGCATGCCCATGCACTATAAGAATCTGATACTTGGCTTTCATGCTTAGCATTACAGCCTTGAATGACCCAGGCAAATAAAGCCCTCAAGGAACATCCACCCGGCAATGACACAAGCATCAAACAAATATCTCCTTCGTAGGCATTAGCGGGCGACGACTATACATGAGTAGAGTTTCCTTCGAAGCGCTCCTCTACAATCAACCGGCCTATTCATTAAATCAATTAACGGATAGGTCACGCGTCCATCTCCATCCATCTAGATGCACCAACTCCTTTGTCAGCCCTCGGCCATGGTTACAGGCACATAACCACCCATTTCCTAGAGAAGCTTCGCAAGCAATATTCCTTTGAAAAGACTAGCATAAGAAACATTGTTCATCGAACAAAAGCGCCACCGTGTAGTAATCACTCCATGTTATTTGCTGCCACCAAAGCACCTCTACAACAACCATTCCCCGACCATATGTTGCATGCCCCTATTCCAAGCATGCTCATAAGCATGACCCGTCAGCTGTTATCATCTACATCATACAGGCCATCTACCATCATAACTGACATGCACATCAACCGTATATGCCCATCAATGGACTATAGTGATTATTGGGCTTGATAAGCACAATCTCAGCCATCCAAACATCAGTTCTAACAGCTATAAATAAACCAAAGCATACATTCTTACAAGGGTTGAACACTTAAGCTCTCAAGCATTTTTCTTTCTTATTATTATCTCTTATAACCTAAGCCATTATAAAAGAAATAAAGTAATAAGAAATTCCTCATAGTTGACGTAGATCAACTTGGATCGAACCAGAGCTAGTAGTGTATCGTCCCTCCCTTTCGGTAGAAAGATCATCCATCTTTCATTGCCTTTAGGCGGTGGATAAGGCATGTGGCTTACGCTATGAATGCCACAGTGATGATGGGCAAGGCAAAAATCCAAACCAAAGAACCACCATTCCACTTCTAGCCCCAACGGGAGGTGTCCCAGCCTTGGTCCCAAGAAGGGTGCCCCTACTTACCCAGGTTACCTTCAATTTTCAAGATCGTATCTCCTACCCCAACCAGGCGTCTTCATTCCCTTTGCCATATCACTATCACAGATCCCCTACACCAGATAGACGAAAAGGGAACCCTTCCCCAGAAAGGGTGCATCACTATCCACGACACATGGACGCTGGCTTCCAAGAAGAAATGACCACCTTACGTCGGCAAATGCGTAGATTCCAAACTAGAAGCACGGGTAAGAAGAGTATGTCAAATGACAAGAACAGAGGCGCCTTACTTAAAAAATACGAAGCACTTACATCCACTAGAGATATTTTTTCGCCTCCTACGGATAGATATGATGTGAGTACTGAACCATCCAACCATATCACTATCTTCAAATCAGGGACCTATGTTGGTGGGCTATTCAGTCATGCAAATGACTCTTTTCCTCTATGCTAACCTGACCAGCATTCCACTGGTTCCTTCATTCGCAAGATGGCAATGTCCACTCTCGGTCCCAATTGTGTTTTGACTTTAAAGCCTGCTTCTTCGCATCAAAGATAAGTTCTCATCCAACATAATCCCCATAGAAGCCTTCATGTAGTTCTTTTAGTACTTAACTTACTTCTTCATTTATTATGCCATGTAGATGGGGTGGAGTACTCTTGCTAAAAGTTCTCATCCATTATCATGTAATGCGGTGTTTGGTAAAGAACCTTTTGAGCTTATTTATTATTAGTGGGTGTTTCACCACCCATGAGATATTTGAGCGGCATGGTCATCCAGGTATTAGCTTAGAGTTCATTAATTTCCATTGTGATCCCCCCAACTGAAAGAAAAGAGTAGTTCAAACCTCCAAAGGAACACAAGGGAAGCTCTCTTCGGGATCGCATGGTGCCCTATCCACCTAGTAGGGCATGGCATTCTTTTCACATGGTAGTTGATCTAGTTTGAAATTTGAGAAAGTGCAGATGAGTTCTTTGGCTTCTGTAACATATAAGGTCCGCGTCTTGCCCTTTACTTAAAACTGCTCGCCAGCCTGATTGATAACCATCGTTGAGTCACTAAACGCACAAAGAGATTCTACTCGCAAATCTTTAACAATCTTAAAACCGACCAGGAAGGCGTCATACTCGGCTTCATTACTTATGGCCTTGAAACTAAAATAAGCAACAGAGTAAAGTTCTTTCTGCTAGGGAATGATCAGAACCATGTCAGCCTCATCACCCATTTTGTTTGATGTGTTGTCTATGTATAGTTGGCATGCTAATGGGCGCTGGGTTGTTCCTTCTTCTTTACTGTCTAGGCTTGAGCACTCCATTATGAAGTTGAGCACAACTTGACCTTTGATGGAAGTTCGAGGGTAGGAAGTGATAAGATGCCATTCGAGTTCGACGAACCATTTTAACAGTCAGTCCACCGTGTCAGGCTGTCTCAATAATTTCTTATGTGTCTAGTTGGCGATACCTTAATCGAGTAAGCTTAGAAATACAGTGGAAGCTTTTGGGATGACATTAGAGGGTAGAAAGATAGCTTCTCCAACTTGGTGTATTTTTTTTCTAGGACAGACAACTCATGCTAACATAATATATCGGCCATTGAATTTTCTCTTCATCCCGGACAAGACCGGCACCAGTCGTATGGTCAGTAACTATGAGGTACGGATATAGATCCTCCCCATCTACATGCTTGGAAATTATATGTGGTGTGGCCAGATGTCGCTTCAAATCTTCAAACACCCTAGTTAATTCATTGCTCTAAACGAATGATTTCCCTTTCTCGACAAGGCTGAAGAAGGGTATACACTTATCAACTGCTTTTGATACAAATGAGCTAAGTGCTACCACCATCCCATTCAGGTTCTGCACATGCTTAACTATACAAGGGACCTACATATCTTGGATAACCTAAACGATATTAGGATTGCCTTCAAGTCCTTTGGTGCTCAGCATGAACCCAAGGTAATTTCTCGATCAAACGACGAACAAGCACTTCTTGAAATTAAGCTTCATGTTTGACTGACAGAGGATATCGAAAGTCTCAATCAGGTTCTTTATATGCCACAGTCCTTTTCAGACTTCACTAACATTTCATATATGTAAACCTCGATCGATCAGATGATTTGCTAAGAGAACATTTTATTGACAAGCCGTTGGCAAGTGGTTCCCACATTGTGCAACCCAAATAACATAACCTTGTAACAGTAAAGTCCTGCATTGGTGATGAAAGAAGTGCGCTCTTGGCTTGGACCATGCATTATGATCTGGTTGTACCCAATGTAGGTGTCCATGGATGTAAGGAGCTCATGCCTGCTGGTCACATTTACCAGTTGATCGATGCGGAGCAACGATAAATTGTCTTTCGAGCAAGCCATGTTGAGGTCTAAGAAATAAATGCACGTTCTCATGCCTTGCTTGGCTTGCAAACCAGTATTGGATTAGCCATCTTAACCAGATGCTCTACTTAAAAAACGAATCCATTACCAAGGAGCTTCTCTGCCTCTTCTTTGAGCACACTATATCTCTCTGATTGAGAACCTCCTCTTTTGTTAGATAGGATGAGCCTTAAGGTCGATGTAGAGGGCATGGCAGATGATAGAGGAGGCTATGTCGGTCATATCATGATGCCCCTGAGAGAACACATCTTTGTCATCTTTAGGAAGCATACTAGCTCATCCCTTGTTAACAAACTCAATTTTATCCCAATATAGACGACCTTGTTAGGATCTGATAGAGTTATAGGTACGCCATGTGGGTGATTATTTAATTTGTTACATATATCTAACTCTATGTCTAATCTTGTTCAAAATAAAAAGTGTTTTATTTCTATTATATACTTGTTATATAGTGATATAAATAATTAAGTGATTAATTTAAACAATATTTATGGAAAATACTAAATTTATATGTTATGTGATAGAAATTACGAAGTGTTGTAATCATGAGAGTTTTATCACATTGAAAATAACATATTGTTTTAAATATTCCTAGTCAAGATGTTTCAACAAAGGATATCAATTCATCTGTTGAAACTAAAGTATGTAGCACTCCCTAAATGTTGGACAGTTTATTTATTTTGGTTGTTGGGGGCACTAAAGCGCCACATATTGATGGTTATTGGATAACTATGGAATGACCCACTCGAGAGTTCTTGGTTGGTTAATATAATTAGGGTAAAATAGACAATCTCAAAGTGACGATGCTACGTAATTCCCTCAACTTGAGAATACTATGGAACTTTAATGTGGACACCCCACTTTGATTATAATTAAATGTCGGTAGCATTAGAAGTGAAACATTATTCAATAGCGAATTCGTCTCCTTTGTTATATGGGATTAGTATTATGGCCAACTATAATCAACTCAAAATCAAGGTTCTAGCCAGAGCACCGTGATTAATAATAATTTTTATTATTCAGCCAAAGAATTTCATGATTGGAACTACAAATTTGAATGTGGACAATGTTAGACTTTTGACCAAAATCAAATTCCGCAAGTCTTAATGTGATATAGTTTTGACAAAGAGAATTGATGTAAATAGTCATCACTACCGAGTACCGCTTGTAATAAGTAAAATTAGATTTTACCAAAAGATGCATAAGAGATAAATTTAGCCAAAATATCACACCACTAGCTAAGGTGATACGTGACCGTTAATATTTGATTTGTTCGATTTAATCGCGGTTGAATTTAAACATTTAATTCATACAACCGAAATGATGAATACTCCGAATGAACCACACAAATTAATTAATTTATAATCATTGTAAATTATTTGATATTTGTGAAATTTTAATTATTAATTTTTATTTAATTTTTTCAAATACAATTAATATCTAATAAAGTACGTATATAAAAGTTATAAATGGGCATACCTACATACGATGTCCGTAGAATGCTTAAATTGGATTTAAATAGAATTAATAATAAGTGGGTTTATAAAAAAACTAATATTTTTTAAATACTAATTATTAAATTTTTATTTGATGTCTGAATACATTAGTGTTTAATAAAGTGTGTATATAAAAGTTATAAATGCGGGTGGCGATATACAATATCGACCAAATGTTTAAATTGAATTTAAATGGGATTAATGCAAATGGAATTTTGGAAATTTTAAGGGCCCATGTAGCACCATCTATGGTCAACCTTGCATGTAAAGAAGGAGGAAGATGATTTTATTGAGATTTAATAAATAATTAAAGAGGGAAGGTTTGAAGGAAGGAACAAGAAAGGTTTCTATCATTCCTTTAAAACAAATCTCCCATCATTTCTTTCATTCATTCAATTCATTCTTTCTTGACAATTAATTTTATCTTGCCCTCTTCCTCTCTCTTTAGGACAAAATTTCAATGGATCCTAAACCAAAAAAATTCCCAAAAATAAATTCAAAAAAAATCAAATAAATTCACAGTGGTTCTTTCTCTCGATTATTGCAAGATGTGGAGGTCAATTCGTTGGAATCTATGAGTTCTTCATCATTCATGGTGGGTTCTATTGGCTATGTCTTAAGGTAAAAAATTTAATTTCATTTGTTCGTATATTATCCTTGTTAATGTTATTTAGATCTGTTACATGCCTCATCTTATCTGAATATATGTTTGTTTTGTTACATTGATTAGATCCTCTTCTGCTACACCTAAATTAATAACATATGTTCATCATGTTATTTTCTATTTAGATCCATTTCATGATATACTTTAATTAATTACATTTTTATCTTATTAACATTAAATCTATAACACATGACATCTCATTTAATTATTATTTATGTGGTTTAGATCTAAAACAGCTATAACAAATATATATGTGCCTAAGTTCTAATTAATTTGATTTTATTTAAAAAAACAATAATGTTTAACAAAACAAAACTTGATTGAAATCTAAATTGTAATTAATTGACAAAATTTTGTTACTTATTACATGGATAAAAGTGGATAAACTACATATGTTGCCTATTTGAAATTCTTTGGAAATTCAATATATGATTTCATGCTTGTTGTTTTGATTATAATTTTATCGTTGTATACTTCTGTTGGAAAGTTACTTTGAAAAAAAAAGCAAGTGGACTTTCATGCATAACATCATAAACCTTTTCATTTTCTTTTAAGTTAAAATTAGATTCTAATGTGTTGCTTTAATTTTAAAACTATATTAGAATATAAAATCTTGTGTGTATGTTGTTTTAACTTTAAATAATAATTATTTGAGTATATGCGCGTGTGTGTGTTATTTATTGTATACATAAACTGAAATAAAATTATGGATACCTCAAAAGCATATATAAAGGATGAATGTTTGTTGTGGCAAAAATCCCAACACCTACATACTTACAAATTAACCATGTATACTACTATATGTTGCATTTACACAATATATACTAGAGTATTTTTGAGTATACTCACAACTTATAGTATGTATAAATTGCTTATTAATATCATTTAATTAATCAATCAATTTGGTTAAAGAGAGAGAAAAGAAAGGTTTCTCTCTCCAAATAAAAACCAAATAGCCCCCAACTAATTGCATAATTTTTAGCTAAAGAAACAAAAGGTTTCCTTCTCTAAATTAACTTTAGCAATTAATTGTTACACATATGGATTTATTTGATATACTCATGCATTTAAATTTAAATCAAATTCAAACTCCATTTTAAACAACTTAATAAAATAAGATTTTATTTAAAACTTTATTAGATTGAATCTAATTTACCTATAGACTTCAAAGGCCCAAAAGATCCAAAATAGAAAGAAAAAATCAATCTACCAATTATACTTCCTTTCGACTGACCTAGTTCCTTCAATGGTTTGAGCCTAATAGTCTATGCGGTTCAAATTTGCATTGTTAGGACTAACTAGTTAAAGCCTATCTATTTAGTAGGGTGTCTAAAGAGGTAATGTCGAAGGATTGGGTTTGGGTAATCAAGTACCCTGCCCTTTCTAGCTACCGCCTGGCCCAAAGGATAAAGTAACCCCAAAAGTTATCCCCAATATAAAATCCAAATTTATTTTGGGGCTTGGGCTAATTTTTAAATTTTATTATAAAATTTTAAATATAATTTTAAATTTAAAAGTTAAGTTTAAAATATAAAAGTGAAATTTTATAAAAGTTATAAAATACATTTAAAGTTTTCAAATTTAGTTTAAAAAATAAATGAATAAATTATGAAATTCTAGAACTTAAAATTTAATTAATATGGTTAGTTAAATTAAGTTAAATAATCAATTAAAAGTTAAATGATTAAAACATATATACTGATATATGTGTATAACTATAATCATTGTAGTTATTTATTTATCTTAAAATTTTATGATAAAATAAATCAAAATTTCAAATTAATTAAACTTTTTAATTAAATTGTTTAATTAAATAAAATATATTAAATAAAATTAATTAACTAAAATGTATACATATTTTAATATGTACACCTAACCAAACTATAAATATTATAGTTAGTTACCTATCTTAAATAGTTTAAGGCGAGTAGCATAAAATTTTAGAAATTTTATATGAAATAAATTAAATAAATGTATACATATTAATATGTACACCTAAACAAACTATAAATATTATAGTCAGTTACCTATCTTAAATAGTTTAAGGTGAGTAGCATAAAATTTTAGAAATTTTATATGAAATAAATTAAATAAGATTTAATTAATAAGATATAGGTATATATTATATAAGTAAATTAAATTATAAAAGTTAAAAATGAATTAATTCTTATATCTCTATACATATAAAATTAAGTGGAACCGGAATGAAATCCAAATTAGATTTAAGGAGTAAATAAATATATGTAGTATGTATACCATTATGTGTCTGAAAAATCACGAGGGTATTCCAAAAGAAATATATTTTTCCCTAAATTAATATCACTCAATTAAATTGTAACGCCCGGCCCCTATACCCATGTCAACCAAGAGCAATACTAAGTATTACTGTCGGAAAGCACAGAGAATGAGACTCGATAGGGCTAAATGTTGTACTCATTCCCTTGAACTAACACTGGCACGAGAAATTTTTCGACTTTTTTTTTCTTTTTCCTACTTACCATTCATGCGCAGTGTTGGTTCAAAGCAATGGTACAATATAATTTTTTTTCCAGGTTACATAATACAGAATATAATAGAATGTACAGTTCAGCACAAAAACAACATAATGCATAATACATATCATAATAGTAATGTCCACGATACATAGTCCATAGTACATATCACTTCCAAAATACATAATAACATACATACCATATTACATATATTAACTACTCCTAAGTCCATGTTGAAAAGTCCAAAACCCCAAAACTGGAAAATAATATAAGTGCTGCTATAGTAAACTTTTCATACAGTAATTAGTTACCATTCTTTCAAAAAAAACTTATCTTTTTCAATGTTTAATTTTTCGAATAGTTTAGGTTAATAAAATGGTTCATTTATTAAAATAAATTACATTACCTCAAGAAGGAACAATTTATAACTCCAAATAAAAGCAAACGAATTTGTTACCATTTATTTTCCTCTCAACGCTATTAATATTAAATTCCCATTTTTTATCATTTATCTATTATTTTATTTTCTCCATAAATATTTAATTATTTATCATTATTAACAAATTAATTTATTAAGTTGATTCCCAATTTAGTATCCCTAAAAATGGGTTGTTACAGACTCCCCCCTTACAAAAATTGCGTCCTCGCAATTTCTACGTAAGGGCGATATCTGTAACTTTATTAGTTGATTTAAATTCTAAAAGAATAAGACATACCTTACTCGAGCGCCAAACAATTCAGGATAATGCCTCTGCATCAACTCTTGTGTTTCCCAGGTGCAGTCCTTCGGATTGCTCGACCATTGCACCTTGACTAGTGGAACCACCTTACTACGCAACTTCTTCGTCTCAGAGGCAATGATACGGATAGGCTCTCGAGTATATGTCATATTAGGAGCGATCCCAAGCTGCTGCAACTGCTTTGGCTCTATCACCTCCTCAGAATCCCTCAAACACTTTCTCAAGTGTGACACATGAAAGACATTGTGCACACTTGATAAGTGTTCAGGTAAAGCAACTCTATAGGCAAGCTTCCCAATCCGCTCCATAATAGGATAAGGCCCAATAAATCTAGGAGCAAGCTTACCAGTCTTGCTGAACCTCATTACTCCCTTCAAAGGAGTAACCTTCACGAACACATGATCGCCGAAGCTAAACTCCAAGTCCTTTCTCCTTTTATCTGCATAGGACTTTTGTCTAACTTGTGCTTCCTTCATCCTCCTTCTAATTATCTCTACCTTTTCTGAAGCTTCACGTACAGTCTCGGGACCAAGAACTAACTTATCTCCAGTCTCAAGCCAGCATGCAGGAGATCTACATGGTCTTCCATACAGTGCTTCGAAAGGAGCCATGCCTATACTAGACTGAAAGCTGTTATTATATGAAAACTCTACCAAGTACAGGTGGTCCTCCCAAGAGCCTCCAAAGTCCAGAATACAGGATCGCAACAAATCCTCCAATATCTTATTGACTCGCTCAGTTTGCCCATCGGACTGAGGATGATAGGCTGAGCTAATATTCAACTTCGTCCCCAAAGCTGCTTGTAAGCTCCTCCAAAATCCACTAGTAAATAATGGATCTCTGTCACAAACTATAGCACTAGGTACACCATGGAGACGAATAACTTCCTTCACATACAGCTTCGCCAAATAAGATGCAGTCCTCTTTGCCTTGACAGGAATAAAATGGTCAGATTTCGTCAAACGATCCACTACTACCCATATGCTATCATGCCCTTGCTTCGATCGAGGTAAGCCATCAATGAAATCCATTGATACCTAAGTAAAGTATTAATGGAACACTAATTGGATCACAAATAAGGGTTTATATAAGTGAACCGTTATAAAATCAAAATTCACTTATACCTGATCCCATTTCCATAATGGAATCTCCAAGGGCTGAAGAAGACTGCTAGGCTTTTGATGCTCGCATTTCACCAGTTGGCAAGTAATGCAATTCTTAACATATTCACCTATATCACGCTTCATTCCTTCCCAGTAATATAGGCGCTTCATGTCCATGTACATCTTGCTGCCACCTGGGTGAATAGTGTAGCGCGAACAATGGCAGTCGTTCATCACCTCTTGTCTAAGCCCTGCCACATTAGGTACAAAGATTCCACCCTTCTTCCTCAAACAACCATGAGCATCCATCTCAAAACCTTTCAGATCATCAGCTTCCTCTCCATTTTTCAACCGATGAATATGATCTAAAGTAACAGAATCTTCCTTCTGAGCAAGAGAAATCCTGTCCATAAGACTTGGT
Organism: Allium cepa; assembly: GCA_030765085.1. Classification (NCBI taxonomy): domain Eukaryota; kingdom Viridiplantae; phylum Streptophyta; class Magnoliopsida; order Asparagales; family Amaryllidaceae; genus Allium; species Allium cepa. The sequence goes on from CM060931.1 coordinate 618,057,942, forward strand.
CTCACAACCAAGCTAGCTAACATCCTCCCTTAGCTATGAGTAGGCATACTGTAACAGATACCACTAGAAGCTAACACCTCCAAGTCACGCCATTCAGCCACCATCATCGATACAACTGCCTGGTGTTTACGGCTGAGGGCATCCGCAACACGGTTTCCTTTCCCAGGAGTATACTGAATATCAAAATCATAGGCTGCCAAAAACTCTAACCACCTTTGTTGGCACATGTTCAGTTCTTCTGGGAAAATAGGTATGCCAAGGACTTATGGTCTGTATAGAGAACAAACCGCTCCCCCATAAGATAGTGTCGCCACAACTTCAAAGCAAAAACCATGGCTGCTAGCTCCAAATCATGAACATCATACCGAATCTCATTGGGCCTCAATTGCCTGGATGCATAAGTTACAACTCGCCCTTTCTGCATAAGTACTGCTCCAAGGCCAGACCCGCTGGCATCAGTATAGACCACAAGATCCTGATTACCCTTAGGAATCACCAAAACTGGAGCATTAGTGAGCATCTCCTTCAACTTTGTGAAAGCTTCTTCACACTTATCTGACCATTCATACTTAACTCCTTTCCTCGTCAGCCTCGTCAAAGGAGTCACAATCTTGGAAAAATCTTTAATGAAACGCCGGTAGTAACCAGCTAGTCCCAAGAAGCTCCGTATCTCGGTAACAGATTCTGGTCTCTTCCAATTCTGTATGGCCTCAATCTTAGAAGGATCCACTGCTAGACCGGCTTCGGAGACTATATGGCCCAAAAACTTTACCTCTTTCTGCCAAAAGTGGCACTTGGAGAACTTAGCTTTTAGCTTATGTTCCCTTAAGGTCTCCAAAACCATCCTCAAATGCCCTTCATGCTCTTGCTCAGACTTGGAATACACTAGGATGTCATCAATAAAGACCAGGACAAATTGGTCAAGATAGCTTCTGAATATTCTATTCATTAGGTCAACAAAATACGCAGGAGCATTCGTAAGCCCAAACGGCATCACCAGCCACTCGTATGAACCATAACGAGTGCGGAAAGCAGTAAGGGGAATGCTATCTTCCGCTACTCTCAACTGATGGAATCCGGTGGCTAAGTCCAACTGGGAAAAGACCTTTGCTCCACTCAACTGATCAAAAAGATCATCAATACGAGGAAATGGATACTTATTCTTTATAGTCAGCTCATTAAGCTTCCTGTAGTCAATGCATAAACGAAGAGTGCCATCCGCCTTCTTTACAAACACAGCAGCAGCTCCCCAAGGAGAGCTACTGGATCGGATAAACTGCTTCCCTTCCAATTCAGTCAACTGCTTACGAAGTTCCTCCATCTCGACTCGCGGCATACGAGTAGGTGGTCGACTGACTGGTTGGGCTCCAGGGATTAGATCTATGCGGAATTCCACGGCTCTCTTTGGTGGTAAGCCTGTAACAGGCTCAAATATATCACCAAAATCTCTGACAATTGGTACTCTGGTTATCTCATCTTCCTCTCGTGACTCCATGGAAAACAAAGAAACATAAGCACTAGAGCTCGGTACATCCAGAGTCATATTAACAAGCCCTTTATAGGATGGATGCTTCAAAGTAACGGCTCTTCTGAGCAGGAAAGTTGTGCATCATAACGATCCAACCAGTCCATCCCCAAGATAATATCAAAGCCAAGGCACTCAAATACATGCAAATCACAGATAAAAGAGAGTCCGCAAAAGGAAAGCTCAAAGCCTTTGCACAACATTCCAAGTGTTGCGGACCCACCAATAGGATTCGCAACCCTTAGAGATGTCACGAGGTAAACAACTTCCAAATCATATCTATCAACTAATTTCTTAGATATGAAAGAATGGGAGGCACCGGTGTCAAAGAGTATACGAATGAAAGTATCTCTGAAAGGAATCATACCTTCCATGACCGCCACCTGCTTTCCCTTCCTCTGACTCGGGCCTGGATCTCCTTCCATCACAATCAGCTTTGCTGCTTGCTTCTTCTTCATAAGCTGTTGGCAGTTGTTCTTCAAATGACCAGTCTGGTGACACTCATAACACTGCCTCTGGGGACAATTATTAGCAAAATGTCCCATTACTCCACACTTATAGCACTTCACTCCACTTTTATCTTGCTTCTGGGAGCCCGAAGCTTGACCTTTCTTTTGCTTCTTCTGAGGATTCTGCTTCTTCTTAGGGAAGAATGGTGCTTTCCTCTTAGGCACAAAACTCTGTCGGTTCGGTGGTGCATCATCATCTCTTTCCCGATACAAGTCTTCATACCTCATCGCCAAATCAACTATCTCATCAAAAGTGGAGCGAAGCTGAGTCAAAAGTTGTTCCTTCAACTTCCTACGTAGACCATCCACAAATTTCTGGTTCTTTTTGAAGGGAGTGTTGACCAAATCGGGGCCATACTTAGAGAGGGAGTTGAAGGTATTGACATACTCCTGAACTGTCATATCTCTCTGCTTCAGCTCAATAAATCTACGAGCAAGGATGGCATTTTCCGCCTCAGGAATGAACCTTAACTCGAATCGTTCCCTAAATCTCTCCCATGTAAGCTCCTCCTCGCCTATCTCAGCACTAACCACATCGAACCAATCAGATGCACCATCTTGGAGGAAGCTGGAAGCAATCTGGACCTTCTGACGGTCCGTCACACCCATGTGTCCAAAGACTCGTTCACAAGTCTTCAACCAAGCCTGAACTCCAACCACACCTTCATTACCATGAAAGGTCTTCCCTCCAAGGCTCACAAAATCCTTACACATACGAGCGAAATCAACTCTAGGAGCAGCATTAGGAGCAGGTGCGGCCTGTGGCATGTTCCGCATCAACTCTAACCACTGCTCCATAGTCAGACGGGGAGTTCTTCCATCCATCTTTCTCACTACTCTGGATAGTGAGAAATGTTGTTATGCTGGAATTAAAATAATTCTCATACTAAAAAGATCAAAGATTTGGGGTTTTGGTTTAGGCATGTATGACTATTATTATATTATGGAAGTGATACTTATGGTATATAGACATGTACAATGCTTCTACTGCTTTGTGCTAACTTATATTCTAAATATATTCTATACTATTGTTAACCTGGGCTCTGATACCAAAAATGTAACGCCCGGCCCCTATACCCATGCCAACCAAGAGCAATACTAAGTATTACTATCGGATAGCACGGAGAATGGGACTCGATAGGGCTAAATGTTGTACTCATTCCCTTGAACTAACACTGGCACGAGAAATTTTTCGACTTTTTTTTTTCTTTTTCCTACTTACCATTCATGCGCAGTGTTGGTTCAAAGCAATGGTACAATATAATTTTTTTTCCAGGTTACATAATACAGAATATAATAGAATGTACAGTTCAGCACAAAAACAGCATAATGCATAATACATATCATAATAGTAATGTCCACGATACATAGTCCATAGTACATATCACTTCCAAAATACATAATAACATACATACCATATTACATATATTAACTACTCCTAAGTCCATGCTGAAAAGTCCAAAACCCCAAAACTGGAAAATAATATGAGTGCTGCTATAGTCCACGCAACCTAACCTGCAACCATAATCCTCAGACTGACCCGAGGATTATAAAACAAACCACACGGGTCAGACTATTTCTAGTGTGAGTGAAGTAAGGTCTATGAACAATATTTGTCTCAATCAACAAAAGGAAAAGAAAGCGCCGCATGTATAATGCAACATGAGGCATCTATGTGTGTGAGAACCAACATGCAAATTTGGTTTCATAAACAATTCCCTTATTCAAACAATTGTTTTAGGGCAACCATATTGTATGTAATCCAATACGATATCAACCCAATTATCATTTGTAACACAAAGAATAAGTTCATACACACATTCTTCAAAGATACTGGGTTTTCAAAATCAACTTTAATACTTTCAAAAATCGTAAAGTAAAGAAAATTGCATTATGGGAATTATGGGATAAATATAACATGACTCATAAAATATACCAAATAAACAGACGCTAGTATTGTAAAATCACAGTGGTAGAGCTCGAGCGCGTGCGGAGACATCAACCCCGTAACCTACTCATAACGCCATAATACACCTGGCGATCAACCCAGGATAACCAAGACGGTCTAAGGCAAAGACCGTATGCTACCCGTTCACGGATCTACACGTGGGACCCCCACGCCTCCATCCTTCATAGTCCGTGACCCGCAGATCGAAGATCCCGATCAAAAATAAGATTAGCCCTATGTAGCAGACCGTTGACCTTTGGTGGTAAAAGGGCATGTGATATACCACCGATTCAGGTAGCGATCCTGAATCAGGTCGGCCAAGGTGGAGTTTTGGCCCATTGGTACAACAGAGTTCAATCTATCCCGACCCAAAAATCAAAGTGTTTATAGTTTTAAAACACTTCTTAAAAATAAAAGTCAACGATGACGATCGCCTTCCAAAAATTCCATTAATAAACCCAGTATAATGTTCAAAAGCAAATAAAATTTAGCAAATAATTGTGTGTATAAAAGAAAATAATTATATCTCCGTTTCGTATTAACACATAAGTACCCCATAATACTTATGTATTAAGGCGAAATGCAAAAACCTCGTTCATTGGATTAAAATTATAAAAAAAATTCGTTAAGTTAATTTTTTTTAATAACAATTAATTTAATTAAAAGGCAAGCTTAGTACTCAAAAACGTAATCAAAATCCTAAAATGTTCTATTTACATATTGTTGTTATTATTATTATTATTTTTTCAAACACATATTTATCGATAATACAATACTTCTCTTCTTTAACTAAAATAAATTTAATTCAATCATTTAGATTAATTTAATAAAATTTATTTCTTTTCAAATTTTTTTTTTTTAACTTTGATGCAGCCTGCCTGGGCTGCACCAGTGCAGCCCTGGGCTGTACAGCCCTAGGCTGCACAGGGCAGCCCGCCCGGGCTGCCCTGGTGCAGCCCACATGGGGCGCACTTGCAGGCTGCCCGGGCTGCACATTTGCAGCCTGTCTGGGCTGCACCACTGTGCAGCCCCAGGCTGCAATTCTGTGCAGCCCCAGGCTGCACCTCTGCAGCCCAGTCTGGGCTGCTTTTGTGCAGGCAGCCCCGCCTGGGCTGCACCTGCCGCCTCCTCTAGGCTGCACAGTGCAGTTCAGATTTTTTTTTTCAATCTTTCAAAATGGAAAACCTGAAAGTTATTGTGACAATTATGCAAACAACATGCGTGCATTGCAATTGTATACTTTGGTTTACATTTCTTTCTAATTCAATGATCCAAGCAACACACATGCTACAGGGAATATGCAAGCAAGCCTTTTAATCCAAAAAAAATTCCATCATATTTGCATGCACACTTAAAAAGTAAAATTTAATTATAACTTCACTCACCTAAACACCAATTAGCAATCTTCAAGCCCTAAATCAGCTAGCCTTTGATTGCTGAAGCTTCTCCTTTCAATTGCTAACAAAAGAGAAAAACCCTAAATAGCTAAACATAAAACAAAAGAATGAAATAGAAAAGAATTGATTTAGGGATACTTACTTTCAGAATTGGTAATCTTAGATTTAATTGTTTCTCTTCTTCTCTTTTTTTTTGATTTGGATGAGAGGGTTAGCAATTAGGTTTTAGGTTTTCCTTTTTCCTTTCTTTCTTCTTTTTGTTTCTGAACTGTACGTACAGAAAAAAAGAGGGCTGAGGAGAGGGAATGGTACTTTTATTGCAAAGTCCCTCCTCTACAATCTTCTTCCAATTAACCCTTATTTTATTATTTCCTTTTTTTTAATAAAGTGTAATCATTTTATTATGTTTTTGTTCCAGATTTTTCTTTCCTCAACATTATTTTATTCAATTCTAGAACTTTCCTACATGGCATCATGAAAAAAAAGATATTATTATTTATTATTTATTATTTATTACTATTATTATTTTACCCTTTTCTTCTTTTTCTCTTTTTTTCCTTTTATATCTAATTGTAAACCAACATAAAAAAATTTCTTATGTAAACTTTTCATACAGTAATTAGTTACCATTCTTTCAAAAAAAACTTATCTTTTTCAATGTTTAATTTTTCGAATAGTTTAGGTTAATAAAATGGTTCATTTATTAAAATAAATTACATTACCTCAAGAAGGAACAATTTATAACTCCAAATAAAAGCAAACGAATTTGTTACCATTTATTTTCCTCTCAACGCTATTAATATTAAATTCCCATTTTTTCTCATTTATCTATTATTTTATTTTCTCCATAAATATTTAATTATTTATCATTATTAACAAATTAACTTATTAAGTTGATTCCCAATTTAGTATCCCTAAAAATGGGTTGTTACATAAATACATTATGATTATGAGGTTATAATATAAAAGTTGTCATCTACCATTTATATATTAATAGACTACTTGCATACTCTTTAGTTATTGATATTTCTCAAGCTAGAGATGCAATGTGTAATACTATCAATATATTGACTAGACAAGGTAAGATACATACACGTATTTGTTGATATTCCTCATGGTATGTGCATTATACTTAGGCCCATCATGAAATGGTAGGTACGAGTGAATAATCTCTTTTGATCTGTAGATATTCCTGAAGGTCAATATGAGATTAGGGCAAGGACCATGGGTTAGGAGTTGTATATGATACAACCAATAATGAGCTATCCATCGCATCCAAGCCTATGACTTATTGATATTCCTCAAGGTTATAATCAGAAGGCATGTGAGTCCTAAAGCCCACTAGAGAAATCGAATGGTTTCTATGTTTATCTTAGGATTTTGAGAAACACAAAAATCTTGAGAAGGCTTATTATAAAAATGAAATGGTAACATTTACTTTCTAATATTGTAAGAATATTTGCTATATAAAGTTAAAATAATCTACATCAACAATTTTGTGCAACTAATAAAATTGACAAAATGTCCATCGATTAAGATATATAGATGAATAAGATTAAAGATTAAAAAAAATACTTTCCTTTGAATCCTTTGGAACGTTTACACTTTAAAACCCATGCGAGTGCCATACAAAACTGCTAAACATTCATGCCTTAATTGCTTTAAAATTTATTTTCCCGAGACTATGTATTGTATGTTATGAGTTTTGAAGTCTTAAGAAATACAAGAAAATTGATATTTGATCCATATTCAATCACATATAAATGTTATATGTTGAATGGTTTTAGGTCAAAATGTACGAAACTTCATTGAAATTAGTTCGTTGGAAATAAGCAAATAAACCATAATGCGAAATCGTGTTTTATTATGATTGATTACAATAAGGATTTACTTTAAATGGTTTGATCATTTTAGAAAGGAAAGTGAATACTCAAGAGTGGATGCAACTTAGGCACAATCGGTATAAGGAGAGTGAATGGTCACCTCTGCTTCATATGGGACATCGAAAAGGGAATTCTATAAAATACTAAATGATACTTAATATGGAATAAGGAAAATGATTTCTATTCCAAATTGTGTTATAATATAGAAAAAATATAGAAAATTACTTTTTATAAAAGTCATTTCTTTGAGTGTTATAAGTTTGATCGAAAATTCTTGACTGTAAACTAGTTCAATAAAAGTAATAAGTAGCCCATAACAAGTAGTTGAATGGAGTTTCGTATTTCATACACTATCATATTATTGAAAGAAATAGTAGGAGCATGACACATAATACGTGTCAATGGATGCATCAAGATACGAAAAATTATTTTCATACATACATCAAATATTATTTATGAAATAATAATTATTTTCAGTCTTGATTGAAAGTGAATATAGTTATATTTTAGTATAAATATTTTGAATATTCATTATGAAATAAATCTACTGGAATAATGGTAATTAGTTGCATAACACAGAAGTATATATAACTTTTTACAATTATTTTGGAATTACGGACGAACCACCTGTCTAGGGAGTGACATAAGAGTTGAGAACTCTTTAGATTGGTACATAAATATGTTTGTAGTCAAAAGTCCAATTATACCAAAAATGTTTCCACATATGTTGTTTAAATCACAGATAAATTATCATAAAAATAAACATGTGTATTTGGTGCACATGTAGTATGTCTATGATAAGTCCATCGAATATAAAACGTAAGTAGAAAACATAACATACAAAAGAAACAAGAAAACGTGATTAGATTGAATAAGCGAGTGTATAGGAAAACAGTTCCAAAAGTACCTAAAATGAATAAGATTCAATCTCAAAAGTCACTACTCTTAGTGATATATAATGATGTATCGGTAAGAGTAATCGAACTTTGTTGAACAAAGCATGATTGATAATGAGTGAAATTTAGTTAACTTATTTCCATAACGTCGTGTACTTAAGAGTAAGTACATAAGGTTAAAATTAAAATATCTAAGGCATTGTTTATGTGATCATATAGGACGAAAGTTTATAAGAAACCTTTATGTTCCCTAGATCAAAGAGTTGACTGGTTGTGTGAGATAAGAGCTGCACGTTATACTTGCTTGTAAGGGATCTTATGTGGACCACCCTAAAGGAGTTTAGAACCGATCAATATTGATTGATCAGATCAATTTATGTTATGAACATAAGTATCATAAACTAGAATAGTTTCATACATATATTTAGATAGTTCATTAAATGTTACAAATACATATTCTATTGCATTGAGAAACAGCTATTGTTTTAAGTAATGCCAACTTCATAACGAAAGAATTTCTTTTAGAAATAGCAAAACGGATTTGAATACAATCCAAAGATAAAACCGATAACAAAGGATGGAATCAAACTAACCAAATTAAATAGACACGACAGATTAGAATGTCCAATGGAAAATCTCGAACATTAAAGAGAAATTATGTATTTTATAAACGTCGAGAAAAGAAATTCCTCACTCTTAAGTAAGCTATAGAATATTGACTCTATCATGTAGCACGATGCGCAAATCTAGAATGGATTCCAAGTACGTTACCAAAATATGATCTTGATATTGGTACTGTAACACCCCTAATTTTTGTTTAACATTATTTAAGATATTTAATTAGATAAATTAAATAGAATAATGTAGGTAAAGAGATTGATGTTTATTAATAAACTAAGTGGCCACGCTCATTTAACTCAATGAACTTATAAATGATTAAGTAATTAAACACAAGGGTATTAAGGTAAATAGCCACCCATATTTTCCACCCTTGTACTATTCTTCTTAATCATACACGTTCATTCTATTTCATACAAAAAATTATAAACGTAAGAAGGAAGCAAGGCCGACCATTAGGAAGAAAGAAGAGAAGAGAAAATCAAATTTAAGCTTAGGATTCAAGCTAAAAGAAATCAATCTCAAACGTCACTTTCCTTATCTAATCTAAGGTGAATTATAATTTCTACATCTCTATTTTTTATTTTAACATCATATGGTTTCGAATTTAAGGATAAATCTATTTTATGATATATGGAATGATGATATGCTTGATTTTTGAATTATATATGTTTAAGCAAGGTTATTTAAAAAAAGGATATACAAGGTTTTAGGGTAAAAACGAGATGAAATGATCTTTAAATGCCATAGAAAAATTATATATTATAGAAAACATCATTCTAGAGATGGGTTTCAATTTTTATAATTTTTTGAATTTATACGGAGTTTAAATTAATTTTCTAGTGAAGAAAATGATATATTGGGTAATAAATTATTTGCCGCTAAAATATTTATTATTTGGGTTTGAAATTTTTATATGCTCCAAAACATATTAAAATAGATTTTCTGGAATTTTAATTTTACCAGATTTTCCTAAGTGATTTGATTAATATATAAAATTATTTAAGTTATGGGACTTAAATGTTTTATATATTTAATTAAGGATAAAGGGCATTTTGTAAAATAAAATTATTGTTTAATTCTAAAATTAGTGGCAGCACTTTTCTGAAAACCAATGAGAATTTGAAAAATAGCGGCAGGTTAGTTGAAAAGTTATCCTTTTAAGTTAAAAACAAGAAAATCATGCTTTTAACATGTTTCAGCCATTTTAGACATCAAACCTTCCGACCCAGACCTTTCGACAAGGTCGAGAGGTTAATAGCTTTCGACAAGATCAACCTAATTCATATGGTACCAAGTTACTTGGAATGTAATGAATAGTACAAGTTGAAGGGTTCTAAGTCGAAATGTTGGTTGCCAAAGAGGTTGAAGTATGTTTGTTTTATAAAACAAAGATAGCTTGCTTTGCTTTTGAATAAGAGTTTTCGACTTGATTGCTTTCGACCAGGTCAAATGTTTAAAATAAAGGTTTTAAACCTTTCGACACATTCGAAAGGTTACCGCTATTTTATCATTGTTGTGTTTTGAAACCTTTCAACACAGTCGAAAGGTTACTGCCGCTTTTTTTTGTTTTGAACCTTCTGACAGATTCTAAAGGTTTTGCCGCTTTTTCCAACCTTTCGAAGCTGTTGTTTTCGACAATGTCGAAAGTTTACTTGTTTTAAAACCAGCCGCTGTTCCAATTCTTTCGAAAGGTATCAAAGCTTTCAACTTAGATGATTTACTCTTGTTTTATAATTAAAGTATAACCTAAAGCTTTCGAAGGAGTTTTTTTTAAATGGCAGAAGCCTATTGTTTTAAATGATATGTTTTAAAGCTTTCGAAGTAGAGCTTTCGACAAAGTCGAAAGGTTTTCAAAGAAGGTTCTCTACATGTTTTAAATTGAACCCAGTGAGTTTTCGAAAGGTTTATTTTCCACTGCTTTCAAAAGGTTTGAATTTCAGTGGTTTCGAAAGGTTTAATTTTCAAGGGTTTTAAGGGTAACCTTCAATACTTTCGAAAGGGATACTTCAAGTAGTTTTGAAGCTATGCTTCTATCCTTATATAATAGTAGTTAAACATGGTTGAAAGGTTTCAAAAGGGGGTTTTGAAGTGTTATAAAGGCAGGAGCCTGTTATTTTAAAAATTTATGGTTTGTGCTTTCGAAGGGGACGAAAGCAAACCTTTCGAAGGGGTCGAAAGGTTGGGGTCGAAAGGTTAGGGTCGAAAGCAAAGCTTTCAAAAGGAATAATTTCAAAAGGGTTGAAAATTTGTTTTCTTTTAACCACATAACATAAATGTTGTTTACCCTTAGGAATATCAGGGTAGGTTTAATGAGTTCAATACAGTAGTTGGGGGTATAAACGCTTGTTTGTTTTCACTCAATCATTAGAGAATACCGATGTAAATTATAAATGAACATAACCTAAGTTAGGCATACTAATGGAAATAGGTTAACCATGAGGATAACATGGGATGATTGGAATATAACCTAAATTAGGGTTACTAATGAAAATAGGTTGACCATGTGGACAGCATGGGATAATTAGATTTATGTGGATAACATGAGTTAAGTGGCCAAGTGATGGGTTCACGGTCATCCTAGGAAAACTATGGGATGTTTGATGGATAGTCAACATCAGGATAGAGATGGATAGTCTGTATATGATTAAAATCATGGCTTAGGAAAATTATGGGACGTTTGATGGATAGTCAACATCATGAAGGGGACGGATAGTATCCATATAATTAAAGAAGGGTTCTTAGTCATCCTAGGAAAACTATGGGATGTTTGATGGATAGTCAGCATCACGAAGGGGATGGATAGTTTCCATATAATTAAAGAAGGGTACTTAGTCATCTTAGGAAAACTATGGGATGTAAAATGAGCAGTTTGCACCAATTTAAATAAAATGAATGTGGGATGAATGGTCCCTTTTTATGCAAATGAAGTCTAAAATGGGATGGATAGACTTTGAAAATATAAGATGGATAGTCAGATGAAGCTTAGATAGTTAGTCTAATTAATATGGGATGGGAAATCCTAAATGTTTTCAAGTATGCATATCATCTTAATAGTTTTAAAATGTATGTTTTGACCATTGTGAATGCAGGAGCACAGAATTTGGTTTTAAAAAGGTTTTAGGATACTAGTGAGGGGAAAATCTGTTCCGCCAAGCTGCGTGGTCTCACTAGATATCTAAAAGGATTGAGTTGTTAGATTATTATTCATACCTGCTTTTATGTTTGACTCGAAGTTTTTTCCCCTTAAACTCTTGGGAGCTCAATTGACTTTGAGTAGTTTTAGGTTTGAGGTTTTCAGGTTTTCCTCTTAGACGAATAAAGCTTCCGCAGGTGTGAAGGAGGCAGGTAATTATTTAGAGTTTTTCTTTCTGCTGTGTATTTGTTTGTAAAGGAAGATTTATTAGCCTTACTATATACTCTGATCAAGCAAGGGAGCGTCTTCATATGTGACTCTTGGCGTAATTGTAATAATTATATTTTGCTGAACGTGGTTAACATAATTATGGGAAATACTTTGATTTGAATCTTGAAATATATTTTTTTAATCGTATTTTTTTCATATTTCCGTGATCTATGTATCAATGTATCGAGCACCGCCGTATTTGATAGCCGAAGATTAATAATTATGGACGACTGCAGCATCCGTAGCCATTAGTTTTGGACCTCTAAGTAGGGGGATGTTACAAGTTTGTATTAGAGCATAGGTTTATGAAACATTAAAAGAAAAGTTAATCTAAATGCATTTTGAAACATAATCCAATAAATTTGGAAATAAGATCGTGGTTTGGGTTAATGTTATATTAACGTACTTGTATTTGATATATAGGTATATATCTAAGTATGTATTCCACCCTCTCTTTGATCGTTCTTCAGTGTCTTACTAAGGCTCTTATGCAGATATACGAGAAAGAGGAAATGGGGGTAGGGAACGGAAGAGGAAATCTAGGTGGAGGAAGCACCACTACCAATGGAAATGCATGACCAAATACTCAGGGAAACCAAGGTCATCAGGCTAATGCTAATCCAAATGCTAAGGCCAATGTAGGTGCTGGAAATCCGCCAGTGGGGATGGTGTATCAGTTGTTGGCTAAACTTTTGCAAGCGAGAGCCATAGGTAATGTTGGAGGAGCTAATCTGTAGTTCCAGTTGGATATAACTATGCAAAGTTGAGTAGAGACTATATCAGTGTGGGAGGAAAGCCATTTGTTGGAACGGCTATTGGAGTAGAGAATTGGCTGTTGAACTGTGAAAGGATCTTTACTGATTTAGGCCTGGATGCTGGAGAGAATAGAAGGCTTGCCTCTAGACAGTTGCAAGGGAAGCGCTTCACTGGTGGAACAGCGTGACACACGGATTTCCAAAAGAAGAGTTGACTTGGGCTGACTTCAGGAGAAGGTTTGAGCAGAGGTTCTTGTCTGAGGTTGCCAAATCGGCATTGATGAGGAAATTCATGAATTTGGTCCAAGGAGATATGTCTACGATCGAGTATGCTACTATGTTTGATGAGCTATCTCGATATGGTTATGCTTTGGTTGACACTGATGTCAAAAGAAATGAAAGATTAATTAGAGGGCTAAGGCCAGATTTAGGCAGAACGACTATGGCCCATATCCAAGATCCTTCTAATATGTTGGTGGAGATGGCCATTCGCCATAAGGAGATGCTTGTTATTTCAGCTAGAGAGAAGCCAATTGAATTCCATGGTCCTCAAGGGAAGAAGAGGAAGTTCTTCAAGAAGAAGGGTGCTTAGAAAAAAGGAGCAGCTGAGAAAGGAAAAGTAAATATTGTTTGCTACAATGTGATAAGGGGCACTATGCTAATGAGTGCCATTCGGGTGCTGGTTGTGGGGAAGCAGGATGCGAAATACTATAATTGCAACCAGATGGGGCATTATAAGAACAAATGTCCAGAAGCTGCCAGGGTAGGAAAAAGAAAGGCCTTTGCATTGGAACCATCATCCCCTAGACCTACTGCTACTGAGAATGGAAAGTCTATGATGAAAGGTAAGCTTTTGATTCATAGCATACCAGTTAGGGTACTGTTTGATACCGGAGCATCGCATTCATTTGTATCACAGTATTTGGTTGATAGGTAATGTATAAAACCCACATACCATGTTCTTCCTTAAGGGTTGCAAATCCAATAGGAGGGTACGCAACTCTTGGGATGAGATGTGGCCGGTTAGAACTTGATTTATTAGGTCATAAGTTTGCAAGCATTTTGTATGCCTTTGATTTCTGGATCATTTAAGGTATGGATTGGGTGGGTAAGTACGTGGCTAGAATATTTTACCAGGATCGAGAAATGTCATTGAGGCACCCAAATAGTCATAACTGAATCATTTTTCCAATGGAGAATTCTAGTAAGAGTGTTGGTGCTTTGATGAGTGCCATGGAGGTTGGAGAAGAGCATAGTCAGGTTCATGTGGCTAGAGAGTTTGCAGACGTTTTTGAGCCGGTTACTGGATTACCCTCGAAACAAGCTGTTTAGTTTTGGATAGATCTTGTACCAGAAGTTGAACCTGTTAGTAGACAACCTAGTAGGATGACACCGACAGAGATGAAGGAGTTGAAGGTGCAGCTAGTGGATCTTGAGGGAAGTAATTTTATCAAACCAAGCAGTTCATCTTGAGGAGCAGCCGCAGTGTTTGTAAAGGAACCAGATGGGTCGTTAAGGATGTGTATCGACTATCATAAGTTAAACGAAAGGACGATCAAGAATAGGTACCCTCCGCCAAGGTTAGATGATCTGCAGTTGAGTGGAGCCAGAGTATTTTTCTAATTAGATTTAGCGGCAGGGTTTCATCAGTTGAGAGTGGCGGAGGATAGCATCCCTTTGACGACATTTTAGACTAGGTATGGTTCGTATGAGTGGTTAGTAATGCTATTTGGATTGACGACTGCGCCTGCTTTCTTCATTATTTTGATGAACTGGGTTTTTCGAGAGCACTTGGATAGATTCGTGTTGGTGTTCATAGATGACATTTTGATATACTCAAAAGATGAAAGGGAGCATGAGATTCATCTTAGAGTGGTGCTAGAGACGCAGAGGCAGAATCAGCTAGGTGAAATTTTCTAGGTGTCATTTCTAGAAGAGAGAAGTTAAGTTTCGTGTTATGTGGTTTCAGGGGAAGGATTGTCAATAGATCCTATTAAGATCGAGGCAGTCAATAATTGGAAGAGACCAAAGACGGTAACCAAGATCAGGAGTTTTCTTGGGCTTACTAGTTATTACCGAAGATTCATCAAGGATTTCTCACGAACAGTAGTGCCTTTGACTAAGTTGACCAGGAAGGAAGTGAAGTTTGTTTGGTCCGACAAATGTGAGGAAGTGTTCCTTAAGTTAAAGCATTTGTCGACTAATGCTCCAATGTTGGTAGTTCCGAATGGTAACCAAGGGTTAGTAGTATACACTGATGCATGTGGTACCGGATTGGGACTAGTATTCATGCAGAAGGGCAAAGTTATTGCTTACGCATCTAGGCCGCTTTAACCGCACAAAGTAAGATATCCTACTCATGACTTAGAATTGGTTGTGGTGATCTTTGCGTTGAAGATTTGGAGGCGTTATTTTTTGAGGGAAAGATTTGAGTTGTATACTGATTATAAGTCATTAAAGTATTTATGCTCTCAGAAGGAGTTGAATATGAGGCAGTAGAGATGGCTGGAGTTTTTGGCTGATTATGATTTCAGTACAGAATATACTCTTGGGAAGGAAATAAGGTAGTAGATGCTCTCTGTAGAAAGCATTAGAATGTGGTGTTAGCGATGTTGGAGGAATGGAAGGATCTAGAAGCTTTAGCCAGTTTTGGTATGCAATTGAGATCTATTGCTCGTTCTAGTCAGGATACTGCCATGTTATTTTGTTTAGAGGTTCAACCAGTGTTGATCGAGAGGATAGCTTATAAGCAGAGAGAACATCTAGTTTTAGCCAAGAGGATTAGAAGGCTTAAGGTTGGATCAGAGATTGATGACTTAAAGGATTTTAGTCTTGACCAAAGAGGATGGTTGAGAAAGAAGAGACGATTATGTGTTCTGAATGTAAAGAACTTTAGGGCAGAAGTTCTAGAGGAATGTCATTGATCGGAGTTTACAATTCATCCTGGAGGACTAAGAAGTATCAGAACGTGAAGAGGAGCTTCTATTGGAAAGGCATGAAGAGAGATGTTGGCTTGTGGGTTATGCAGTGTGTTAACTGTCAATAAGTGAACGCCAAACATCAGAAGCCAAGTGGGTTACTTCAGCCTTTAGATATCCCAGTCTGGAAATGAGATTCGATATCGATGGATTTTATCGACGGATTGCCAAGGTTAAATAGAGGAAATGAAAGAATATGGGTTATTGTGGATAGGCTAACCAAGAATGCCCATTTCATTTCGGCAAAGCCAACGAGAACGACACCTGTTTTGTCTAAGTTGTTCATGAAGAACATAGTTGGACATCATAGGATTCCTAGTAGCATAGTTAGTGACAGAGATGCATTATTCACTAGCGAATTTTGGACGAGTCTATAGGAAGTATTAGGTACCAAGCTGAAGATGAGTACAGGTTATCATCCATAGGCAGATAGACAGACTGAAAGAGTCAACAAGGTATTGAGGATTTGTTGAGAGCTTATCTGCTAGATTTTAGTGGATCTTGGGAAGATAACCTACATTTGATTGAATTTTTCTATAATAATAGCTATCAGACTAGTATAGGAATGGAGCCATTTGAAGCTTTGTATGGAAGGCCGTGCAAATCGCCAGCTTGTTGGTTGGAGACTAGAGACAGATTAGCCTTAGGTCTGGATTTGGTTAGGGAGGCGACAAAAAAGGTTGAGTTAATCCGAGAACGGATGAAGTAAGCTCAATCTAGGCAGAAGAGTTACGCAGATAAAGGCATAAAGACCTAGAGTTCTTAGTGGGAGACAGAGTTTTCATTAAAGTATCATTGATGCAGGGTATGGTATGATTTGGAAAATCGAGAAAGTTGGCCCTAAGTTTGTTGGTTCTTTCTAGATTATAGAAAGGATTGGAAAGCCCGCTTAGAGTTGCCGAGCAGTTTGGCAAGTGCCCATAATGTATTCCATGCATCTCATCGTCATAAGCATGTGCATGATCCACAGGCTGCTATTCCTCAAACAGAGTTAGAGGATTTGGTAGTGGAGCCTGATTTGACTTTTGTTAGACAACCAGTTTGGGTTGTAGCGAGAGATGAGAAGAGAATGAGGACCAAGACAGTCAAGTTGGTGAAAGTTCAATTGAGTGACAACGAGAAGGAACGTACTTGGGAGAAGGAGGAAAGGACTGGAGAGCCTTATCGTGATCTACTTTGATGGTAAGTTTATATTAGATCTTTACAGATTGGTTGCTAGTTGGATAGGCTTGCATGACTGTTAGGAGATGTTATAGATGGTAGCTATGTTTGCTAGTTAGTCCTTACTGAATTTCGAGGACGAAATTCTTTACGGGGGAGCCTGTAATACCCCTAATTTTGTTAACATTATTCAGGACATTTAATTGGATAAATTATTGGATAAATTAAATAGAATAATGTAGGTAAGGATATTGAGGTCGATCAATAAACTAAGTGGTCATGCTCATTTAATTAAATGAACTTATAAATGACTAAGTAATTAAACATAAGGGCATTAGGGTAAATAGCCGTCCATATTTCCCACCCTTACACTATTCTCCTTAGTCATACATGTTTATTCTATTTCATACAAAAATTTGTAAACATAAGAAGAAAGCAAGCTGGCCATTAAGAAGAAAGAAGAGAAGAGAAAATCAAATTTAAGCTTAGGATTCAAGCAAGAAGAAATCAATCTCAATCAATCATCAATTTCCTAATCCAATCTAAGGTGAATAATAATTTCTACATATCTATTTTGATTTTAACATCATATGGTTTCAGATTAAGGATAAATCTATTTTTATGATATATGGAATGATGATATGCTTGATTTTTGAATTACATATGTTTAAACAAGGTTGTTTAAAAAAAAGGATATACACGATTTTAGGGTAAAACCAAGATGAAATGATCTTTAAATGCCATAGGAAAATTATACGTAATAGAAAACATGATTTTAGAGATGGGTTTCAATTTTCATAATTTTCTGAATTTATGCGGAGTTTATATTAATTTTCTAGTAAATAAAATAATTTTTTAAGTTACAAATTATTTTTGCAGCTAAAATGATAATTATTTCGGTTTGAAATTTTTATATATTGCAAACTATGTTAAAATAGATTTTTTCGGAATTTTACCAGATTTTCCTAAGTGATTTATTGAATATATAAAATTATTTAAGGTATGAGATTTAAATGTTTTATATATTTAATTAAGGAGAAGCGGCATTTTGTGAAATAATTTTTTTATTTAATTTTGAAATTAGTGGCAGCACTTTTCTAAAAACCAATGAGAATTTGACAAATAGTGGCGTCGAAAAGTTAACTTTTTAGGTTAAAAACAAGAAAATCATGCTTTTTGGTTGTTTCAGCCATTTTAGGCATCAAACCTTCCGACCCAAACCTTAAGACAAGGTCGAGAGGTTCAGAGCTTTCGATAAGGTCAAACCAATGCATATGGTATCAAGTTACTTGGTATTAATGAATTGGACAGAGTCGAATGGTTCTAAGTCGAAAGGTTGGTTGCCAAAGTGGTTGAAGTGTGTTTGTTTTACAAACCAAAGATGGCCTGCTTTGCTTTCGAATAAGAGCTTTCGACTTGGTAGCTTCCGACTAGGTCAAATATTTAAAATAAAGGTTTTAAACCTACTGTTGTTTTATCACTATTGTGTTTTGAAACCTTTCAACACAGTCAAAAGGTTACTGTCGCTTTTGTTTTGTTTTGTTTTGAATCTTCCGACACAGTCGAAAGGTTTTACAGCTTTTTCCAACCTTTCCAATCGTTGCTTTCGAAAAAGTCAAAAGGTTTTCCTATTTTAAAATCAGCCACTTCTCTAATGCTTTTGAAAGGTATCAAAGCTTTCGAATTAGATGATTTACACTTGTTTTATAATTGACGTATACCCAAAGCTTTCGAAGGAGTTATTTTAAAAGGCAGAGGCCTATTGTTTTAAAGCTTTCAAAGCAGGGTTTCGAAAAAGTTGAAAGGTTTTTAAAGAAGGTTCTCCACATGTTTTAAATTGAACCCAGTGAGTTTTCGAAAGATTTGAGTTTCAATGGTTTCGAAAGGTTTGATTTTCACGGGTTTTGAGGGTAACCTTCAATGCTTTCGAAAGGGATGCTTTCAAGTGATTTTGAAGCTACGCTTCTACCCTTATATAATAATAATTTAACACGGTCGAAAAGGTTCTAAATGAGGTTTTAAAGTATTATAAAGGCAAGAGTCTATTGTTTTAAAAATTTATGGTTTGTGCTTTGGAAAGGGACGAAAGCAAACCTTACGAAGGGGTCGAAAGGTTAGGGTCAAAAGCAAAGCTTTCGAAAGGGATAGTTTCCAAGGGGTTGAAAAGTTGTTTTCTTTTAACCACATAACATAAATGTTGTTTAACCTTAGGAAAATTAAGGTAAGTTTAATGAGTTCCACACAGTAGTTGGGGGTATCAACACTTATATGTTTGACTCAATCACTGGAGGATACCAATGTAAATTATAAATGAATATAACCTAAGTTAGGGATACTAATGGAAATAGGTTAACCATGAGGATTGCATGGGAGGTTTGGAATATAACCTAAATTAGGGTTACTAATGAAAATAGGTTGAACATGTGGATAGCATGGGATAATCAGATTCATGTGGATAACATAAGTTAAGTGGCCAAGTGATGGGTTCACAGTCATCCTAGGTAAACTATGGTATGTTTGATGGATAGTCAACATCAGGATAGAGATGGATAGTCTCTATATGATTAAAATGATGGGTTCATAGTCATCCTAGAGGGATGTTTGATGGATAGTCAACATCATGAAGGGGACGGTCAGTCTCCATATAATTAAAGAAGGGTTCTTAGTCATTCTAGGAAAACAATGGGATGTTTGATGGATAGTCAACATCATGAAGGGATGGATAGTTTTCATATAATTAAAGAAGGGTTTTAGTCATCCTAGGAAAACTATAGGACGTGAGATGAACAGTTTGCACCAATTTAAATAAAATGAATGTGAGATGAATGGTCCCTTTTTATGCAAATGAAGTTTAAATGGGATGGGTAGACTTTGAAAATATAAGACGGATAGTCAGATGAAACTTAGATAGTTAGTCTAACTAATATAGGATGGGAAATCCTAAATGTTTTCAAGTATGCATATTATCCTAATAATATGAAAATGTATGTTTTAACCATTGTGAATGCAGGAGCACAGAATTTGGTTTTAAAATGGTTATAGGATACTAGTGAGGGGAAAATCCATTTTGCTAAGCTGCATGGTCTCACTAGATATCTAAAAGATTGAGTTGTTAGATTATTATTTATACTAGGCTTTATGTCTAACTCGAAGTTTTTCTTTTCCCTTAAACTCTTGGTGCTCAATTGACTTTGAGTAGTTTGAGGTTTATGGTTTTCAGGTTGTCTTCTTAGAAGAATAAAGCTTCCAGAGGCGTGAAAGACACAGATAGTTATTTAGAGTTTTTCTTTCAGCCATGTATTTGTTTGTAAAGGCGGATCTATTAGCCTTATTATATACACTGATCAACCAAGGGGAATCTTCATATTTCGCTCTTGGTGTAATTGTAATAATTATATTTTGCTGAACATGGTTAGCGTAGTTTTGGGATTATGTGGTGTACCTGAAATGTTTTTATTTGAATGTGGTAATATGTTTTTTTGAATTGTAATTTTTTTTCCATATTCCTATGATCCGCGTATCAACGTATCTAGAGCCACTGTATATGGTCGCCGAAGATTAATAACTATGGATAACCGCATCATCCGTAGTCGTTAGTTTTGGGCCTTCAAGTAGGAGGATGTTACAGGGACCCGAAAGAATATGATCCATCAGCTGTAAAAATGTCTTCAGGAAGAAGATCAACATAGTTGGAATATAACTAACGTTGATAAGAATAACATCGTAAATTTCAATCGTTGAAATAAATGTAACAGATTCGTCATTCAACATGTTTTAGTTAATTTAGATTGTTCTTGCAAAATTTATTGATCGGGATGACTCTAAGCTTTTGTACATAAATGTTGAAACAAACGAATATTCTAAATGATAATTTAGAATAAACTATTTGCGCATCACAACTAAAATGTCTCGAATTCATTAGGAGCGACGACTAAGTTTGTGAGTATTAGATATGATCCAAAAAATGATACGAAAGTGTTATTCAGTAAGCATGAGTGTTAAGTAAGTATTTGACAGAGAAATAAAATAATCTAAGTTTTATCAAAATGCAGAGGAAGTGTGTGTGTCTATAGGAAAGAATATTAAAAGACATTTAAAGATATTTTTAAAACTATTAATAAACAACAAACTTATATTCTTAATGATGTATTCATATTAAAATTATTTCAGTTTGGTTGTTTAATACTTGACAGTGGATATGAAAATGACATCTTTTTTAATTAGTATAAAAGGAGGTTGGGAAAGTCCTAAAATGATATACAAAGGCACAATATTAAATTGTTTAATATCAAGCATGCAAGATGGATTCCATATGCATTAGCAATAGGAATTTTCATACATGCCATATTGTCTATAGCATCACACTTTGCTTAAAGAACAAGCATCAAATCCAAATTAAGATTATTATATATTTTTAACATCCTCGAATATTTATGAAATACTAGAGAATTGTTTATAGAAACAATGAACCCTTTATGAAGGAGTGCGCGGACTTGAACTTCATTAAACGATCCATCCCGGAACATGCCTAAATTTCAATCCAAAAAAGGCCCATCGAAACTTAGATCTATTTTAAGGTAAGCTGTTGGTAGTAAAAAGAAATAAAATTGTAGAGCCATAACTAAACTTTTAGAACTCATAACGGATGAAACAAAATATAATAGCAATGTGTACCCATTTATTTCAAAACCATAAAAATTTCATAACACAAAATTCCATAAAAACCATAACATAATATCTGTTACAACAATTTTCTAAATAATGGGTGCACATAAAAGAAAGTAATAATAGAAAATACTGCCACAAGCCAAGCTTCTCCATCTCTAAGCATCGTTACCGCCATCACTCCATCCTTAAACTGTGTTGTAATAAGGAGGAAGTCAGAACAAGTGTTTGGTGAATAAAAACCTTGAGCCTTACCTTTTCAGTACTTGGACGGTATATTTCAAAATAAGAATACGTCTACGAACATACACCCATTAAACCATTTAATACTTGGTTCCAACCACTTAATACCTTCCATTCCAGAAGCAGGTTTCTAAAATCTCGTACCCCAATCATACGTCATAAATAGCTAATAATGTGAAAGAGAGTATCCAAACTACTTAAACTGGAAAATAGGCAGGCTTTGGTCATTTAATACCTTAATTAAGGTAGACCTCAACATTTCATACCTATTTCCAAGACGTGCTCCTTAATGGAACTATCTAGTTGACGTCATATGGAATCTATTAGGCCACTTAATACTTCCATGTGGAATATAGGCAGACTTTGGTCATTTAATACCGTAATTAAGGCAGACCCTACCATTTAGTACCTATTTTGAAAAGCGGACCCCTATAGAGATACCACCTAACGCGTCCCCTTGGCTATTTAATACTTCATCTGGGGAAAAGAGGCGGTCCAACCTCTCAATACCTCAAGACCCTGAAGCAGCCCCTTTGTCTTATGGCCTATACTCATAGTGACGTCTCACATTAGTCGAATATTCATAGGAACTGGCAGCCAGATTAGCTGGGCCGATTTCCTCTATAGAATTTGGGACCAACCTCGCGTCATTACAAATATATATATATATATATATATATATATATATATATCATAAGGCTTTCTCACATCAACTAAAGTGTACACAACTGCTGGTAGCCTCAAAGTGAAGGACAGACTTCCATCATGTAACTCTATTGACCTCGCATCCCTATGACTTAGCCATGCATCAATTACTCTACATACACACACACACACACACTCATCTAGTCGTTTCATAAATATGGCTTTATAAGGAATCTTTCTTATTACATTTTAAAATAATAATTAGGCTATATAAGAGTTTCCTATTATATTTGCCTTCGAGGAAATAAATATAAATAAAACTACGCTATATATGCAATAATTATACATTAATTAAGCAAATAGAGATAAACAAATATTTGCACCTAATAGGTTCTAAATGTGTGGATTTTACACTTTAAACTAGCGTTAAATGTCAATTCCCTTGCCAATTATTATTACAGGTCATTTTTCTTTAAATTTCCAAGATTTCATGGGATTCTAATATCTAAAACAGGGAAAATATACTCATAACCAAAACTGTAATAATAGACTTATAAATAAAATAGAAACTCGATTTATTACACCAATTCAATGGAATAACTTAAACGATAAGAACTGCAATCTGATAATCATATTCAATTCAATTACTCTATTACAAAGAAATAAATAAGAGTAAGTGGTGTAAACTACGAATAAAATTCGTAATCTAAACCCCTTATCTTATTGAAGAATCACAATTTGACCCAGAGAAGAAATAGAACTTGAATAGATTATGTAATTATTAGAAATGGCATAAATGAAATAAATTCCATCAAATTAATATAAATAATTGAGAATCTCAACATAGAATTGACATCTCGAAATAAAATAAAATTTTAGGGGATTTTATCAATCATATTTTTGAATCCCAAAATCCCTAAGGCATATTCAAATTCAACAAGAAATACACTAAACAATTATTGAAAAGAAATACTAAGATTTCCACTTACGAATTAGCCTTAGCTTCACTTAACTAGATTTATAACCTTCCGATCTCTTCCAGAACCTCTCTCTTTTGATATACACACACATAATAGGAAAGAGGTATATATATTCAATAGATTTAGAATAAGTGGAAAAGAATAGGATAAGAGAAGATTGGAGGAAGAAGAAACAAATAAGATTCTTACCTGAATTCTCTACGAAGTTTTTCAATCTTTTTAGAGAGAGATAGCAATGGAAGAATTTTGTTGTATTCTCCAAAGTAATATAAATAAAAAGTGGAGGATAGGGTTCTATTTATAGGGGTCGAAATGCACCAGAACCGTAGGATGGATGTAGGTAGCAAATGGGTAAGTTTGGAGCATGCAACTGAATATAACATAGCTTCAAACCCTAGCCGCCACCGGCAACATTCGTTGCCATGCGGTGAACCGCCTATGTACGACTGGTCGACCGCTGGACCTATATAGGTCAACCACTCCTCTATTTTGGGGAACATTTATTTTCTTCCATTGCACAATTATTTTATTCCCTAATTAATTTTTTAACGTTGAACGTTAATTAAACATTTACTTAGCCCCCAAACTAATTTTTGAAATTTAAACCTTAAATTTGATTTTTCATTGGAATTTGGATTCAAAATAAATTAATTTAAATCTAAAAACTTCAAATGCTCATAACTTCTTTGCTGGAGCTCTGTTTTCAGCATATTATATATGGAAATAGATCATAATTTTGCCATGAACGCAACGGAATAACTTTCGTGGTCATATTAAAATTTATAAAATTTCCATATTCAACCCTTATCATATTTAATTTAATTTGATTCATTTATTTATGGTTCATTTTAGTGGATGTTACATTCTCCCCCTTAAAAGGATTTCGCCCCAAAATCTTCTAAGGGGTGAACATCGTAACGCACAATAACATCCATGTTATACAACCAAGTTCTCTACACAAGCATCTGCTCAACCAAAAATGCAATGTGACTATGTACTGCAAACATGCTAAAATGAGCTCAATCCTAGCGTGAGTTTATAATGTTTCATAAAAGTATGTATGCAAATATCCTAAACATGCATAAAAATTTCTACGTGAGTGTAAAATGATTGTGAAAAATTGTAACAACCATCTTCTACCATCCAATCTAGTAACTACCATGCAACCAAAATCCTAATTTTGGAGAGAGAAATCACTAGTGAAAAGCTCTAGGTGAGTGCTCCCTATCTTTTCCTCCGTCTTCCATGCACTTTTCCATGGATTGTCCCCCCATTGTACTCAGAACAACTTAATTATTTTATTATAAGGTCTCCTAGTACCGTACTCTACAATGCATACGGTGGCATGAGGCGCTGTCAGATCCATCTCAAAATCCCTCAATTAATTAGAATCTATCCTGTTAGCGGTGTCATGAACGTGGAAAACATTGTGGACTCCTGCCATCTTGTTAGAAAGCTCCACAGATATGCCAATATTCCTGTTCTTTCCAAAACTCCGAATAGTCCAACAAATTTAGGCACTAATTTTCTTGAATTTCCAAATCTAAAAACTTTTATAAGAAGGAATATTTTTGTAAATACCATATCTCCAACCTCAAATTCAAGCTCTTTCCTTCTTTTATCTGCATAAGATAACTGACGGTCTTGTGATACCTTCATCCTTTGCCCGATCAACTCTGCTTTTTCTGTGGTATCATGCATTAAATCGGGTCCGAGTAATACTTTGTTGACGGTTCCCCACCAACAACTAAGAAAATTTCATGGCCACCCATAAAGTATTTCAGAAGAAGCCATACCAATCGTCGCTTGATAGCTATTATTATACGCAAACTCAACCAAAGGTAGATGCCGCTCCCAATGTCCTTCGAAATCCAAGACACAAGCTCTCTATAAGTCCTCCAAAATCCTATTCACCCTCTCTGTTTTTCCATCAATTTGTGGGTGATATGTCATGCTACGGTTCAAAGAAATTCCTAAAGCTATTTGTAGGTTCCTCCAAAAATTGCTAGTGAACAAGGGGTCCCTATCACTAACTATGCTTACAGGAATTCCATATAGACGAACTAATTCCTTAATATAAATCTGTGCAAGGGATGTGCTAGTCTTGTTTCTCCTAATCGAAACAATATGAGCACTCATAGTGAGTCTCTCCACAACAACCTTAATAGTCTCATCCCCTTTCTGACTCTTAGGTAATCCTTTCACAAAATCCATCGAAATATATTCCCACTTCCAGATCGAAATTTCCAAAGGTAATAAAAATCCAAATAGGCTTTCCTTGCTCATCTTTTATCTTTTGACATGTCAAACACCTAATAAAAAATTCAGCTATGCTTCTCATCAATCCATTCCAAAAGAAAATTCTCTTCATGTCCTTGTACATCTTATCTTCTCCAAGATGAATGGTCATCCTTGAGTGTTGAAACTCGATAAGCACATCTCTCATCAAATCATCAATCATTGGGACACAAAGTTGTCCATCTCTTCTCAAACATCCCTTCTCATCAACTGAATACCTCCTAACATTGGGAAAATGCTCTCTATTTTTCAATTTATCTAAAATCTCTACTAATTTCTTATCTTTCACTTGCTCATTCCCTATACGATCCAACAAGGCCGGCCTAATCTCTATAACTAATAAAGAACTTGGACGGATTCTATTGATGGTTGGATGTTAAAATTCGAGAGAAACTCAGATGTCTCTATTCATATATAACGCATAGGATAGCATGTCTCTGACTAAGGGCATTGGCGACTACGTTCCCTTTTCTAGGTGTATATTGAATACTAAATTCAAAGGATGCTACATACTCCATCCACCTTTGATGCCTAAGATTCAAATCTTTTTGGGAAGGTAGGTATTTGAGTGATTTATGATCAATGAATAACCCAAACCTTTGCCCTAAGAGATAATGCCTCCACATCTTTAAGGTAAAAACAATTAAGGCCAATTCTAAATCATGCACTAGTTATTTCTTCTCATGATCCTATAGTTGTCGACTAGCATATGCAACTACCTTCTCTTCTTATATAAGAACATCCCATAATCTTGTGCCACATACATCTGTGAAAATGGTAAATGGCGTGGTTCCATTTGGAACAGTGAGCATAGGAGCCCTAGTCAATGACTCCTTAAGCTTTTCAAATGCCTAAGTGCATCTATCATCCCAAAAAAAATTAGATTCTTCTTAGTCAATCGGGTTAAAGGGGCTGCTGCTTGTGCAAAGCTCTTGATAAACTTCCTATTATAGCTTGCCAACCCTAGAAAAATCCTAACCTTTGATGCATTACTAGAAGGCTTCTATCCTTGGAAAGCTTCCACTTTAGAAGGGTCCATGGCCAATCCTTGTTTTGAAACAGTATGTCTAAGGAACTTAACTCATTTTACAAAAAGTGGCATTTAGAAAACTTAATTTTGAGTTGGTTTCCTCTCAAGGTCTCCAATACCTTCCTAAGGTGGTCCTCATGCTCCTTCTTGCCTTTGGAGAAAATAAGATCTCATCAACAAACACTACGACAAATTTATTAAATTGCCTCTAAATATTCTATTCATCGAATCCATAAAGTATGCTAGGGCATTCTTTAGTCCAAAAGGCATTACTTCCCACTCATAGAGTCCATCTGAAATATGGAATGTGGTCTTCACCTTGCTTTCCTCTACAATCCTCAACTGATGGAATCCTGTTACTAAGTCTAATTGGAAAAAACTTTAGCCCCTGCAAGTTGGTCAAACAAGTCATATATTCTAGGTAAAGGGTACCTATTCTTCCTTGTCAACTTATTCAACTCCCTATATCGATGCAAAGTCTCTAAGAACCATCTACCTTATTAGCAAAAACAATAGGAGCTCCCTACTCAGAAGTACTCCTACAGATCAATCCTTTATTCAATAGGTCTGAGAATTTCTTATCCAATTCCCTTCTTTCTTTGAGGGTCATATGTCTCAAAGGCAGAGTGATGGATCTTGCGTCCTTCTCCAAACCAATTCAGAACTCAATCTTCCTATAGAGTGGGAGATCCGAGACCTCCTCGAAGACATAATGAAATTCATAGACTACGGGCACAGATGATGGCTCTTCAACAACAATTAGATTTAGTGAATATAAATGGCTTAACTCAACTAAAGCTTTGGGTGTACAAAGAACTTCTAGGTCACGGCCTCCAAAACTCCTTAATCATACCACCCTCTTATCACAATCAAGAATGGATCCATAATATGACAACCAATCCATACCCAAGCTAAGCACATACCCCTTGAAATTAGAACGTACACAATACATATGAAATTAACGTTGCATATGTTTAACATTAGGTCATTGCAAATGAGAGAAAGATGGGTTGAACCAACAATAGTATTGGAAATCTCTATTGGGCTGTTGACCATCTGGGTTTGAAGGCTTAAGGATTTTACTACATTCCTAGCTATAAAGGAATGTGATACCCCTGAATCAAATAGGGTACAAATAGTAGCCCCAAAAATAAGAGTTATTCCTTCTAGAGATGCTTTTACTTGGTCTCCTAGTGGCTTACTGGCAATAAGGACGGCTTCAATAATGTAGGCTTATCTACTTAAACCTTCCTTAGCCATCTTGGAACATTGATTCTTGTGATGCCCTTCCTTATGGAAGTTAAAGCACCTTCCTTTAAAAGCTTCCTTTATCGGACTCACACTACAATCTTTAGCTTCATGACCTTTCCTTTGGCATTTCTTACACACCTTCTTATCCTTCTTAAACTTTCCCTTCGACTTGTTGTTGGCCCAAAACTCCCCTTTTTGGACCTTCTTGCTTTTGGTTCGGTGCAGACTTCTCCTTCACTCTTCCGTTACCTTCCTCAGCCACGTGTAGCATTGCCATTCCTACCAACATCTCATATATGACCCCCAAAAGTACTTGGGTCAACATCATTTCTCATAGCGGGGAATTTAAGCCCTTCACAA
The DNA here is from genome assembly GCA_030765085.1 of Allium cepa. Taxonomy (NCBI): domain Eukaryota; kingdom Viridiplantae; phylum Streptophyta; class Magnoliopsida; order Asparagales; family Amaryllidaceae; genus Allium; species Allium cepa. Next base: position 618,086,490 of record CM060931.1, read on the forward strand.
ACTTCATGGCCTTTTTCATAGGTGTGTCTATTAGGCTCATCCTGAATTTAGCTAATTCAGTATCTCCTTGTCTCAGTTGAATGAACTTTTCCAATTGCAAGCTAACCTCTACTCTATAAATGAATCTCATCTCAAATCTGTCCTTGAATTCATCCCAAGAGAATATCCTTTCTAGGTGCTCACCAACTACAAAGTTCAACAAGTTCAAGGCTTTTTCCCTGAGGTGCCAAGCTGCTATTCTTTATCTTAGCTGATCATCCCAACCAACCTCTCTAAATATCTTCTTGTGGTTACTAATCCAAGATTTTTCTTTCAAATATCCTTCAGTTCCAAAGTATGTCCTCCCTCCCATATTGAGACAACTGTTACACAACTTAGGAAAGTAGACACGATGGGGTACTGCATCAGCGGGCGAGACAGTCGGTGTTACCGGTGTAGCTGGAGGAATAGGAATCTGCTCGACAGTCCTAAGATATTGTTTGAACCATTAGGACATTCCACGAATGGGTGACCTTCCACTAGCAGTGATCCCTTATTCGAAAGAAAATTGATTATCAGCCATATCAACTATTATTAGGTTAAACCTTTAGTGACGATTTCCTAAGATAGTATTTACATTCTAAACAAAAAGGTTGCCTAGTGTATGTGCGTATGTTCAAAAAGAGGGTGTGTGTGTGTGTGTGTGTGTGTATATATATATATATTAAAAATTCTTTGAAAATTCTTTTTGAAAAACCTTTTTTAAATAACAAATACGTCTCTCATACATACAATTTCTCCCCGTTGATTGGGTAACCTAGGCATTGATATCAAATGCAACAACCCACCCTGGAGTAGGCCTAAATTTCGTCCCAAAAATGGCCCATCGAAACTTAGATCCATTCTATGGTAAGCTGTTGGTAGAAAAAGAAATAACATTACAGAGCCATAACCAAACTTTTAGAACTCACATGGATGGAACAAAATATAATAGCAAAGTGTACATATTTATTTCAAAACCATAAAAATGTCATAACACAAAATTCTTAAAAAATGTAACATGATATCTGTTACAACAATTGTCTAAATACATGGGTACACATAAAAGCAAGTGATAATAGCAAATACTGCCACAAGCCAAGCTTTTCCATCTCTAAGCATCGTCATTGCTATCACTCTGTCCTTAACCTATTTTGTAATGAGGAGGGAGTCAAAACAATAAGTGTTTGATGAATAAATACCTCGAGTCTTACCTTTCAGTACTCGGGTAGTATATTTCAAAATAAGAATATGTCTACGAACATAAACCCTTTAAAACCAATTAATACTTCTTTATAAGGAAAGGAGGCGGGTCTAACCGCTTAATAACTTCCATTCCAGAAACAGGTTTCTAAAATCCCATATCTCAATCATACGTCATAAATAGCTAGTAATGTGAGAGATGGTACCCAAACCACTTAATACCTTTTACTGAAAAATAGGCAAACTCTAGTCAATTAATACCTTAATTAAGACTTGCCCCCATCATTTAATACCTATTTCCAAGGCATGCTCCTCAATGGTACTATCTAGCTGACATCATATGGAATCTCTTAGGCGGGTTAATATTTCTATGTGGACAAAGGCAAACTTTGGTCATTCAATACCTTAATTAAGGCAGACCCAATAATTTAATACCTATTTTCAGAAGCGGATCCCTATAGAGATACCACCTAAAGCATCCCCTTGGCTATTTAATACATCATTTTGGGAAAAGAGGCGGGTTTAACTGTTGAATATGCTAGTATATGATTTTTTTATGATAATAAATATATATATATATATTCATTTAAATGTATTTTTTATTGTACTATTTTATCTTCACATAATTAAATAAATATTTGCTCAATAAAATAAGTAACACAGAATTTAAATTCAAACAGATATTTTATTCAAACAGATATTTTATTCAAACAAATATTTTATTACAATTTTTGAATTGTACAAAATTTAAGCTCTCACTATATACACAATTTCCACTACAATACAATTTCAAATTATAATACAATTTTTCACTATACATTTGCACCTCACTATATATCACTCATTCACTCGTACTTGTTATTCAACCATATCCAATTTGTATCCAGCATCTGAATTATATGCAAAATAAACACTGAAGTAGTAAAATTGAAAAATAAATACTTTTGTAATGTAAAATAAAATGTTTTTTAAAATATTATTTGCCTCGGTTATTTTGGTAGTTCGTCGTTATTTTTGAATTCCTCTATATGAACAACTTGTGACATGCACAGTGTATCACTATATATGACACAAGGCCGTGCACACCGATATACACTTGATAAAACTACAGCGACAGGTGAGCACAAGGTCAAACTCAACCAAAAGCTAGGTTCAACTCAAGTGCAATACAAATAAAGTCACAATATGAGCACAAGGTCAAACCCGAGCCAAAACTAGGTTCAACTCAGGTGCAATACAAAAACAAAAATAAAATGGTCAAGTTTTAATGACTAGAACAAGCCTCGACCAAAAATTCAATGTGAACACATGAAAACGACTCAACCATTCAAACTTAAGGTGAGTGAAGACCACCAGTGAAACAGAAGCCCAACAACTTAATGCAAACAAAGCATCACAAAATTGTTGGGTATAAGGTCTCATGCAAAAAGAATCCAAAACCATACCATGCTAATAAGTGCACAAATGTGTACACATGAGAACAGACTCGACAGTGGAGTCATGAAACAACTTGAAGCCAGATTTGATGCTAATCTCACACATGAATTTACATACATATATTTGTGTGTGTGTACACGTATGGATACCATCAACCAAAGCATAGATAAATTCAAAAATCAAGATGAAGTTCAAGTGAAACCAAAATGTACATGTCAATAGTGGTGACTTTAAGAACAAACAAAACCTCAAATGGCAGACTCACAAGTCCAGTGACAACATGAACTTGCTCAAAGCAACATGACAAACAACATATACATATATGCAACCAAGTTGGACATGAAAATTAAACTACATCAAATTAGACCAGAACCAAACCTCATGTGACAATGAATTTGGCATGAAGGCAACTCAGACTGAAGTGGAACTCAAGATAAAGATAAAGCAACCTGAAACTTAAACCAGACTGCAACATTACAACAAAATCAAATGAACTCAAATATCTATGGCACTAGGGCAGTGCAACATATACAAAGGGCTACAACAAGATTCAAGTATACATGAAGACCAGCAAACAACAAAAGGTACAAGGACCTATGAACAGTGAAAGGAAGCAAATGCAACCAGACCTGGCAACATGAATGCAATGACCAAAGGCATAAACAATGAAGAATTCATATGGAACAGTAGTGGTGCACATGCACACAGCTCAAAAATAACCGTATACATGAATGCATATATGTGACAACATACATACAGTTCAAGCCTCAACGTTTATAGGAGTGGAATGCAGCTAAACCAAACAAGTGAAACAAGACCAGAACCATATATACAACACACATATATACAGTATGTTCACACATGTATATACACAGTGCATACATAAGCAACAAAGATCCCAGTCAGAGCATGCAAGTGAACCCCGACTGAGACCACTTCAAGTAACAGTGGCAATCAAACAAGAATTAGACTAGACCAAATTTTCAGTGAGCCAAGCAAGCCAGTGAAACAAAGTGCACTCACATATATGACAACAATACAGACAAGCAACATAAAACAGATGAGACAATACAAACTCAAGTATGCACAAGCAAACTACAAAAAGACCAAATACAACATAAATTCAAGTATGTGGAACAAAACCTAGTGCAAACTCAAGGGAGTTCAAAAAATACAAAAGTACCAGCATGAATAATCAAAAAATCAAAGTGCAATCAAATTGCACATCTCCACATGAAACCAGACTCCATGAAAACAGGTATGTATACATATATACTTATATATACACACACACACACATAACCAGCTGCAGTAACAAATTCAAGATTCAAATGAAAATGAAAGAACGACAGCTAATGAAAATTTGAATCAAACTGTGGTGAACAAGGTAGAGTTCGAACAAGTCAGAGTATAAGCCCGGTGATAACACGAATTGAACAAGTCCAGATAATATTGCAAGCACAATAATCAAGTCAAGTGCCGAAATTAGAGATATCAACAGAGAAAAGAACGGAGCCAAATCCAAAGTAAATGCAAGCCATGGTGGCCAAGCAAGCATAATAGGAAAATATACGAATTGAAAAGGTTAGAAAACATCACCAACATTCGATTACAAATCAACGGCAAAGAAAAATTAGCAGATGAATTCAAACGAAATATTCGAATGATAATTTAGGGTTTTATTCCCTATTCAAAATGATTAACATCATCGGCAATTAGAACCATCAAGTTCAAACATATCAGTGAGAGTGATAGAGGAAATCACATACCAGTATTATTCAATTTAAACTCGATAAATTGAAGCAGCTGAGTGAAGTCAAAGCAAGACAATCGATCGATAGAGCAATCAATGCGAGAATATCCATTCAATCGATTAACGAGAATCGACGGTTTCAAATTTCCAGAAGCCTTAATTTCTCAAAGAGGAACGAAGAGAAGCAGACATTCCAAAGCAAAGGAGAGTGGCCGAAGTTTACAACAGAGAAGACAATCCTTTCACAAATTATATTGGGCAGATCTCTTTTTCTTTGAGCCGATCTATATTTTTATTTGGGTTAAATTTATATATAGGGCTTAAATTTTAAATTAGGGTTTCTTGTTTAGTGTCTGTATTTTATTTTTTATTTTACTTTTAAACTTTAATAAAATTCTAGTCGTGTGACTAGGGGACAAACTATGGTGGTGTAGTTCGAGAATTCGCAACTCAGTGGCTGAGTTGTGGCAGAGTTTTAAGCATAGAGTTAGGTTAGTCAATAGCGGGTGTCGCAAGTTTACGTGTGTAAGCGTCTGACTACTTAATTTCTAGTAAAAACCTTGGGGGCAGCACGTAGGCAAGTTTTTGTCGAAGCTGGGAAAATCTGTGTTGCTCTATTTTTGTTTTTATTATTCTGCTATTATCTGTGCTGTAGCTATTTTATATATTTCCGTATTAATTTTTATAATTGTTAGTGTCACCCAATTCACCCCCATCTAGGGTGAAATCGATCCTACAAGCGGTATAAGAGCTAGGAATAAAAGCCAAAATTTTTAAAAAAATTGATTTTTCAAAAACTAATTTTTTAAAAAAAAAATTGATTTTTTTTAAAATGGCTTCTTTTAATAATGCTTTTGCTAAAGGAAAGTCCATAGTTAGACCACCTATGTTCAATAGTGAATATGCTTACTGGAAAAATAGAATGAAATTTTTTTGAAAACCATTGATGCTTGAAATATTATTGAGACAGCTCATAGGACACTAAATATGGTGATAGATAATCAGGAAATTGAAAAACCGATGGATCAATGGACAGATCTAGAAAATAAACTGCAGAATGCTAATGCTAACTTAATCGTGTCTCACATTGTCTAATGCAAAGGAAATCAAGCATACACTTGAAATGACTCACGAAGGAACATTTCAAGTCAAAGAATCTCGCCTTGCCATGCTTAGTAGCGATTACGAGAACTTCACAATGGCCAAGGATGAAAATGTTAAAGAGATGTATGGACGACTTTCCAATCTCATATACAAATAAAAAGCTCTCAAAAAACCATACATAGATTTGAAAATAGTCCGAAAAATCCTCAGAGTCCTTCCACGAAATTTTGAAGCCAAAGTCATTGCTATTCAAGAATCGAAGGATTTGAAACTAATCAAATTTGAAGAACTCGTCAAAAATCTCACCACTTACGAGCTTGAAATCAAATTCAAGGAAGAACGCAAAGGAGGTGATACACGGAAGAAATCAATAGCTCTCAAAGGAACAACAGAAAGTGATGATGATGATGGAGTAGCTGAATTGGTACTATTAATAAAGAAATTCAAAAGGTGGAATCAGAAGTATGGAAATCCAGCTCTAAATCAACAACTAAAAAGCAGAATAGTCATAGTTCTAGACAACCTAGAAGAGCAGGGGATCATTTTTCACAAGTGCAATAAACCCAGTCATATCAAGCCCAATTGTCCTCAGAATCAATTCATCCAAGGAAAGAAACCAAAAAGGAGAAGTTTTGCAACTACTTGGGATGAAATTAATGTAGCTGATAAAAGCACTGGCTGTGAGAGTGAAAAAGAAAATTTGTCTTCAAAGAGAAACAACTGACAATAATGATGATGAACCAAGCGAGGTATCAAAACTTACTCATTCGAAATTACTTATAAATTTTCATGAAGTAAATGGCTGTTTTGAAAGACTTAGGGAGAAGTACGCTAAAATTGAATCACAAAGAGATAGTTTGATAGAATTAAATAAACAACTTGACCAATTGGTCAAAAACTATCGAAATAAAATCCCTAAGTGTGACAAGTGTCCATCACTCGAAGAAGAGATTAAAAAATCAGAAATTAAAATTAAATCACTTGAAAATGAAATTCTGATTTTGAAAGAAAGTGAAAACATGAGGAGAGAAAATTCTATTAAAAAGTGCACTTAATTATTGAATGAAAATGAATCTCTTAAAATACAAGTCCAACAATTGTCTACAACATTAGGAAAATTTTCCAAAGGAGAAAGATCATTAAATATGCTTTAGGGAAACAAACTGTTAATACAGTTAGACAAGGATTTGGATATAATCAATCTGAGCTTACTAAAAGCGAAATTAATCAAGTCAAATCCAAGTGCACATTTTGTCGAAAAACTGGACACAATCAAAACAAATGTTGGTATAGGCCCAAACACGTGAAAACTATACCAATTTGGGATCGAAAAGGATTGAATATAAAATCCCTTAAATTTAAACAAAACTGGGTGCCAAAAGGAATAAATATAAATAATCTTGCGTCTGCACAAACATATTTTTCAAAACCTTATTCCACTGACAACCATGGACCTATAAAAACAAACAGATCACAAAAATATTTTCTCGTGTAGGTGTGGTGGCAGGCTAAGGAATAACAATAGTGTTATCTGGATTCTGGCTATGCCAGGCATACAACGGGCAACAAATCAAAGTTACTTAGCCTAGTACAAAGGTGGCAGAGACACAACGGGTAGCAACAAAAAATTATCGTGAAGGTAAAATAGGTAACGATACATTCATCTCGAACGATATATTAAATGTGAAAATCTGCACCATAATCTGAATTTAATTCAGCCAGTTATGTGATATGAATGTTGGATATAATTCTGGTTTATGCAAAATTGTTGGCTAATTATCTTTTTATACCAAGAACACTACATGTATCTCTAGAGTCTTTGAACTAGTTCATATAGATTTGTTTGGACTAATGATGGTGTTTTGTTGATTGATAATTATTCATGATACACGTGGATATATTTCTTTATCTTATTGCTTCTAGATTTGACACTATGTTCACTGTTTGTATATTTGTACGGTTTCAATTCAAATTCAAAAGAATTTCATTAAAAGCTGTAAAAAGATTTTAAAGTATGTGTTGCAACTTCACAATCTGGTCTATGTCGTCCAACTAATGACAATCTTGAGTCAAAGGGAAATTCAAAAGTAGATTACACTGGTAATCTAGTTGATAGAAAAATTACTACTGGAATGTGTTTTATGCAATGACACTGATTAGTTGCATCACATTTTTAAAGAAAATATCTGCATATTTTTCATTTCAACTAATTTTCAATTAGCAGACATTTTTTCTTATAAAACCCCTTCTAAAAAATAGTTTTTTATTGACCTTGTTTCTGATTAGTCATTTTAGAAAATTTGATTTTATAATTATTTTTGAATTCGATCTTAAATGACTGCATTAACTAATCTAACTCTCTACTGATTATCGAAAAGATAAATAGTGATTGAAAAAGTGATGATTGTTGATATTAATCATATATTATGACTTGAGACAGTATATTTAGTAAGTTTCTTTTAAAATTTAAACAAGATTTATAATAACTTTGATAAGTAAAAATTCCATAACCATCTCTATTTCTATCATATTTCTAATGACCATCACTCGTCAAAATCCAATATAGTATGTCAAAATGAGGTTTTTTTAAACAGGAAACTATTCGTTTTTATTTTATTTATTTTTTTAATAAAAGAACATCCAAAGTATTCACTCTCATTTAACAGTCCTCACGGTTATGCATGGGTGAATTACTTGGAATTTTTGAATATGTGCTTTCATGCTCATTTAAAAGTCCTCACGGTTATGCATGTATGGAGCACATATCAAAATTGGTTATTAAATAAACAAGTTGATTCTAGTCCCATTTGAAAGTCCTTACGGTTATGCGTGGTTAGAAGATGCTTGAAATTAATTTATTTTTAAATTGAGAATACTACTAATCTCATTTAAAAGTCCTAACAGTTATGCAAGGTTAGTAGATATTCAAATTCCTGATATAAATATACCACAAATAGACACAACTATATGGTTATATGCCGGCATCACCCCTATCACTCTAAATGGAATATGCATATAACAGAGTATTTATGGTTCTTGTTTGATTTTTTATTGAAATTAATATTTATACTCGATTGGGTATTAATGTTGTATTAGTGTCTATCACTTTATATCTATTTTTCTAACACTATTACTCTTTTGCTAATAACAAAAGGGGGAGAGAAAAGCTAAGATTTTGGTTGGTAAGTCATATTTTTTATTTGCATACTCTCATCTAGGTTTATTTGCATATTTTTATTTATTTTCATGCATATATGAAGGGGGAGCTTTGATGTAGGGGGAGCATTCAAATATGGGGAGCAAACAGAGTTCATCGATAACCAAATACATTTAATAAATTCAAAATCTTAAATATATATTTGTTATCATCAAAAGGGGGAGATTGTTGAATATCCTAGTATATGATTTTTGTTTGATGATAATAAACATATGTATATATATTCATTTAAATGTATTTGTTACCGTACTATTTTATTTTCACATAATTAAATAAATATTTGCTTAATAAAATAAATAACACATAATTTAAATTCAAATAGATATTTTATTCAAACAAATATTTTTTTACAGTTTTTGAATAGTACAAAATTTGAGCTCTCACTATATATACACTACAATACAATTTCAAATTATAATACAATTTTTCACTATACATTTGTACGTCACTACATATCACTCGTTCACTCATATTTGTTCATCAACCATATTCCAATTTGTTATCCAGCATTTGAATTATCTGCAAAATAAACACTGAAGTAGTAAATTGAAAAGGAAATATTTTTGCAGTGTAAAATAAAATGCTTTTTTAAAGATTATTTGCCTCGGTTATTTGGGTTGTTCGTCATCATTTTTGAATTCATCTACACGAACAACTTGTGACATGCATGGTGCATCACTATACATATCACAAGGCCGTGCACACCGATATACACTTGATAAAACTGCAGGAACATGTGAGCACAAGGTCAAACTCAACCAAAAGCTAGGTTCAACTCAAGTGCAATACAAATAAAGTCACAATGTGAGCACAAGGTCAAACACGAGCCAAAGCTAGGTTCAACTCAAGTGCAATACAAAAACAAAAATAGAATGGTCAAGTTTTAATGACTGGAACAAGCCTCGACCAAAAATTCAACGTGTACACATGAAAATAACTCAACCATTCAAACACAAGGTGAGTGTGAAGACCACCAGTGAAACGGAAGCCCAACAACTCAATGCAAACAAAGCATCACAAAATTGTCAGGTACAAGTTCTCATGCAACAAGAATCCAAAACCAGACCATGCTAACAAGTGCACAAATGGGTACACATGAGAACAGACTCAATAGTGGAGTCATGAAACAACTTGAAGCTAGAATTGATGCTAATCTCACACATGAATTTACATACATACATATGTGTGTGTGTGTATCTGTATGGAGACCATCAACCAAAGTACAAACAAATTCCAAAATCAAGATGAAGTTCAAGTGAAACTAAAATGCACATGCAACGGTAGTGACTTTAAGAACAAATAAAACCTCAAATGGCCCGACTCACAAGTCCAATGACAACATGAACTGGCTCGAAGCAACATGACAAACAACATATACATATATGCAACCAAGTAGGACATGAAAATTAAAGTACATCAAATCAGGCCAGAAAAAGAACTCCAACCAGAACCAGACCTCATACGACAATGGACTTGGCAAGAAGGCAACTCAAACTGAAGTGGAACTCAAGATAAATATAAAGCAACCTAAAACTCAAACCAAGCTGCAACACAACAATAGACTCAAATGAACTCAAATTTCAATGGCACCAGGGTAGTGCAATATGTACAAAGGGCTACAACAATATTCAAGTATACATGAAGACCAGCAAACTACAAACGGTACAAGGACCAGTGAACTGTGAAAGGAAGCAAATGCAACCAGACTTGGCAACATGAATGCAATGATCAAAGGCATAAACAATAAAAAATTCATATGGAACAGTACCCAACAATAACTGTATACACGAATGCATACATGTGACAACATATATACCGTTCAAGCCTCAACATTTACATGAGTGGAATGCAGCTAAATCAAATATGTGAAACAAGATCAGACCTACATACACAACATGCATATATACATGCATGTTCACACATGTATATACACAGTGCATACATAAGCAACAAAGACCAATCAGAGCATGCAAGTGAAACCTCGACCAAGACCACTTCAAGTAACAGTGGCAACCAAACAAGAATTACACTAGACAGATTTCTAGTGAGCCAAGCAAGCCAGTGAAACAAAGCGCACTCACATATATGACAACAATGCAGATAAGCTACAAAAACAGACGAGACAATACAAACTCAAGTGTGCACAAGCAAGCTATAAAAAGACCTAATACCACATAAATTCAGGTATGTGGAACAAAACCAAGTGCAAACTCCAGGGAGTTCAAAGAATACAAAAGTATCAGCATGAATAACCAGAAAATCAAAGTGCAATCAAACTTTCACAGATCCACATGAAACCAGACTCCAGGAAAACACACATGTATACATACATACATACATATATATATATATATATATATATATATATATACGTATACACATAACCAGTTGTAGTAACATAGTCAAGATTTGAAAGAAAATGAAAGAACAACAGTCAATACAAATTGCAATCAAAACCATGGTGAACAAGGTAGAGTACGAACAAGTTAGAGTAAAAGCCAGGTGATAACATGAATTGAACAAGTCCAAATAATATTGCAAGTACAATAATCAAGTCAAGTGTCGAAATCAGAGATGTCAACAGAGAAAAGAACGGAACCAAATCCAAAGCAAATGCATGCCATAGTGACCAAACAAGCATAACAGGAAAATATAACAATATCACCGACATTCGATTACAAATCAACGGCCGAGAAAAATTAGCAGATGAATTCAAATGAAATATTCGGACGATAATTTAAGGTTTTATTCCCTTTTTAAAACCATTAACATCATTGGAAATTAGAATCATTGAGTTCAAGCATATCAATGAGAGTAATAAAAGAAATCACATACCTGTATTATTCAATTCGAACTCGACAAATTGAAGCAGCCGGGTGAAGTCAAAGCAAGACGATCGACTGACAAAGCAATCAATGCGAGAATATCTATTCAATCAATCAACTAGAATCAGTGGTTTCAAATTTCCAAAAGCCCTAATTTCTCAAAGAGGAACGTAGAGAAGCAGATATAAAGCAAAGGAGAGTGGCCGAAGTTTACAATAGAGAAGACAAGCCTTTCACGAATTATATTGGGCCGATCTCTTTTTCTTTGAGCCAATCTATTTTTTTATTTATGTAACGTCCCGAAATTTTGGGCAATATCAATTTAATAATCTGTGTTAATAATTAAATTGGTTTGATAATTTTATTTATAATTTTAATTTAAAATTGGCTAATTTATTCTTTTTAAAGGTTAATGAATTTTTAATATGGCAATATTGATAAGATTTGTTTCTCTAAGCTAATAAATTTTTATTCTATTTATAATATATATAAAATTGATATATATTGTGAATAGAAGAGCTTTTGTTTTAAATTAAAGATTGAAGTTTCAAATTGTAATATATATGTATGTATATGTTATAATTTGAGTTATTTTGAAATTTCATTTTAATCTATTAATAATTTATATATGTATGAATGGTAATTTAAAGCTTTGTTTTAATTTATTTTTTCAAAAGTTAATTCAAAGATTAATTCATTTGTTTTCAAAATGTAAGATAATTGTTATTTTTAAATATGATAGTTTATAAAGGAAATTTATCAATGTTTTATTTTTGTTTTCTTTAAAATGTCCAAATTAAAATGGTTATAAATGCATATGTATAAATGTTTTAGATTTTAAATACATATATAAGAATTATTTGCATTTTTATTAGTATTAGAATATTTTCTTTAAAAGGTAAGCTATTATTAAATAAAGGTTTACAAAGATTTCACACTTGTATTTATTAAAATTCAAAAGCTTATTTTCATAAAAACACTTCACTCATGTGTATAAACATTTTATAAATACATATAAATACATAAGTAAGCATTTATTAACAAAGTAACTTAATTATGTAAGTTTATAATTACATTTAATTAAAGAAGAATTTATTAATAAATAAAAAAGACATGTGTAAACATGATAAGGCATCTCTAACACACTTATAAGAAAATTAAGCAAGCTAAATGACATTTGTTTGAATTAAAGAACATGTGGCAACATTTACACTCATTTACAAATTAAATTTATATAAAAGTTTTTGTTTGAAGAGAAAAATTGTTTTCCACTTTTATATTTCAGCTCAAATACTTTCTTTTCTTTCTTCATTCTTTCTAATTTATGGCAACCTGAAATCAATAACTGCTAAAAACAAAGTTCTTTACTACAATTTCAAATATGCATATTCAAGTGGAATTGTGATCAACTTAGCAACTTCAAGGTCCATTTCAACTTTAAATCAACAATTTGATGCATGTAGAGGATATTCATCAGTAAGCAATCAAAAGACTTTTACAGATCAAAATTTTAAAGTCTGGACATCAAATCTGCTCTGCATATTTCAATAAGGTGAGTAAATAATTTTAAAAACAGTTTGCTATGTTTTCATTTCTATGCATGTGATGAATTATGCTATAATGTTGGATATATGTTCACATAAAACATTGATATGTATGTAGATTAAGGGATTGAAGTGTCTGTTGATAGTGTCATCTTCATTTTTGTTATTTACAGAGTAGTTTAAATTTTTTTTTTAAATCTTTCAATCTAAACAAAATTGGATCTTGGCATGTGAATGAAAATGATTTTGTTATCCTGCTTTTTGGCAAAGCCGTGATACCGAAAGATTGGTCGAAAATGAGAGACGGTTCGTCTCAGATATTGGTTGCATTCCACTTCGCTATGGATATCGATGAATTCTGTCCGAGTACGGATCGGGCCACAATTGACAAGACATGACAAGCAAAGCCGCGAGAGCCAACGTTTCAAGTTTCAAGTCAATCCGAGTTCATACACGCAAGATATGATCGATTCAAGATGGAGGAGATAGCCCTTGTTCGAATCCATAAGATGTACCCTAGTTTGAATCCATGGCCAGAAATCATGTTCGCATCCATCGGTTCGTACCCATCTACTTCGATTCCATCAAGTTTGGAAGTCCTTCGAATCCATAAGCCCAACCTTCCTTCGAATCCATCAGGTGGCCAGGCTTCGTATCCATCCCATTACCTTCCTTCGAATCCATCGCTGTAACACATGATGGAATCCATCAGGTTCCCCCTGCTTCGAATCCATAGATGTTGCTGACCTTCGAATCCATGGAGACACCACTCTTCGAATCCAACCAGTGTTGTCGTTTCTTATCGATCAGCTGAAGTGAGGTATGATCGATACGAACGAGTCTCAGTCCGAATCCATGCATAAGTAAAGCCTTCGAATCAATTAAGTCAAAGCGGCGAAATTCAAGCGACAACTCTATCAACCCGGCAAAAAATGTGGATCGACTCGAAGAATGCGTGCCACGTCAACCTACTAGCGCGTGCTTGGACCGATTCGAATCAATCGATTCGAATTGATCGATTCGAACGGAGCGAAAAGTCCAGGAAATGCTAATTCGAATCGATGATATCTCGCGATCTACAAGTCCAAATGCTATGAAATTTTCATAGGAGCTTGTATACATGTTGAAGAATGTCCACGCCAAGTTTCTCCTCGATTGGATGAATTCTTGATCGACTAGAACGTACTTCGAATCGATCCCAAAGTGGCCCAAATCCCCTGAGGTTGGGCTCGTGGGCCCCCTCACGTGCCAGAAGTGGTCTCCCTAAATTTAGGTGAAATATCAGCTTCCTACATCTATAAATAGAGCCCCAGGTCATTCAGAAAAGGGGATCGGAATTCTGAAGCGCCAAGACTCTACCGGATTCAATTCCATACTTCATTATCACTGTTGTAATCAGATTTGAAAGTTATCACCAATTGTAATCCGCTGTAATCGATTGGAATCATCAAGAGAATATCAATAAAGTCATAAATTTCAGAGTGGACGTTGGCAAGATCGCTGAACCACTATAAACCCTGTGTTTGTGAATCATTGTGATTGCTATTGCTTAGATCTGAGTACTACATTGATTGTTGCTGGTTTGCGATCGTAAACGTGTGCTTTCACGATATTGGGTGTTTGTGGTCAATTTTGACGCAAACATTTTGGTGCTTTCACCGAGAACTGCTGATTCAGGATAATTTTAATTTGAAGGCTTAAAGATTTAGATCTAAGAACCATGACGAGACAATCGAGCAGAAGGCCAAGGCCAGAGGGAAGTGAACACCAAGGAAGTCAAGAGGCTTCTTCAGGAGCGAATCAAGCATCAATCTTCATCACTAGGGACGAGGTGGAGACAATGATGAAGAAACAGGAGGAGCTGATCCAAAGTTTGTTCCAACAAATAGGACAACTTGGAGCACAGAATAGAGAAGTGAATGGAGTTCAAAACGGAGCAGGACTATCCGACGTAGCACCTGAACTAGGGGACGCGCACATGGAGAATGTTGATCCAATCCCTGAGAGAGAGAGAGAGATGCATCTACCCAAGCTAGGAGTAGCAGAGGAGTGAATTTTCAGTCAAGGGGGAAAATCCCAGAATTCCCTCGTGGACTCAGAGGGCAGGTTGAAAGTAATGAACGAAGATTGCATCTCGGTGACAACGACAGATTGGCGGAGATGGTTAGAAGAGCTATGAGAGGCGGTTTGGTAAATAAAGATTTAGAGGATTTTAATAGGAGTCCTTTTACTCCAGCAATCAAACGAGCTAGGAACCCACCGGATTTCAAGTTACCATCATTAGACATGTATGACGGGAGAACAGACCCCATGGTTCATCTAACGAAGTATATGAGACATATGGAAGTGCTGGGGGCATCGGAGGAGGTTATGGCCCAGTGCTTTCCATTGTACTTGGCGGATATTGCAGCATTGTGGTTCAGACAATTGGAGAATGGATCGGAACATGGAATGGTTTAATTGAGAGATTTATGAGGCAATTCAGGGTTCACATTACAAGACCCAAGAATGTGATGACTTTGGCAACCCTAAAGCAGAAAGTCGGAGAGACTTTGAGGAGTTATCTAACGCGATTCAATGCAGCAGCAGCTTCGGTGGATCGAGCAGATCCATCTATGGTGGTAATGGCAGCTGTGTCCGGAGTAGCTGACGGCACAGAGTTCAAAAATTCATTGACCAAAGATCCGCCTGTAGATCTAGCGGAATTCTACGACGAGGCAGAAAAGTTTTTGCGATTGGAGGATGCGAATGCAGAAAGAGAAGAAGGAGAGGGAATAGAAGTTTATGTGCTTAAAGACAAAAAGCCTTTTGAAAAGGACTCAGGCAAGGATAAAGGAAAATGAAAGGCTGAGGATTATAACGACAGGTCAAAGCGGCAATGGAGGGAGCCGCGATTCACCACTTACACCGAGCTGAATGAGAGTCTGGAACGAATTTATCAGGATACCAAGGAGCAGGTTCCGTATCGTAGACCAATGCGAAGGGATCCAACTTCCGACGAAAGAAGATCAGATAAGTTTTGTGTATTTCATGAATTAAACGGTCATAACAGTAATGATTGTAGGCATCTGAAGGACAAGGTAGAAGGACATATCAGGAACGGTATTCTCCTTCAATATGTGAGGAGGCGAACTCCAGTGGTGGAACCAGAGCGACCACCGTCTACATCAGCTAGAGGCGACCCTGAATCAAGGAACCGTTTGATTATCAATTAATTAAAATAATGATGAACAAGTCGTAAGCTTCCACTAACACAATTAAATCATTTACGCATGTACGAGATCACGAACGTTCTCCAGGCATGCTCTGAATGATCATTGACTGTTTCGTAGTGGGAACTTATACTTTGACATCTTTGCTTTGCTTTTGCTTCGTGTTGATTCGGACATTTGAACTTGGTTTGTTTGGATATTTCTGTTTTGAAATTCATCTGTCGAATAGATATTTGATTCTGATGATTCTGAAATGGCTAAGCTACTTACACATATACGGGGTCGCGAACGGTCCTTAGGCATGCTCTGAGATGGCGATAAACCACCCTGACAAACGATCCAGGGACCCACGCGAACGTGAGCCTAGTATCGGTAATACCAAGCCCTCCCGGGCACACTTTCTCGCCTCGGACGGCACACGATCACGAACGATCACAACTCCCCATGAACGGCACCCGACTTCGAACAGTTACAACTCTCCTCGAATGGCACACGATCGCGAACGGTCGCAATTGGCCTCGAACGGCACGACTCGCCCCGAACGGCATAACTCATCTCACTTCAAATGGCTCGATCGCGAACGGTCGTCATTTGAGGTCCGCCACTTGACCGCGCACGGTCGCACTTCACCTCAAATGGCTCGATCCCGAACGATCGTCATTTGAAGTCAGGCGCTTGACCATGAACGGTCGCACTTCATCTCAAGTATCCCGATCCCGAACGGTCGTTATTTGAGGCCGCATAGAACTGTAAATTACTTTGCAGGACATCAGCAGGATATGAACATCCAGATCATAGCATTACAAAACATGCCTTCCTACCGCAAGGCATATTTTGAGAGGCAAATGTTATCCCGCTTTTTGGCAAAGCCGTGATACCGAAAGATTGGTCGAAAACAAGAGACAGTTCGTCTCAGAGGTTGGTTGCATTCCACTTCGCTATGGATATCGATGAATTCTGTCCGAGTCCGGATCGGGCCACAATTGACAAGACATGACAAGTAAAGCCGCGAGAGCCAACGTTTCAAGTTTCAAGTCAATCCGAGTTCATACACGCAAGATATGATCGATTCAAGATGGAGGAGATAGCCCTTGTTCGAATCCATAAGATGTACCCTAGTTCGAATCCATGGCCAGAAATCATGTCCGCATCCATCGGTTCGTACCCATCTACTTCGATTCCATCAAGTTTGGAAGTCCTTCGAATCCATAAGCCCAATCTTCCTTCGAATCCATCAGGTGGCCAGGCTTTGTATCCATCCCATTACCTTCCTTCGATTCCATCGCTGTAACACATGATGGAATCCATCATGTTCCCCCTGCTTGGAATCCATAGATGTTGCTGACCTTCGAATCCATGGAGACACCTCTCTTCGAATCCAACCAGTGTTGTCGTTTCGTATCGATCAGCTGAAGTGAGATATGATCGATACGAACGAGTCTCAGTCGGAATCCATGCATAAGTAAAGCCTTCGAATCGATTAAGTCAAAGCGGCGAAATTCAAGCGACGACTCTATCAACCCGGCGAAAAATGTGGATCGACTTGAAGAATGCGCGCCACATCAACCTACTAAAGCGTGCTTGGACCGATCCGAATCAATCGATTCGAATTGATCGATTCGAACGGAGCGAAAAGTCCAGGAAACGCTAATTCGAATCGATGATATCTCGCGATCTACAAGTCCAAATGCTATGAAATTTTCACAGGAGCTTGTATACATGTTGAAGAATGTCCATGCCAAGTTTCGCCTCGATTGGATGAATTCTTGATCGATTAGAACATTCTTCGAATCGATCCCAAAGTAGGCCCAAATTCCCTGAGGTTGGGCTCGTGGGCCCCCTCTCGTGCCAGAAGTGGTCTCCCTAAATTTAGGCGAAATATCAGCCTCTTACATCTATAAATAGAGCCCCAGGTCATTCAGAAAAGGGGATCGGAATTCTGAAGCGCCAAGACTCTACCGAATTCAATTCCATACTACATTATCACTGTTGTAATCAGATTTGAAAGCTATCACCAATTGTAATCTGCTGTAATCGATTGGAATCATCAAGAGAATATCAATAAAGTCATAAATTTCAAAGTGGACGTAGGCAAGATCGCCGAACCACTATAAACGCTGTGTTTGTGATTGTTATTTGTGAATCATTGTGATTGCTATTGCTTAGATCTGAGTACTACATTGATTGTTGCTGGTTTGCGATCGTAAACGGGTGCTCTCACGATATTGGGTGTTTATGGTCAATTTTGACGCAAACAGATTTGTTAATGTCTAATGGAAATTTTGAAAATAGTTGGTGAAAGTTTTAGTTTACAAATGATATTTAAATTGAGATTAACAGTAAAATACTGTTATATATGAAAAATCAAAATCTTGTTTTCTGATTTGGATTTTGTGAATGAATTAGTGAATAGAAATCATGATTTTTAATACAAGTTTCATGATTTTTAGTTTAAAGAATCAAGAGAATTTCGAGGTTGAACATTTTTGGGATTTTCATGAACTACAGATGATGTAATTGATAAATTGAGTTGATATTTGGATCGATGCTTGCTTGAATGTTATAGATGATGGGAAAAATACTTACAAATTTTTCCAATAAACAATTTGATCGTAATCGACCGAAATAGGGTTTAGTTCCTGTATTTGAAGCCGACGCTAATATGGGATTTTCGTCATTGATATGCGACCGAAGTCATGCGCACATGGGGAAAACGAAGTTCGAGTCGTGACGCTTTGATGGTGAGGATGGCAGGGTTGGTCGGCGTCAGGGTGATGGCCGTGGAGGGGTTTAGGGTCGAGATGTTCTGCTGTTTTTTTCGAGCAAGAGGGTCAATTTTTGATCCGTGAGTGGATTCTCGATTCTGGGTCAGGCTTTGTGTTCGTATGTGTTTGGATGATCGTGGGCGATGGTCACAGCGAACTTCGCTAGCCGTGGGTGTTGTGCAAGGTGCACGTGTATACACTGTGTACACTGGAAGTTGAAGTTGGGGAAGAAAGGATTATTCGAAGATTTACTCGTGTTGTTTTCGAAGGTCAACTCGAAGAGCTCCTCGCGTTTCATCGCGATCGACTCGAAGAGGGTGGAAGCCGGGTCTGCTTCGAGGCGCGTACGTGTTATTTCGGCATTCGTCTCGAATTTTGGTTTAAGCAGTAAGCTATTCTTGTTCGATACAGTAAAGATAAGAAATAAAGTTTCCAAACTTAAACTTGATGTTTGAAATAAATAAATTTAAGTTTTAAATTGTAAACCAAGCTTTCAAAACAAATGAAGTCAAAGATTTGGGGGTGTTTGAATCTAATATTTTCAAATTTGAAAGTCTAAAATAATTAATTTTAAAATAATTAACTTAATTTATTTTAAATTGAATTTAAAGGTATTTTCAAATTTGAATATTAGATCAATGTTTAAAGAAACTCAATCATGTTTAAAGAAGGATGTTTTCATGTTGAAAGGATACATTTAAAGTAATGATAAAACTAAGTTTTCAAATTTATTTAAAATGAATAAGTTTGAATTAGAAAATTTAAAGTGTTTCAGATTTTAAAATTTGTTTTCTAAATGCTTTATTTTCAAATAAAGTAAAGCAATAATTTTGTAAGCCAAATTGAATAAATTTGTTTTAAGTTATTAAAATTTGATTTAATTTAAATAACTTATTTATGAAGATAAGTATGATTAATTCATCTTTGTTATGAATGTAAGAATACTTAATTAATATGATTTGTTAATAAGTAAAGAGATTAATTAAGATAAATGTTTTCTTAATTAATTAAGAATTTTGTAGTATAAGAAGTTAATTAATTAATTGTTTAATTAATTTTAAATAATTAGTTAATTGTTTATTTAATTTTAAATAATCACTTAATTATGGAATAATTAAGTGTAATTACTTAATGAAGTAATTAATGGTTAATAATTGAATGAAATTAAGAAGGTAATTACTTATGGAAGTAATTAGTGGTAATTACTCACAAGAGTAATTAGTGGTAATTACTCACAAGAGTAATTAATTGAAGTGATTAATGGATGATCACTTAATGTTATCATTTAAGAGTTGATTAATATAATTATTTGAAGTTAATTAATTAATTATGGAAGTAACATTGATTTATTAATGGAAGTAATTTGAGATAATTACTTATGTAAGTAATTAAAAGTTAATTACTTTATTATTTAGTTAAATAATCAATGTGATTAATTAATTAATGAATTTAACTTAAGATTAATTACTAAGATAATTAATAAAATTGTAATTAATTAAGTAATTAATTAAGGATTATTTGTTAATTGAATTGAATAATAATTTATTAAATAAGTAATTAAAGATTAATTAATGGGATTAATTAATCAAGGATTAATATAATTAATTTAGAAGATAATTAATTAATAATTAATTAATTAAGATAAGTAATTACAAATTGTTAATTACTAATTATGATTAATGAGTTGATTAATTATAAGTTAATTATTTAATTAATTAAAGTATTATTAATTAATAAGGATCATTAGTTAATGTGATTAATGATATTAATCAAGGTTGATTAATATAAGTGATTAATTAAAATATTATTAATTAATTGTAATTAATTAAGAATTAATGTAATTAATTATAGTTAATTAATTAATGAATGATCATTAATTATTGTAATTAATGATAGTAATTAAAGGTTAATTACTGTATATGGTTAAGGATAATTACTTGAATGTAATTAAATATAATTAATCAAGGGAGATTAATTAAGGAAATCATTAGAGATGATTTATTTATTTATTTGGAATAATAATTAATGAAGAAGAGTTATGGTAATTCAATTGATTACGAAATAATCAATTCTGTTTTGGATGTTTGATTAATATGGGTTGAATGATTTATATTGGTTAATTGATTGATATTGGATGATCAATATTTGGAGATTGATATAGGATGATTGGTTGATATTGGATGTTTGATATTGGTTTGATACTGGATGATTTGGATATATCTGTTATGTGATATGCTGCTGTGTGAGATGAATGTTTATTATGAATTATCTCTTGTGATAATATGGTTCATCTATTTGTTTATATCATCCTGAATATGAGTTTAAATTGTTTAAACCCTTAAGTATAACTTGGACATTAAAATGGCATTTGGTTTCGGTGAGACCGGGATCGGGTTTCCATATTTGGAATCCGAAAACCACATCGATTCCAATTAAACGTTAGGTCGTGAATCCAAGTGGAGCAAGTGAAGACTCGAGGTGTAAGGGCTATACGTCAGTATAACTCTGTGGGTGATTCCGTAATGAGTTAACGGAATAGTACTTATAGATTCGAGATGGTGATTTAGAGTGCAAGGACTATGGTCGTTGACTCTGAGGGTGATTCCAATAATGAGTGCAATGAGGTAGTGCCTTCGGTTTCGTTCGAACCCAAAACGAACTTGTATGGATTGAATGCTTTCAGAACATCGTCAGGTGGACGATGAGCATTCTAAGATAGATGTGTTCTATAAAGGTAATCGTAACCTCAAGCCTCATCAACCGGGAATGGCTAAAACAGGGGAGGTGCAGCAAGGCTTCGTGGGTAGCCCCTACTTGAGAGTGAGATTTACCCCTGTCTAGAGGTCCCTTTATATTTCGGCTTAGTGTGTGGTTGGTCGCGCCAACTACGGGGTGGTCTTGTTCGGGACTGTTCAGTAAGGAATGGTTCCGGCCTTGTGTTGCAGGGGAGCGGGCGTACTCCTCAGTACGTTGATCTAGGCCACGTACTGTGACGGGCGGTACCCCAGTAGCCCTGCCGTTGATGGAAACCCATTCTTCCTACATGACCCTAAGGTTTTGATTGTATTACCCACTTTTGTGGCTAGTAGCTGGAATTTAATAGATGTAACAATTCAGCTATTTCTTATTTACTTGAAAACCCTAGACACTGTTATAATATCACTGGATTTCCTGTCAAATGTTTTGGTTAGCGTAAGGTAAAAACTTTTCCATGTTTATGTGTGGGAAGTCTTACGTGATACCTTTTCTTTTCAAAGGTTTTCTAAAGTTTAGAAATTTTAACCCGTTTACTCACACCAGACCCCTGTCTGACCCGAGTGTTTATTTTCTGTTTTATTAAACTCTTGGGTACTCATATTATGTATGAGTAGTCAAGTGGATCAGGTTAGCTTGACGAATTCTGGAGGAGATATGGAGCAGAAGGCTTCCACGTGTAGATATATTTTGATTCTGCTGTGTTTGTTCTATCTGTTTCTCTTGTACTTTGAGTTGTATAGTTAGATAGATGTTTATAACTGTCTAAATGTGTTGTATAAGTTGTTTACTCTGATGTAATGTGAAACTATGTAATATTTTAAGTGATATATTATATTTTATTCGTTCCGCTGTGAGTTCTCTGATGTTGTTGTTTTCTTCTTTCTCTTTCTTTTCTTCTTCTATCCCTTTCTTTCTTCAAGATGATGCGATTTCCTGGAGTTAGGAAGTCGGGTCGTCTCATTTGGTATCAGAGCATTAGGCTAAGCGAATACCTAGGCTCTGAAGTGTGTCTTTCTTTAGGGAGCAGTAGGTTGAGCGAATACCTAGGCTCTGGAGTGGTGTCTTTCTTGAGAGAGCGTACTTGTAATTTATATATATATATATATATATATATATACCTAATTTGTTGGGTTATCTGTTTGGATTTTCCAATGTAAGATTTAGAGGTAGATGGAGTAGTGGTGTGTGTGTAACACGACTACCACTGATGGAAGAAATCCATATGTTTGAGATTGGAAGTATTTGTCGAGACTGTAGACCTAATACCGTCTTGAGTGAGTTTTGTAGTTTGGAGTAAGGATTTCTCTGATATCCGAAGGAAATCTTTTTAAAGATTCGGAGTTCATCTTTGAAATGTAAGTTTGGATTTTGCTCGGTGAGCAGTTTATTCTTGAGTTTGAATCTGTTGGAAGTGCAGAAATAAGTAATGATATCTTGGTAACTGCGTGATGAGATGCAGTATCCTTGGATATTTTCTGAAGATATTTTCTCTTGAAGCGGTTTTAGTAATAGTTGAGGAGCAGTCTTTACCTGCCAAAGAGAAGATTCGCCTGTGTAGAAGCTATCTGAATCTTTAGTAAGGAGTTTGGCTGTTTTGGAATATGAGACTAAGGTCTATGAGTTGTTTCTCTTCAGGCATGGTCTCATTTGTTATTCCCTAAAGAAAGCGAGGTATGGATGCTTGGTTTGGAGTCCGAGTTTCTTGAGAGGTTGTCTGCCATCTCGGAGGGCTTTTGTGTGGTTTGTGGATGGTTTTGGAGTTGAGAAGCCTTAGGATTAGAAGTTTTTGGTTATCTATGGTAGCAGTTTCAGCTCGAAGTGTTCGATGTGCCGACGAGAAGATCTTTTAGCTTCGTAGTGTCATCGAGGTAGAGTTTGGAAGCAGCAGTGTGGCTTGTTTCTCCCATGGGTCGGGAATCTTAGTGGTTCTTCTATCAGCAGCCCGGGCAGTCGGTGAATGTTCCTTGAAAGTTAACCCTTGTTTGGAAAAGTTTAAAGCTGTTCTAATTGGTAAAGAGTGGACAGTTTATTTGGAATCCGAACTAGGTTGGATCGCAAAAGTGACTTGCGATTTGATTGGAAATTTTTCTTAGGCTTTCGTTTTTTGAGACCGAGGATTCTCATGTGAGTAGGAGCTACTGAAGTAATCAGAGGTTGTCTGCATCTGGAGTTGAGTTCCATATTGTTTTGGTTCCAGAAGTGATTTTGGTAGTTAGCTTGGTAGTAGGATGGTTCTTGGAGAAAGGAGAGCTGGTATATCAGCACAGAATTATTTTTGGAATTGGAATTGGACTAATCTAGCTTTTGGAATAGGATTCTATTTTGAGGTTGTGACTGAGTCAGATGAGTCACTCAGATTTTTTATGGATTTGATGAACAAAGTTTTCCCGAATTTAGTGGATAAGTTTGTACTCGTGTTCATCAACAATATTCTTATCTATTTCAGAATCAGAGTTGTGCAGCAGAAGCGAGGTAGCTGCTGTGCAAGGAAGGAAGTAAGTTCTGTTTGCTATTGATTGAGTAGTAGAGCTTATGTTCTGGATTTCGATGAATTTTGGAAGGCTTTTCTGTTGAATAGGATCCAGGAACTGTTTGCTTTGGTCTAGTTGTTTCTGGAAGTATCAGTATAGATTGAGCTGATCAGGGAAAAGATTGGCAGCCTAGGATTGTCTGTTGAATTACAGATATGAGATAAGAAGTTTTGGTGTTCGAAGTTGGAGACTTCATTGTTGTTAAGAATTCTCTGGTTAAGAGAACAGATATTGGATAAGTTTGGATGGCTAGTCTGAAGCATTTGAGATTTTCTTATCTGTGTCTTGATAGGATAAGATAGAATTGCCAGTTTGGATAGCTGGAATTCATTTTGTAACACGTGTCTCTGAGAGGGTACGTGTATGATTCATCGATTGATTGTTGAATCTGTAGTTCGGTTGGATTTAGAAGTTGAGCTGGACTTGGGTATAGTCTGATGTTCTGTTCAGATTTTGGATCTAGAGATGAGTGGAGCTCTGGATTTTGGTTGTGTAGTTAGTTTGTTGACTTTTGTAAAGCGAGTCTCCCGGTGATTTATACTTGGGAAACTCGAGAAAGTATAAGAGATTTATTCTGATTTGTGTCAGAATAATTAGTTAGGTTTGTTTGTGTGATTGATTGCTCTGGTTGATGGCAATGCTTTGTTGTTTGAAATTAAAATCTTTACTGGGTTATTAAATTACCTTTGCTTTTAAATTTCGGGGACGAAATTCTTTTAAGGGGGGAGGATTGTAACGACCCAGAATTTTGGGCAATATCAATTTAATAATCCGTGTTAATAATTAAATTGGTTTGATAATTTTCTTTATAATTTTAATTTAAAATTGGCTAATTTATTCTTTTTAAAGGTTAATGAATTTTTAATATGGAAATATTGATAAGATTTGTTTCTCTAAGCTAATAAATTTTTATTCTATTTATAATATATATAAAATTGATATATATTGTGAATAAAAGAGCTTTTGTTTTAAATTAAAGATTGAAGTTTCAAATTGTAATATATATGTATGTATATGTTATAATTTGAGTTATTTTGAAATTTAATTTTAATCTATTAATAATTTATATATGTATGAATGGTAATTTAAAGCTTTGTTTCAATTTATATTTTCAAAAGTTAATTCAAAGATTAATTCATTTGTTTTCAAAATGTAAGATAATTGTTATTTTTAAATATGATAGTTTATAAAGGAAATTTATCAATGTTTTATTTTTGTTTTCTTTAAAATGTCCAAATTAAAAATGGTTATAAATGCATATGTATAAATGTTTTTGATTTTAAATACATATATAAGAATTATTTGCATTTTTATTAGTATTAGAATATTTTCTTTAAAAGGTAAGCTATTATTAAATAAAGGTTTACAAAGTTTTCACACTTGTATTTATTAAAATTCAAAAGCTTATTTTCATAAAAACATTTCACTCATGTGTATAAACATTTTATAAATACATATAAATACATAAGTAAGCATTTATTAACAAAGTAACTTAATTATGTAAGTTTATAATTACATTTAATTAAAGAAGAATTTATTAATAAATAAAAAAGACATGTGTAAACATGATTAGGCATCTCTAACACACTTGTAAGAAAATTAAGCAAGCAAAATGACATTTGTTTGAATTAAAGAACATGTGGCAACATTTACTCTCATTTACAAATTAAATTTATATAAAAGTTTTTGTTTGAAGAGAAAATTTGTTTTCCACTTTTATTTTTCAGCTCAAATACTTTCTTTTCTTTCTTCATTCTTTCTAATTTATGGCAACCTGAAGTCAATAACTGTTAAAAACAAAATTCTTTACTACAATTTCAAATCTGCATATTCAAGTGGAATTGTGATCAACTCAGCAACTTCAAGGTCCATTTCAACTTCAAATCAACAACTTGATGCATGTAGAGGATATTCATCAGTAAGTGACGCAGCGGATTAATCAAGAATAAACTTCAATCGGTGAAAGTAGCAATCGGTGGATTGATGAATACCAAAATTCCCAAATTCGTTGATCCGAAGATACCGAATTCTAGCTATCTCAAACATGTTGATAGCGCACTATACCGTGTTCAAAGATCTACGATTCTTCGTACGTTGATCTAGCGCACTAGATACCGTGAATCGGCTTCTACGATCGTTGAATCGAGCGCACTCGATTAACCGAAAGAGGAGATAGGAGATTACACTCAACTACCAATTTTAGAAGAAAGCACACAGCAATCAACAAAAAATTTTATTCCAAAAATCAACTACCAGAAATGTACAACACACTCGCTATTTATAGAGTGTTTTTACGCTGACCCTTAAGTCGTATACGTCTTACGACATAACTAAGTCGCTGCCGACTCATCACAATAGTATAGATACAACGCCTCATAGTAACTACATCACAACATACTCACCAGACCGACTTACGACTCATCTAGGTCATTGCCGACCTAACAGGTACTAGACTCCTCTATTACAACTCACGCATATGTACACGACTCAAGACTCGCGACTTAGCATGACCTGGCTTATGACCTAAGACTCATACGACTCAAACATCACGAGCTTCTTGCGGCATACCTCCTCAACGACTTAAGACATAATGACCCTGGACGACTTACGACTTAAGAAAGTCACGACTTAAAACAATACAACGCAGATACAGGCGACTTACGACTCACGACTCAAAAGCAACGACTCAACTCCTTGCCGACTTAACACACAACCTCCCTGCGACTCAACTCCTTGCCGACTTAACTCTTTGTTAGCTCGCAACTTTTCTTCCCGTGTCTCATTGAGTCATGGACGACCCTCATTGAGTCGTGGACGACCCATAAGTCTTTCCTTAGGTCGCGCCTTCCCTGGTTGACTCGTGAACGGCTTAAGGCTTAAACCCGAAGCTCCCTTAACTCGTGTACGGTTCATTCCCTGAGCTTTGTTAAGTCGCAAATGACTTACATCCTCTTCATTAACTCGCATTCCTTTCCCACGTGATTCCTTAAGTCGAAAACGACTTAATTCTACCCTCTTAAGTCGTGAACGACTTAAATACTTGCCCTTATCTCATATACGACTCATCCTTCTAATCTGGGCTACATCATCCTCCCCTGATTGAGAAAAATTCGTCCTCGAATTTGTAAATTCTTCCCCATCAGATTGTCCATTTCCATAATACGGCACAAGATGCTTAACATTGAATACGTCAGAAGTGTATATATCCTGCGGCAGCTTCAACTTATAAGCATTCTCATTGATTCGTTTCACAACTTCTACTGGACCAATTTTTCTGGCTTTCAACTTGTTATAAGCGCCTACTGGAAAACGATCCTTCGTTAACACAGCATACACCAAATCTCCTTCGTTAAATTCAACATTTCGTCGCTTCAAGTCTGCAAATTTCTTATATTTCTCATTTGACTTTTCCAATCGTTCCTGAACGATCTTATGACATTCAGTTAATTCATCAACAAAATCAACGACCCATTTAATCGTCCCCTTCGGTTGTGGTACTACCGCCAAATCTAACGGTCCCCTTGGCAAACTTGAATATATAATCTGAAACGGACTGAAACCTGTACTACGATTTATTGCATGATTATGAGCAAACTCTGCCTGGCATAACTTCATGTCCCAACTCTTCAGATTATCCTGTACAAGACATCGTAACAAATTTCCCAACGATCTGTTAACAACTTCTGTCTGTCCATCAGTTTGCAGATGATAACCGCTACTAAATTTCAGCTTCGTTCCAACCATCTTCCACAAACTTAACCAAAAGTGACTCAGAAAACGAGTATCCCTATCCGACACAATAGATTCTGGCAATCCATGGAGTCGATAGATCTCTTTGAAAAATAACTGAGCAACACGAACAACATCCGCCGTCTTCTTACAGGCAATAAAATGTGCCATTTTCGAAAATCTATCCACCACAACAAATATAGAATCATTTCCCCTTTGAGTTCTAGGCAAACCCAAAACGAAATCCATGCTGATATCAACCCACAGTTTAGTTGGTACAGGTAACGGCATATACAATCCTGCATTTGTAGCTGTTCCCTTCGAAACTTGACAAATATGACATCTCTCCACAAACCTCTCTACCTCTTTTCTCATTGATGGCCAAAAATAAGATTGAGAAATCAAATGTAATGTACGATCACAGCCCACATGTCCTTCCTCGTGCAACTCTTTGATAATCTTCAATCTCAAACTGCTCTCTGGAATACATAATCGATTTCCTTTAAACAAGAATCCATCAACCAACATAAATTCATCAGGATCTCCATCCTTAACTTTCTCAACGAACTTTGCAAAGTAAGGATCTTCGTCAAACAACTCTGGCAATAATTCAAATCTTGTCACTTCAACCTTCAATGTTGTCAACAAATGACTTCTCCTACTCAAAGCATCAGCCACACGATTCGTTACCCCAGATTTATGTTTCACGACAAAAGTAAACTGTTGTAAATAGGCAATCCACGATGCATGTCTCGCTGAAATCTTATCCTGCCCCTGCAAATGCTTCAAAGCTTCATGGTCAGTGTAAAGAACAAACTCTTTCTGAAATAGATAACGCCTCCAATGTTTAACTGCTTGAACAATGGCATAAAACTCAACATCATATGTACTATATCTCATCTTAGCTCCTGATAATTTCTCACTGAAATAAGCAACTGACCTTCCACTCTGACTCAACACTCCTCCAATCCCAACCTTTGATGCATCAGTGTGTAGTTCAAACAACAAATGAAAATCTGGTAATACAAGAATTGGTGCTGTCGTCAAAAGTTCTTTGATTCGTTCAAAGGCAACCCCTGCTTCCTCCGACCAAGAAAACTGTTTCCCTTTCATACAGTCAGTAACCGGTGCCATCACGCTACTGAAGTGTGGAATAAACCTTCGGTAGAATGATGCCAATCCATGAAAACTTCTAACTTCAGTGACAGTTCTCGGCTGTGGCCAATTTCTAATAGCTTCAACTTTACTCTGGTCCACCTGGATTCCCTTCTCAGATACAACATATCCCAAAAATAACACACTTCGAGTCATGAACACACATTTCTTCATGGCTGCATAAAATTGTTCCTCACGAAGAATAATTAACACCTTTCTCAAATGCTCTACATGCTCCTCTGTGCTCCTGCTGTATATCAGAATATCATCGAAATAAACCACCACGAACTTCCCAATGAATGGTCTAAAGATTTGATTCATCACCCGCATAAATGTACTAGGTGCATTTGATAAACCAAATGGCATAACCAGCCATTCATATAAACCTTCCCTCGTCTTGAATGCGGTCTTCCATTCGTCTCCCGGTCTAATTCGAATCTGATGATAACCACTCTTCAAATCAATCTTCGAAAAGATAGTAGCCCCACTCAACTGATCTAGCAAGTCATCCAACCTCGGCATAGGAAATCTGTAGCGAACAGTAATCTTGTTCAAAGCTCTACTATCGGTACACATTCTCCATGTTCCATCTTTCTTCGGTACTAACAATGCTGGTACTGCACAAGGACTCAAGCTTTCCTGAACACGTCCCTGTTCTAACAACTCTTCCACTTGCCTTCGCAACTCCTCATGTTCCTTCGGACTCATTCGATAATGTGGTCTATGCGGTAATACTGCTCCCGGAACAAGATCGATTTGATGTTGAATGTCTCTCAGTGGCGGTAACTCCTTAGGCAACTCTTCTGGAGATACATCTTCAAATTCTTTCAAAACTGGCTTCGCTTCTTCTGGAATTTCAACCTCTTCACTACACTCTCGCCCAATCAACAAAAAGACTTCCGGCTCTTCTTCAACTTCCTTGACAAACTCCTTCAAAGATAGCAAAGTTTTCAGTTCTTCGATCTCCTCTAGCTTGCTTTCCTTCTGTTGCTGCTTCTTGGGAACTAAAGTGATTTTAGTACCTTCGAACATGAAACTATAGCTATTAGCATGACCATCATGTTGCACTGCTCTATCAAACTGCCATGGTCTGCCCAACAATAGATGACACACATCCATGTCTACAACATCACACCAAATTTCATCTTTGTACTTCTTCCCAATAGAAAATTTCACACAAGCCCTTCGACACACCTTCACTTCACCACCCTTCCTTAACCATGCTAGCTTGTACGGTTTAGGATGCTTCTCAGTCTTCAAGTTCAACTTCCTTACTGCTTCTGTAGAGATAATATTGTCACAGCTTCCAGCATCAATAACGAACTTGCAAACTTTCCCTAGAATAGTGCATGTCGACTGAAAAATATTGCTCCTCAACCAACTAGAATCCTCTTCTTGCTTTGGTGTAAAACATGACCTCCTCATCATAAGATTACAACCTTCATCTCCAGACAATTCTTCTTCCTCCTCAACATAAGGTGCATATGAACATTCTTCCTCCTCACCATCATCCTCAATCTCAGCAACCATTGCTCTCTTCTTCGACTTCGGACATTCATTGCTTTTATGACCCAACTCCTGGCAATTGTAACATTTGAAACCACTGCTAACCTTTGCCTTCTCAGCCTCCTTCACCACTGGCTTACTGACAGGTTTAGGAACATTAGAACTCCCACTAACACCCTTCACTTGATTATTGGAATTAGTAAACACACCACCTCCATGCCTTCCTTGCTTCTCCCAAGCCAACGCTTTCTGATGTGCCTCTGCAACAGATCTCGGATCGAACATATTAACCATATCCTGGATCTGCATTCGTAACCCTCCAATGAATCTGGCAGTCAGCTGTTCTTCCGTTTCCATAATATCATTCCTGGCAATGAGTTGGTAAAATTCATCAGCATAATCACTAACAGACTTCGTCCCTTGCCTCAGATTCTGCAACCTCTGGTACATAAGCGATTGGTAGTTGTAAGGCAAAAATGTAGCTCGCATCAACTTCTTCATCTTCTCCCATGATTCAATCTTTGACTTTCCCATTCTCTCCCTTGTAAGTTTAGTTTCCTTCCACCACGCCAAAGCTCTCCCCCTCAACCTAGTAGCAACCAACTTCACTCTTCTATGCTCAGGAACCTCCTTGAAATCAAAGATCTCTTCAACATTTGACAACCAATCAAGAAATTCTTCGGCTATCATTCCACCCTTGAACTCTGGAATTTCCATCTTCATACCCGATTCCCATCGACGATCATCTTCAACATCTCGATATGAATTTCGAACTTGGTCTCGATCTCGATAATGAATGCTAGCTCTATCACCCTCTTCATCAAAATCAAAAGTATGCCAACATCGATCTCGACCATTATCATCCCTTCGTTCATGCATGCTTCTTCGACTATGTCTCTCTTCATCTCTATACGCCTCATTGTCAAATTCACGTTGACTTCTTCTCTCTTCATGT
The DNA here is from genome assembly GCA_030765085.1 of Allium cepa. NCBI lineage: Eukaryota > Viridiplantae > Streptophyta > Magnoliopsida > Asparagales > Amaryllidaceae > Allium > Allium cepa. The sequence goes on from CM060931.1 coordinate 618,118,201, forward strand.
CCATAGTCATGATGATCTCTCCGTGATGAAATTGATGTTTCTCTTCTATCTCTAAAAGAATGCGGTGATACCCTCCTCGCTTTCGTAACCGATGGCGAAACTCGGTTTCCTCCATGGTTCGAGTTTGGTGATCTCCTCCTTTGAGTTTGATTCAAATCATTCATCAACTTCTCTAACTTTCCAATGCCTTCATCAAATTTCTCACTAATACGTTGTTCCATAAGCTCGGCTTCTTCTCTTCTATACAAAGCTTCTACATTTTGATGACGGTTAGCTCTCCTTGGCGGCATGATTGAAAACTTCTCAAAAACTTCAAATACTTCACAACTTTAAACTTCAAAAGACTTCAAAACTCTCCAACACAAGCCAAACAATGCACGGCTTAACACCACTAGCTCGCACAAAACTCCTTGGCTCGGCTATACCACTACACAACTTCAAACACTTCAATTCAAACAACTTTCGCCTTTTGATCCAAAAGAATATGGATCGTACACCCCAAACTTGTTGCAACTTCAATAAGATCACAACGAGCACAACTTCAAACTTTGGCTCCAAGTCTCGGCTTAGCTATGATTGGCTAAGTCTAGCTCTGATACCAAAAACTGACGCAGCGGATTAATCAAGAATAAACTTCAATCGGTGAAAGTAGCAATCGGTGGATTGATGAATACCAAAATGCCCAAATTCGTTGATCCGAAGATACCGAATTCTAGTTATCTCAAACACGTTGATAGCGCACTATACCGTGTTCAAAGATCTACGATTCTTCGTACGTTGATCTAGCGCACTAGATACCGTGAATCGGCTTCTACGATCGTTGAATCGAGCGCACTCGATTAACCGAAAGAGGAGATAGGAGATTACACTCAACTACCAATTTTAGAAGAAAGCACACAGCAATCAACAAGAAATTTTATTCCAAAAATCAACTACCAGAAATGTACAACACACTCGCTATTTATAGAGTTTTTGACCCTGACCCTTAAGTCGTATACGTCTTACGACATAACTAAGTCGCTGCCGACTCATCACAATAGTATAGATACAACGCCTCATAGTAACTACATCACAACATACTCACCAGACCGACTTACGACTCATCTAGGTCGTTGCCGACCTAACAGGTACTAGACTCCTCTATTACAACTCATGCATATGTACACGACTCAAGACTCGCGACTTAGCATGACTTGGCTTACGAACTAAGACTCATACGACTCAAACATCACGAGCTTCTTGCGGCATACCTCCTCAACGACTTAAGACATAATGACCCTGGACGACTTACAACTTAAGAAAGTCACGACTTAAAACAATACAACGCAAATACAGGCGACTTACGACTCACGACTCAAAAGCAACGACTCAACTCCTTGCCGACTTAACACACAACCTCCCTGCGACTCAACTCCTTGCCGACTTAACTCTTTGTTAGCTCGCAGCTTTTCTTCCTATGTCTCATTGAGTCGTGGACGACCCTCATTGAGTCGTGGATGACCCATAAGTCTTTCCTTAGGTCGCGCCTTCCCTGGTTGACTCGTGAACGGCTTAAGGCTTAAACCCGAAGCTCCCTTAACTCGTGTACGGTTCGCTCCCTGAGCTTTGTTAAGTCGCAAACGACTTACATCCTCTTCATTAATTCGCATTCCTTTCCCACGTGATTCCTTAAGTCGGAAACGACTTATTCTACCCTCCTAAGTCGTGAACGACTTAAATACTTGCCCTTATCTCGTATACGACTCATCCTTCCAATCTGGGCTACATCAGTAAGCAATCAAAAGACTTTTACAGATCAAAATTTTAAAGTTTGGACATCAAATCTGCTCTGCATATTTCAATAAGGTGAGTAAATAATTTTAAAAACAGTTTGCTATGTTTTCATTTCTATGCATGTGATGAATTATGCTATAATGTTGGATATATGTTTACATAAAACATTTTACATAAAACATTGATATGTTTGTAGATTAAGGGATTGAAGTGTCTGTTGATAGTGCCATCTTCATTTTTGTTATTTACAGAGTAGTTTAGAGAAAAAAATTTAAATCTTTCAATCTAAACAAAATTGGATCTTGGCATGTGAGTGAAAATGATTTGTTAATGTCTAATGGAAATTCTGAAAATAGTTGGCGAAAGTTTTAGTTTACGAATGATATTTAAATTGAGAATAACAGTAAAATACTGTTATATATGAAAAATCAAAAATCTTGTTTTCTGATTTGGATTTTGTGAATGAATTAGTGAATAGAAATCATGATTTTTAATACAAGTTTCATGATTTTTAGTTTAAAGAATCAAGAGAATTTCGAGGTTGAACATTTTTGGCATTTTCATGAACTGTAGATGATGTAATTGATAAATTGAGTTGATATTTGGATCGATGCTTGCTTGAATGTTATAGATGATGGGAAAAATACTTACAAATTTTTCCAATAAACAATTTGATCGTAATCGACCGAAATAGGGTTTAGTTCCTGTATTTGAAGCCGACGCTAATATGGGATCTTCGTCATTGATATGTGACCGGAGTCATGCGCACATGGGGAAAACGAAGTTCGAGTCGTGACGCTTTGATGGTGAGGACGACAGGGTTGGTCGGCGTCGGGGTGATGGTCGTGGAGGGGTTTAGGGTCGGGATGTTCTGCTGTTTTTTTTGAGCAAGAGGGTCAATTTTTGATCCGTGAGTGGATTCTCGATTCTGGGTCTGGCTTTGTGTTCGTATGTGTTTGGATGATCGTGGGCGATGGTCACGGCGAACTTCGCTGGCCGTGGGTGTTGTGCAAGGTACACGTGTATACAGTGTGTACACTGGAAGTTGAAGTTGGGGAAGAAAGGATTATTCGAAGATTTACTCACGTTGTTTTCGAAGGTCAACTCGAAGAGCTCCTCGCGTTTCATCGCGATCGACTCGAAGAGGGTGGAAGCTGGGTCTGCTTCGAGGCGCGTACGTGTTATTTCGGCATTCGTCTTGAATTTTGGTTTAGGTAGTAAGCTTTTCTTATTCGATACAGTAAAGATAAGAAATAAAGTTTCCAAACTTAAACTTGATGTTTGAAATAAATAAAATTAAGTTTTAAATTGTAAACCAAGCTTTCAAAACAAATGAAGTCAAAGATTTGGGGATGTTTGAATCTAATATTCTCAAATTTGAAAGTTTAAAATGATCAATTTTAAAATAATTGACTTAATTTATTTTAAATTGAATTTAAAGGTATTTTCAAATTTGGATATTAGATCAATGTTTTAAGAAACTCAATCATGTTTAAAGAAGGATGTTTTCATGTTGAAAGGATACATTTAAAGTAATGATAAAACTAAGTTTTCAAATTTATTTAAAATGAATAAGTTTGAATTAGAAAATTTAAAGTGTTTCAGATTTTAAAATTTGTTTTCTGAATGCTTTATTTTCAAATAAAGTACAAGTAATAATTTTGTAAACCAAATTGAATAAATTTGTTTCAAGTTATTAAAATTTGATTTAATTCAAATAACTTCTTTATGAAGATAAGTATGATTAATTCATCTTTGTTATGAATGTAAGAATACTTAATTAATATGATTTGTTAATAAGTAAAGAGATTAATTAAGATAAATGTTTTCTTAATTAATTAAGAATTTTGTAATATAAGAAGTTAATTAATTAATTGTTTAATTAATTTTAAATAATTAGTTAATTGTTTATTTAATTTTAAATAATCACTTAATTATGGAATAATTAAGTGTAATTACTTAATGAAGTAATTAATGGTTAGTAATTGAATGAAATTAAGAAGGTAATTACTTATTGAAGTAATTAGTGGTAATAACTTACAAGAGTAATTAATTGAAGTGATTAATGGATGATCACTTAATGTTATCATTTAAGAGTTGATTAATATAATTATTTGAAGTTAATTAATTATGGAGTAATTAATTAAATAAATAAATTAGGATTATTTAATAATGGGATTAATTACTTGTTAAATAATTAATTAAGGAAGTAACCATGATTTATTAATGGAAGTAATTTGAGATAATTACTTATGTAAGTAATTAAGAGTTAATTACTTAATTATTTAGTTAATTAATCAATGTGATTAATTAATTAATGAATTTAACTTAAGATTAATTACTAAAATAATTAATAAAATTGTAATTAATTAATTAAGTAATTAACTAAGGATTATTGTTAATTGAATTGAATAATAATTTATTAAATAAGTAATTAAAGATTAATTAATGGGATTAATTAATCAAGGATTAATATAATTAATTTAGAAGATAATTAATTAAGAAGTTAATTAATTAAGATAAGTAATTACAAATTGTTAATTACTAATTATGATTAATGAGTTGATTAATTATATGTTAATTAATTAATTAATTAAAGTATTATTAAATAATAAGGATCATTAATTAATGTGATTAATGATATTAATCAAGGTTGATTAATATAAGTGATTAATTTAAATGTGATTAATTAATTGTAATTAATTAAGAATTAATGTAATTAACTATAGTTAATTAATTAATGAATGATCATTAATTATTGTAATTAATGATAGTAATTAAAGGTTAATTACTGTATATGGTTAAGGATAATTACTTGAATGTAATTAAATATAATTAATCAAGGGAGATTAATTAAGGAAATCATTAGAGATGATTTATTTATTTATTTGGAATAATAATTAATGAAGAAGAGTTATGGTAATTCAATTGATTACGAAATAATCAATTATGTTTTGGATGTTTGATTAATATGGGTTGATTGATTTATATTGGTTAATTGATTGATATTGGATGATCAATATTTGGAGATTGATATGGGATGATTGGTTGATATTGGATGTTTGATATTGGTTTGATACTGGATGATTTGGATATATCTGTTATGTGATATGCTGCTGTGTGAGATGAATGTTTATTATGAATTATCTTTTGTGATAATATGGTTCATCTATTTGTTTATATCATCCTGAATATGAGTTTAAATTGTTTAAACCCTTAAGTATAACTTGGAAATTAAAATGGCGTTTGGTTTCGGTGAGACTGGGATCGGGTTTCCATATTTGGAATTCGAAAACCACATCGATTCCAATTAAACATTAGGTCGTGAATCCAAGTGGAGCAAGTGAAGACTCAAGGTGTAAGGGTTATACGTCAGTATAACTCTGTGGGTGATTCCGTAATGAGTTGACGGAATAGTACTTAAAGATTCGAGATGGTGATTTAGAGTGCAAGGACTATGGTCGTTGACTCTGAGGGTGATTCCAATAATGAGTGCAACGAGGTAGTGCCTTCGGTTTCGTTCGAACCCGGAACGAACTTGTATGGATTGAATGCTTTCAGAACATCGTCAGGTAGACGATGAGCATTCTAAGATAGATGTGTTCTATAAAGGTAATCGTAACCTCAAGCCTCATCAACCGGGAATGGCTAAAACAGGGGAGGTGCAGCAAGGCTTCGTGGGTAGCCCCTACTTGAGAGTGAGATTTACCCCTGTCTAGAGGTCCCTTTATATTTCGGCTTAGTGTGTGGTTGGTCGCGCCAACTACGGGGTGGTCTTGTTCGGGACTGTTCAGTAAGGAATGGTTCCGGCCTTGTGTTGCAGAGGAGCGGGCGTACTCCTCAGTACGTTGATCTAGGCCACGTACTGTGACGGGCGGTACCCCAGTAGCCCTGCCGTTGATGGAAACCCATTCTTCCTACATGACCCTACGGTTTTGATTGTATTACCCACTTTTATGGCTAGTAGCTGGAATTTAATAGATGTAACAATTCGGCTATTTCTTATTTACTTGAAAACCCTAGACATTGTTATAATATCACTGGATTTCCTATCAAATGTTTTGGTTAGCGTAAGGTAAAAACTTTTCCATGTTTATGTGTGGGAAGTCTTACGTGATACCTTTTCTTTTCAAAGGTTTTCTAAAGTTAAGAAATTTTAACATGTTTACTCACACCAGACCCCTGTCTGACCCGAGTGTTTATTTTCTGTTCTATTAAACTCTTGGGTACTCATATTATGTATGAGTAGTCAAGTGGATCAGGTTAGCTTGACGAATTCTGAAGGAGATACGGAGCAGAAGGCTTCCACGTGTAGATATATTTTGATTCTGCTGTGTTTGTTATATCTGTTTCTCTTGTATTTTGAGTTGTATAGTTAGATAGATGTTTATAACTGTCTAATATGTGTTGTATAAGTTGTGTACTCTGATGTAATATGAAACTATGTAATATTTTAAGTGATATATTATATTTTATTCGTTCCGCTGTGAGTTCTCTGATGTTGTTGTTTTCTTCTTTCTCTTTCTTTTCTTCTTCTATCCCTTTCTTTCTTCAAGATTTTGCGATTTCCTAGAGTTAGGAAGTCGGGTCATCTCAATTTAAGTTATATTTATATACAGGGATTAAATTTTTAAATTAGGTTTTCTTGTTTAGTGTCTGTTTTTTATTTTGTATTTTCTTTTAAACTTCTATAAAATTCTAGTCATGTGAATAGGGGATGAACTACGGTGGTGTAGTTCGAGAATTCGCAACTCGGTAGATGTGTTGTAGCAGAGTTTTGAGCGTAGAGTTAGGTTATTCAATGGTGGGTGTTGCAAATATACGTGTGTAAGCGTCTGACTATTTAATTTCTAGTAGAAACCTTGGAGGCAACACGTAGGCAGGTTTTTGCCGAAGCTGGGTTAATCATTGTTGTTATATTTCTGCTTTTATTACTCTACTATTATCTGTGCTGCAATTATTTTATATATTTCCACATTAATTTTTATAATTGCTTGTATCACCTTATTCGCCCCCCCCCCCCTTTAGGGTTAAATCGATCCTACACTAACCCCTCAACAACTCAAGACCCCGATGCAGGCCCTTCGTCTTATAGCCCATACTTATAACAAAGTCTCACGTAAGTCCAATTATTCGTAGGTACTGGTAGCCAAGTTAGTTGGGTAGATTTCCCCTATAGAGTTTGGGACAAAACTTGCGTCAGCGTAAATATTTACCATAAGGATATCCCACAACAATTAAAGTATACATAACTACTGGTAGCCTCAATGCGAAGGGAAGACTTCCGTTAGTAAATCTATTTACCTTGCATCCCTATGAATTAGCCGTAAATCAATTACTCTCTATATATACACAAACATATATACATACACACACATATTCATCTCACTGTGTCACAAATAAGCCTTATAAGAAATCTTCTTTACTACACATTAAAACAATAATTAGGTTATATAAGAGTTTCCTCTTATTTTCGCCTCACAATCAATTACCTTCCTAACTTAGGAAATAAATGTGAATAAATTCCTAATTAACTATGCCACATACGCTATAATTATATGTTAATTATGCAAATAGAGATAAATAAATATTCACATCTAATAAGTTCAGACACGTGGATTTTGTGCTCTCAAGTGGCGCTAAATGTCAATTCCCTAACCCATTATTATTATAAGTCCTTTTTCTCCAATTTCCCAAGATTTCATGGGATTCTAATATCCAAAATAGAGAAAAAATATTCATAACCAAAACTGCAATAACAGATTTGTAAATAAAATGGAAAGTCAATTTATACACCAATTCAATGGAATATCTTAAATAATAAAGTTACAATCTAGACCCTATATTTTATTCAACTCCTCTTTTATAAAGAAATAGATAAGAGTAAGTGGCGTAAATTATGAATGGAGTTAGAAATCTAAACCCCTTATTTTATTGAAGAATCATAATTTGACCCAAATAAGAAAGAGACGTGGAATAGATTATGAAATTATTAGAAATTGCATAAACGAAACAAATTTCATCAAATTAATGTACATTTTTGAAAATCTCGACGTAGAATTGACAATTCGAAAGAAAAAGGAATTTTGGAGGATTTTATCTATCATATTTTTGAAATCCCAAAATCCTTAAGGCATATTCAAATCGAAAAAGAAATACACTAAACAATTGCTGAATAGAAATACTAAGGTTTCCACTCACAAATTAGCTTTAACTTCACTTAAATGGATATGTCGCCTTCCAAACTCTTCCAAAATCTCTCTCTTTTGATGTATACACCTACGTAGTTAAAGCGCTTGGCAGATTCAATGCGGCGGAAGTGTAAAAAGTCATAGCGGGGATAAAACGAGGATATAGCGGGATATAGCAGATGACTCTTAAATAGCATATAAAACTCATACTTAATATTTTCACAAATATATAAATGGTAATTAAATGAAAAATTAACATTCAATTGAATCATAATTAATACATAAATAATTTTAAATAAAAACATGTGCAATATACTACAAATAAACTTAAAATTGTTATATAACATAATTGAATTTAATAGAATATTAGAGTATTTTTATTTGTGAAAATATATTAAAAATTTAAATAAATAGATTAATTTCATAATTTTAATAATGGATAAATGTCATTTTTTAATCATTTCTTTTAAAGATGATATAGTGGAAATAGCGGAATATAGCGGGAATAAAGGGATATAGCGGAAATAGCAGAGCTTAAAGCGGAAAGGCTATATTTAAGGCTATGTGGAAAAATCGTAGCGGTAGAAATCCACTTTGAGAAATAACGGGGTTTTGGGGGTAATAGCGGGGCATTAACTGCATAGGATACACACACAATAGGAAAGAGGTATATATATTCACTGGATTTAGAATAATTGGAGAAGAATAGGATAAGAATAGTTTGGAGGAAGAAGAAACAAATAAGAAATAAGTTGAATTCTTATCTGAATTCTCTGTGGAGTTTCTAAATCTTGTTAGAGAGAGATAGCAATGGCAGAATTTCATCATATTCCGCAAAATAACGTGAATAAAAATGGAGAAGAAAGGGTTCTATTTATAGGGGTTGAAACATACCAAAATCGTAGGATGGAAGTAGATAAGAAACAGGTAAATTTGGAGCATGCAACTGAATATAACATAACTTCAAACCCTAACTACCACTCGCAAAATGCGTTGCCAAGAGGTCGACCGCCTATGTGTAACTAGTCGACTGCTACGGTTGATCGGTTGACCTCTATAGGTCAACAACTCCTCTATTTTAGGGAGTGTTTATTTTCTTCCATTGCACAATTATTTTATTCCCTAATTAATTTTTTAATGTTGAATGTTCACTTAGCCCCTAAGCTAATTTTTGAAATTTAAGCCCTTAATTTGTTTCGAATTTGGATTTGAATTCAAACTAAATTAGTTTAAATCTGAAAATTTCAAACGCTCATAACATCTATGCTTTGGCTCCTTTTTCAGCATATTATATATGGAAACGGATATAAATATCACCACGAATGCAATGGAGTAACATTCGTGGTCAAATTCCAACTTTTATAAAATTTTCATATTCAACCTAAGTTAAGGAATTTAAGTTGGAAATGTTCCAAACAATACGTAGTAGCTGATTCAACCAAAGGCTACTACAATATAAGAAGTATAAATAAATGCACAAAATTATAACTGAGCCGAGGGTGATTCTAATGTTGAGAATTCCATAACATTGTTATATGATAACAATATCGCTATACAGTTTGTAAAGAGCCTAGAGCACACTAGAAGTTGAGAAAGATACTCTAAATAGTTCCACATAATAAAGGCAATTTATCAGCGACAGAGAGAGTTGATTGATAAAGTATCTAATTAAAATAAAATAACATAACTCATTCGCTAAGAAAGTGACCTAATTAGTTTGTGAGAATACTAATCGATTAAGTTATAATAAATATGGAATGACTCACTGGAGAGCTCTCTACTGGTTAATATAGCTAAGGTTAAATAGAAAATCTCGAAGTGACAATGTTACACCATTCCTCGACTTAAGAATACCATGAAACTTCAATATAGACACTATAATTTGATTATAGTTAAATAGTAGCATGACGCCCTTCGAATGACTATAGTTGGGTTTGTGTTGAAGTATTGAAAATGAAACAATATTCAATATAGGATTCGTCTCCTTAGTTATATGGGGTTAGTACCACGACCAACCGAGTCAACTCAAAATCAAAGTCTCCAGCCAGAGTACTATGGTTAATAATAATTTTTATTATTGAGCTAAAGGATTTTGTGTTATAATTACAAAGTTGAATGTGGATGATGTTGATGTTTTGATCGAAACCAAATTCCATAAATCCTAATGTGATATAGTTTTGAGGAAGAGAATTAGTGTAAATAATCATTACCACCAAATACACCTTATAATAAGTAAAATTAGAGTTTATCAAAAGATACATAAGTGATAAGTTTAGCCAAAATATCACACCACTAGCTAAGATGACGTGTGAACATTAATTTTTGAATTGTTCGATATTAGTCCCGGATTGAATTTACACCTTTGAGTCGCACAGTCGAAGTGGTGAATACTTTGAATGAACCACATGATTTAATTAACTTATAATCATTGTAAATTAATTAAAGTAATTAATATTTATGAAATTTTAATTTTTAAATTTTATTTATTTTTTAATACCATTAGCATTTAATAAAGTACATATAAAAGTTGTAAACATGCATGTCGATATGTGATGTAAGTAGAATGTTTAAATTGGATTTAAATATAACAAATACTAGCTGGGTTTAAAAAAAATTAAATTAGTATTTGTGAAATACTAAATATTAAATTTTTATTGATGTCCGAATATATTAGTATTTATAAGTGTGTATATAAAAGTTATAAACACGCGCATCGATATACGATATCAGTGGAACATTTAAATCAAATTTAAATAGGATTAATGCTATGGGACTTTGGAAATTTTGAGGGCCTATGTGGTACCATTTATGGCTAACCACACATGAGAAGGAGGAGGAAGAGGATAAAAATTTAAGGAGGAAGGTTTTAAGAAAGAAATATAAAAGTTTTCTGTCATTCCTTTAAAACAAATCTCCCTTCATTTATTCAATTCATTCTTTCTTGATAATTCATTTTCTCTTGCCCTCTCATTATCTTTAGGCTAAAATTTCCATAGCTCCTAAGCCAAAAAAATTCCGAAAATAAATTCGAACAAAATCAAACCAATTTAAGGTAGTTTTTATCTCTCAAGCCTTATAAGATCCAGAGGTCGATTCATTGGAAACTAAGAGTTCTTCATCATTCAAGGTGCATTCTCTTGGCTATATCTAAAGGTAAAAATTCCAATTTCATCTATTCATATATTCTCCTTGTTCATATGATTTACATCCATTACCTACATCATTTTATTTGAGTATATGTTTGTTTTGTTACATTGGTTAGACCCCCATCTGCTACACCTCAATTATTAACATATGTTCATCATGTTAATTTTCTTTTAGATCCATTTTATGATATTCTTTAATTTATTATATGTTTATCTTGGTAACATTAGATCTATCACACGTGATATCTCATTTAATCTATTGTTCATATTGTTTATGTAGTTTAGATCTGAAACCGTTGTCATGAATTTACGTGTCTTTTGTCCAAATTAATTTTGTTATTGTTTAGAAAGACTAGTGTTTAACAAAACACAATTTTGATTGAAATCTAATTTATAATTAATTGACATAGTTTTACTATTTGTTGTATACGCAAATATGGATAAATTGCGTACGTTGTCCATTTGAAATTCTTTGGAAATTGAACGTATAATCTCCATGCTTGTTGTTTTGATTGTAATTTTGTCATTGTATGATTTTGCTTGAAAGTTATCTAGAGAAAACAAGAAGTGGAATTTTGTGCAAAACATCACATTGCTTTCAAGTTAAAACTGGATTCCAATGTATTTTTTTAATTTTAAAACGATATTAGATTACAAACTTTATATACACATACATATGTATGTGTATTTTGTATTAATTATAAATATAGTTTGGAATTGTTTTTGTATGTGCGCATATACATACATATGCATAATTTGAAATGTAATTATGGACAAAAAAAGGCATATATAAAGGTCCTTCATGGATAAATATTATCTTTGTGTTGATGGTGCTACGTTGTTATCATCCGCCCGCTAGAGTAGGTAGGTGGATTAGCTTAGACTGCCCTCTACTCGACTTACTATCTCACATACTGCACTAGAATACCAACGCGGATCAACCTCTCTATTCCATCCTTAAGATGTCGACATTCATTGGTGGAACAACTGTTAAACTGAAAAATTCACATTACTTTCCATTACCATTGGGATCCTCTCTCTGCCCAGACCAAGAGGGAGGCGCCTGCTAAAATGGCATGTGATCTCACATGCAAAGATAAACGGTCTCTAGTTCATGGTTCATAGTTGCATTATTTGTGTATTTGGGCTTGAAGAGTGAGCCGTCTTCTATGTGCTTTCCGCTACTTTTTTATCAACCAGCTTTGTTCTTTCTCTTGTCCTCCTCATTGTCGTCGGAGATGTCGGCCTCTTCCACCCTTATAATGCTTCTCACCCTTTGGAGGAAGTCGGTCAAGGACAAAGCAGGTTGTTTCTGCAGTACTTTCCATATTCGAGACCAGTACCTCACCCTTGAATATAGGGAGACTACAAAGCTATTCTTGTTTGCACCCCTAGCACGGTTTGACTGCTTGTTGAAGTGGTTTACATACGAGCGGAAGGACTCAGTCTTGACTAATGTTGCCTAGCTCACTCACCATCATGACCCTAGTCTTTGATTCGAAGAAGCAAGTTTTGAAGTTGATGCATAACTTGGACCATTAGTGGATATTGTCAACTTGGACATGAAGGAACCAACAATAGGCTAATCCAGTCAGGGTCAAAGGGACTAGAATGCACTTGGCATAGTTGGGAGCCGACCGGTGTGGGTTATTGAGTTGAAAGCAGTAATGTGGTCGGATGGATCAGTGTTCCCTTCATCCTTATACGTAGAAGGTAAAACATACCATTGGTGGATGCAAGTGTTTAAGATATCTTTAAAGAGAGCACTACACCAAACAGTCCATTTTGTAACACTTTTTCGTTTTAAATTTCTAACGTTTATAACCATTACCAATTTATTACGGCTATTTCCGTTACAACCATTTATAACGGTTATTACATGACTATGTTTGGTGATTTGCGTACTTTTGCACTTAACACATCTATTACGGTTCTTTCATTCCTCGTTTTACTTTTCATATCTCTTTCTCCATTAAGCTAGGGCTTCACCACTCGCAATCAATATCAGGGTCTCATTCATGTCAATCAATATCTGGGTGTCGTTCTCCACCTCGATCAATATCAGGGTTTTGGTATTCTCCTTAATTGATATCAGGGTGCCATTCTCTGCCTCAATCAATAACAAGACACATTCAACTGTCTCACCGATTCTACCTCTGATGATCCTTCTTTCCTTATTTTCGACCGCCTAAGATCCATTGAGTCCCCAAAATCCGTTTAGTCCGAGCCCAATCATCGCTCACTACCACGTGAGTATTTATCTAACATTTTTACTCTAATTTATTTGTGTATTTCACTTTTATGAGTCTTTTAACTTAGGTCTATCGCAGAACAGTGAAAAAGTGCCATTAGATTGACGATTGAGATGGTAAATGCTTGACCAAGAGCGGATTTAGGAGGAAATTAGTATATTTAAGGATGGAGAGATCGACAAAGATGTTAGTGGTGGAAATTCATGATGTTCAGTCAATAGAGGACCTAAACAAAGTTTTTTAAGAAATACTAATAGTAGATTTTTGTGCGGACTCGGCTGAGAGTTTGTTGATCAGGAATCTGAAGATTCTATTGCGATGGTTTGCTGCAAGCATCGGCATTATGATCATCGTGGTTTGGTTGGACATGGGTGATTTTTATGTTACTATTATTTATTTAGGAATTAATTTTTGATTTCTTTTGTGCTGATGTGATATTTTATGCTGCTTCTTTTGTAATCTGGCTAAGAAAAAGGCGGGAACAAAGAAAGAAAGACCAGGAAAATGGGGATGGATTGATTTAGACTTTTTGAATCTTGGGAAGTGAGTTTTGTTATTAAGTACAATGCATCATACATGATTGATTGAATTATTTTTTTGGTTTTGATTTGGTAATTGCAATAAAGGTCTCTATGAGGCTCTTGATTGTTTGCCTCAGAAGAAGGTGATCAGGAGTTAACTGTAGAAAATGAATATGATAATAAGGTATATACTGTTGTATATTATTTTACTTCTAAATGGATTCTGTCTAATATAATCTTATTTAATTCCTAATGTTAAATTGTTGTTAATGTCTCAAATACATGCACACTTGTTACATTTTTTATTTTAAAAAAGGTCTGCCACTTTTGTTAAGAAAAGGTTAGTACTGCTTTTTATCCATCATCAAGAACTGTTTCCCAAAATTTCTTCTATGTTGCATGTTATGCTATGATGCATGTTTTATAAGCACAAATCTTTTCTAATGTGTATCAGATACACGTTGATTATTTTTGTGTATGTTATGATTTTGTCTTTTGGTATGTACTGTATATGAAGGTATATCTAAAACTAAGAGAAAGGTACAAGTAGGTTGCAATTTCATCTATTCTGCCGCTATACATATGCATAAGTTAAAAGGTATAAATACTACAAAAAAACATAATTGCTTTATTTTATTATGCAGCTGATTTGGTGTTACTTAGTAAATCAATATTGGTTGTATTTTTCAAACTAACTATTGCATTTGATTGTCAGTGACGAAGCTGTTGCTGCATTTGTAGAAGCATCAGGAGGGTCATTAAGTGTCCTGTCACTTAACAACATTCAAAAGGTATCCTCCTTTTTTTCCTTTTTGGTAAACAGGATGCATCTTACTTTTTTTCTTTCCCTTTTGTCTCATAGAAACCAACTTATTGAGCTTGTATTTACAAGACATTATTTACAAGTGCGAACTTATACTAATTATAATCATGCCTTTTATTGGAGGAATTTACCTTTTTACAATCAAAATCTCCTGCTACAATTTATCTGTTACTTATATTTTTGGAATATATAATAAATCAGTCTATAGATTCTAATTTACACATGATATATAGTTTTCGGCAAAGTTATTGCCATATTATTAAGCCAACAAACGTACCATATATGTTCAAAGATGAACTGAAATTCAATAAAATATGTAGATTATTTCAAGCAGCATTTTAATAGAGAATTTTACTAACTATGAACTGTTAATTTGATTTACGCTATGGTGCATACATATATGGTTCTTTTTTATACTACGTATAAACAACATGCATCTTCTGATCATTAAGAAAATCCATATATATCTTATGTAGTGGAAGTATGTGTTCCGCATTATTTTTGTCGTTTCATGATTTAATCAAATTTTGCTAGTTTGGGTCTATTTTGAAATTCCTTCTTGAAGAAACAAATGTATCAATAGCAAGTGAGAGTTTCTTGTCGAAATTAGAAAAGTGGCTTGAAAATTAATTTGATAAGAGTGGCTTTTCATCAAATTGGAGTGTGCACATGCTTTATCCGCATGCAATTAGCAGGAAGCACATGCTTTATCCGCATGCAATTAGTAGGAAGTGATACATAGTTTTTTCATTTCAAATTTTCAAATTTCTCAACAGATTGCGGTCGCAATTGCTAGAAGGCATTCAAATTTGAGAAGTTTGGATCTTTCATTTTGCCGTAGCATGACTAATGAAGGTGTTGAGTTGATTGTTGACAGCTGCTCAAGCCTAAAACTCAAACTCTTTGGCTGCACATAGGTATATCGTATAATATGCTTACTAGCCGGATATTTTCTTATTATTATTGAGTATGTCATTATTTATGGTAATCAAGAGCTGAAAATGGCTTCTTATTATATTGTTTCATAATGTAGGAGGAGAGAAAGCACTGATGTTAAAGATATTCCCCTTGTACATATTTCTGGAATGGACACATTGGCTAGGGGACTTCGCAATGTTACCAAGCTTATCGAGGTAATTACAAGGCCACTTCTCTATGAACAATACTTAAGACTATATCGAATCAAATAAGTATTATAATGATGTACGGAATCCAGGATGGTTCACTGGAAGAGCTTGTCCGCAAGCGCTATGAAAGCTTTGACAATGAGGTTGGAGCTATGATTGAGGTAAGTTATTTTTCAACCATTTTCTGATATACTTATTAGTATATAATAAATGAACAGGAAAAACTAAAAATAGATATGAAATTGGGGTATGGTATGTACTCACCTTCGCATCCATGATCCAAGCAAAATTAAGAAAGAGAGAAGTATCAGATCTTGTATTAAGGTTAGCTTATTATGTTAAAGAAACTTTTGGAATGAGAATAAACTTATAATAAAATGAATGAATATTGAGAAGAAATCAAGGATCATTTAAAGAAAATTTGAAAATTAAAACAAACAATCAATCCATGATTTAATATTCCACAATCAAGAATCAGAATTGAGCATTTAAAATAAAAAATTCTAATGCTTATCTCAACAAAAACAAATTAGGTTTATGGCTATCACATTTTCAGTTATATATTATATGGGGTACGTATATCGATTGTTTGGTTATTTTATAAATTATTGATTACAACCGAATGTTATACGTGTAAGCCGAATGTTTTTCTTCGGTGGTTTGGATTTATAAAAATGGTTATATTTATACTTTAAAACGTATAGGTTTCTTATCACGCTGATCTCTTAGAGTGCAAAAGTTTTGTCATGGTAGAAAGGTTGGAGATGGAGAAAAGGTTGTTTGGGTGGATGATGTTCTTAATCCAGATGGGTCACTTTTTGATGCGCCTCAAAATGGTTATTATAAATTGTCCTGATTGGTTGATGGTGGTTTTGTAGTTTAGCCGGAGTGTCGTATTCGTTGTTTGTAAGCTTCTAAATATGTTGTAGTAGTGAAATTTGAAGTTGTCACTTTATAGAATTTGATATGTACTATTTTGTATGTTTGATGTTTTTTTATAATTTGATGATATATTAGTTTTGAAATTTAGTTTCATGTTTCCTATTGTTATAAATTCGTATAGATATAATTGAATGAAATACTATTAGATGTTGAATAAGATATGGTTCAACTATACCAAATTTGCAACACTTATGAGTGTTGGTAATTTTTCTATTTACCTATGTGTGCGAGGAATTCCCAATGGTTATAATTGTTGAAAATTAAAAAATTTCCAATGGTTATAACCGTTGGGAATATGAAAATAGTCATAGGTTATAACCGTGATTTCCAACAGTTATAACCATTAGAAAAGAAAAAATTCTAACCGTTGGGAATACCAAAATTCCCAATGGTTATAACTGTTACAAAATATGTAAAAAAATATAATGTACCTACAACAATTATAACGGTTACAAAATGACAATTCTAGTGTTGTGAAGATTATCTATTCTTGTCGTTTGACAGACCCTCATCGCTGATGTTTCTGGCTTGGATCACGTGCATTTACTAGTGCAAGGCTACCATTTCTTTTTGGAGACTTGACTCCACGTGCCAATGGTGCCACTGGCCCCATGCTGGGGACAAGGATCTTCAGTGGTGGTAAGACGAGAGGGAATAACGATGGCGGATCAGTGTAGGGATCTGTGTTTATTGCCTCAGGATGAACTGGACCGATGAGCATGTTTCTTATGGGATTTGTCCTGGGGTACCGCCCTCTGGGACCGGGAGTGAACCGCTGGTTCTCGGTTTTCAAGATCCTGGCTCAGCTACCTCTGCTTAGCGGTCAATGCGTAGGCCGTGTATGCCATTCACTACTTGAAGGCGATTAAATGTAGATAGTATTTAAGTAGAAGAGGAGCGGTGGTCTACATGAGTATCTCGATATGCAATCGATTTAGGTTCTAGGACATTTCAAGCATGTCCTTGCTCCTGTCCATCGTGCATATCTTTGTTATGGATGTGAGTACTGATAGAGTTGGGGGTATGCCCTAGGGGAAATTATGTAACTTGTTACATATATCTAAGTCGATAACCAATCTTGTTCAAAATAAAGGGTGTTTTCTTTAAGTTGTATACTTAATATAATGCAGTATGGTAATTAATTAATTTAATTAGAAGTATAATTAATAAAAAAATGTTTTGTGATCGTAGTTACAAAGTGTTGTAACCACGAGTAATTTATCACAATGAAAATAAATATATTATTTTAAATGTTCATAGTCAAGATGTAACGAGACTGGATATCGATACATCTATTGAGACTAGAGTACGTAAAGCTCTTCAAATATTGGACAGTGTATTACTCGGGTTGCTAAGGACACTAGGGGGTTACGTACTGATAGTTATTAACTATGGAATGACTCGCTCGATAATTTTATGTTGGTTAATATAACTAAAGTCGAACATAAAATATAGATGTAACAAAATTACGCAGTTCTATTGACTTAAGAATGATGTTGATCTTCTATATGAAAGCTCCATTTTGATTATAATTAAATCATGGCATAGCATCCATCGAATGACTATAGTTGGGTGGAGTGGAAGCATTGGAAGTGAGAAGGATTCGTTTTGTCGGTTATATAAGGCTAGTATCATGGTCAACTAAAGTCAACCTACAGTCAAAGTCTTTGGCTAGGGCATTTCGGTTCATAATAATTATTATTGTTGAACCAAGGACTTTGTGTCTGGACTATATAATTGAATATAGATGATATTGGAATTTTGACCATTACCAAATTTCATAGTCCAAAGTGATACAGTTTTAATGAAGAGAATTGATGTAAGTAATAGTCACAATCAGGTGACGCTTTACAAAGTAAAATTGGATTGTACCAAAACCAAGTAAATGATAAATTTGGCTAAAATGTCACGCCACCTGCTAAGTGACATGTGAACATTAATATTAGAATAGTTTGATATTATTCGCTGACCAAATTTACATCTAGTAAGTCACACAACCAAAATAATGAATTCTCATTTGACCAAACGGTTTAATTAATATTTAACGGTTATATTGTTGAATTAATTAATATTTATGAAATATTAATTATAAAATTTGATTTTGATTTAATGAACGAATATTATTAAATATAATTATAACAGGTATAAGTATATTAATCGATATACGATATCCATAAGAGTTTAAATTAGATTTAAATGCAGAATATTTGTTCGGGCTATAAATGGTTTTAAAGCCTAGATTGGGGCTGGTTTGTTCGTCCCTAATAAGGGATATGGGCGGCCATATGTTGGTGCTAGAGAAATCTTGAGATGGAGGGCTAAGATGGAAGGAAACTGTTAAGAGATGATGTAGGAACTCGATCCTAAAATATCTTATAATTCTCCTCTATATAAGCATCTCTACCCTCAAACGTTAGACATACTTCTGGCTAAACTATAACTCTACCATCCTCCATCATATCAAGGTCAAATCAAACCAAATCAAGTATTATTTGATAGTTACTGGTCAACGGTTCAGGGATTAGCATTCTCCTGGATTAGAAATCAGTTCGAGGATTGGATTTCATCGTGTCAAGGTGTACTTATAGGCTTTGTCTATAAAGATATATACCTAACATGTTTATAAATATTGATGTATATTTAAAATGTTTATTTCATATATTATATTGGTAGTTAGGCGACGATTTCAACATACAAATATTGTGTGACAATTTTGATTGGCTGTATGTATGTATATGCTTAAAAAATTTATATGTAAATACACCTATATGCAGCATGGCATAGCATTAAAAAAACCATTTTTTATTTTTTGAATAATTTAATTTATAATATTCATACATATAGTTTATAATTTAAAAATTACTTTATAGTTATGCAAAATATAAAAAATAATTTTACACATAATGTTTATTAGGTATAATATTTCAGTTGGAACAAAATATTTTATATATTGTTTTTAAATAATATTTAAATCAATTAATCATATAAATAATTATATAGATACATATATATTGTAAATTATGCTTTATATTTAATGAAATTAAATTAATACATATTATACTCTCGGTAGTGAAATATATAAAACATTTTTTGTACTTTTTAAATATTTATATAAACCAAAAATAAAAAATTAGATTTTTAAATTATAAAATTATATAATAAAATTTCAAGTTACAAATTATCAACTAAAATTTACAGAAAATTTAAAATTTAAATTTAGATTTAAATTTTTTATTTTTGTACGGTTTTTATTATAATGATATTTTTTAAATTTAGAATTTAATGCACATTACTATGTAGTTATATATTTATATAAATTATTTTTGTTTTTATTTGTATTAATATATATTTACTATGATACATATATATAAGTATTTAATATATACACTTATATGTGTGTGTGTGTGTGTTTACAAAAAATTTATATTTATACAAGCAATGCTTTCGTCCTTACATCAAAAAAATTATATTTAATATATTTTATAAATGATCTAAACTTATTTGTATAAGTGTATGTGTATATATGTTGTTAATATTTCATACTTATATTTATATACAAATTTATATATTTATAAAATAAAAATTCATATAAAAAATTATAGTTTATATCCACATACGTATATTTGTAGTATTATTTATATAAGTAAAAGTATATGAGCATATATTTAGACAATATATTTGTATACTGGATGAGCTAACGTGTCCATTGCGATATAAATCCCAGCACATATACGCAGGAATATTATACGTTGTATGAATTTATATATTACATATACATACACATATATACGTGTATATGATATATGCATATATAATATGACATTAATTAAATACTATAATATCATTTTACAAATTTAAATAAAATAATGACTTTATTTAAAAGAAATTTAGAAATATTCTAAATAAACTAGGATTCATAAGCCAAATAAAGATCTAATATGGTAAACAAATTGAAATTCACTCATAACTTCCGCTGTGGGCAGGTCCAGTTCTAACAAGCGCCCCCAAGGGAGTCCCTAACATGACCCTTTCGTGCATGCCATGCACCATGTTGTATGTGCTAAGAAAGGTAGGCTAGATAGGGATCTGGTCAATCGTTGATGTGGCTATCGGGCTGAGATTAACGGTTAATTGAGCATCCATCCTAGCCTTGATGTCGTTCACCCCGCGACCAAGATGGCATATATTAGTCAAGCCATTTATCATGTTGAGCCATATATCATTACTCATCCCTAATGATGAGGTAGGTAACATTGGCCCCAATGACTCCATTGATGTTAGGACCATTGGAATTGTCAGCTTCGTTCTCACCGGGATTTTGCATGGTGTGAATGTGGGAGGAGTTTATAGAGAAGATAAGTAAAGAAAAGGGGGATCTTTTAGGGAAGGCTCTTCTTCTATTGCTAAAATGTTGATTGATAATTTGGCCAACCTAGAATTAAGGTTAAGAGTTGATATTAGCAAAGATTACTTATTAATTCTTAACTTAGAAATATTAAATGAGGAAACAAAGTGTTAATAAATAAAAAGACAAGATTTATCGTGTTTCAATCTAAGTTGGTCTACGTCCACTATGAGAATTTTCTTATTACTTTATTTCACTTACAAAGCTTACATTACAAAAGACTATACCATGAAATTAAAATGCTTAGGTTACAAGAACAATACAAAGAAAATAAGATGCTTGAGAGCTTGAGATGTTCAACCTTTTTAAAAAAATGTGTGCTTGGTTGTATTTATATGTGTTGGAATTCTAGTCGAACGGTCGAGATTGTGATGCAAAAGTCTTGGGGTTGCTCTCGACTTTCGATTTGGTTGGTTGGTTGAAATGTGTTATCCCACCTTTTGGAAAGGTCATAATACCATGGATTTGTCTAAACGGATTTCATGATCATCAAGGCAAGAAGTCCAAAGATATGATTATTAGGTTCGAAGATTAGATATAAGCAAGACTATGGACGATAGTCTAGCGGATTTAGACGGATGGCATCCCAAAATTGGCTAAGAATGGATTGGTATTTCCCCTAGGTAGAGGATTAGATCGGATTATTTCCCCCAGGCAAGGGATCGAATCAGATCACTATGGATCAGATACTCAACTCAATAATTAATTCAATGGAAATCAACCAATATCTCAACAAACACTTGGGAACTAGGCAAACAATTATGGAAATGTGAAGAGGAAGTGAAGGGGGACCGTGATAGGCGATCGTCGACCCCCATTCACATCCTCTAGGGATCGGTGTCGATCCCCCTGTAGGGATCGAGGCCGATTCCTCTTAACGGCCCTGATGGGCCCTATTTTGTCTAGATTGGTCCGTCTTGGCCTCGGTCTTCTGCATGTGAATTTTCAACGGCATATTTCATCATCTTCCCATATAAATACCAGATCACTGGCTCAAGAAAAAGGATCTTCTTACTTGCTCTCTTCATCTTCTTATCTTGGTTACACTCTTCCCTTTTTATTACTCGAAACCAAATCATTGTAACTGCAATCAACATCATAAATAAAAGGAAATTTTTTGGAGTGAATGTAGGCTGGTGTATTCCAAGCCACTAAATTCCCTTGTGTTCATTTTCTTACTCTTTCAATTTTATTCTTCACATTTTATTCTCTGTTTCACTCTATTTGGATTTAGTTATTGGATGATGGTGCTTTCACATACTGATTGGGTGTCGGTGGCTATTCTTTTTAGCCAACACTTTGATGCTTTCACTGAGAAGGTTTACACCTACAGATTTGGAAGTTTGGATACTTAGATCTAGGGAGCAATGATTAGGCAATCTACAAGGAAAACGCCCGTAGATAAGAGTCACTACGGAGGAATTCAGGAGGTATCCTCACGAGTTGAAGCTGATCAACCCTCCATCTACATCACTAGGAACGAGATATGATGAAGGCGATGCAGCAGCGGATGATAAAGAGGCAAGAACAGATGATGCAACATTTCCTCAAGCAAACTGGACAAGCTGGGGCACAAAATTAGAGCAGCGGAAGCTGTAGTAAATCAGAACTGGGAGCATGGAAACGAAGCCAACGGGCAGGAGATTGCAGTGGAGCAGCCAGGGGTAACCCCCGGCAACAATAGGGGATCGACACCGATCATACAATAGGGATGGGTACTTGTCGTCCGGGACTTGAGGGCATGTCCCTGGGTCTAGTCAGTTCGGATGTCAGTATTAGTGGTCTATGCTGTTCGGTTGGATGCGAATCGGAATACGGATGCACGTCTAGAGGAGTATGTTCCGAAATACCCTCGTGGAGTCGAGGTAGGCTTAATATGGACTGGAGACCACCTATGAATGAGAATGATAGAATTGTTGAGTTGGTACATTAGATAATGGGAGGCGGATTGTCCAATAGGAGTCTGGAAGATGTCAATCAGAGTCCATTTACTTTGAAGATCGAAAATGCTAGGAAACCACCAAAGTTCAAACTACCAACACTGGAGGTATGTAATGGAAAGTTAGATCCTACAATGCATATGATGAGATATATCTGGCATATGGAAGTGCTAGGGGCATCGAAGGAAGTCAGGGCGAGATGTTTTCCTTCATACTTGACGAAATTAGCTTTGCTTTGGTTTAGGCAGCTAGAGAATGGATCAATCAAGATATGGAACAAGCTGGTGGATAGGTTTATAAAACAATTTTGAGTCCATATTCATGACCGAAGGATGTGATGACATTGGTGGCACTAAAACAGAGGACAGGAGAGTCCCTGCGGAGTTTCTTGACACGACTAAATGCAATAGTGGTTTCGATGGATCGGCCAGATCGATCAATGGTTTTAATGGTAGCAGTATCTGGGATTGCCGATGACACGGACTTTAAGATTGCACCAGAATGAGATCCACCAACGAATCTTAGGAATTTTACCACAAAGCGGAGAGGTTCCTGTGGCAGGAAGACACACGAACCGACAAACATAAAGTAAACGCTGTGCGAGGTGAAGGACCATCCGGAGAAGGGTCTAGTAAGGATAAGGGTAAACAAAAAAGGAAGGATAAGGGTAAACGAAAAATGGACGATGAGTACGTGGATTGAATAGGCAAAGGAAAGAATGGGAGCTGAAGTTCTCCTCTTGTTCGTAATTGATGGATAGCTTGGAACGGACTTATCTGAACACAATGGGGCAATTCCCTTATCGAAAGCCGACAAGGAGGGATCCTATGGAGCGGGAACATTGATCTGGAAAATATTTCTTATTCCACGAATTGGATGGGCATACCATGGATGAATGTAGGCACTTACATGATATGGTTGAGGAACACGTCAGAAACGGCAGGCTACCGCAGTACATGAGGACTCGGGTAGCGACGATGGAAAAGGAGCAGCTATCGTCCGCATCAAATGGAAATGGCCTTGGATCGAGGTCACATATCGTCATTTCCCGATCGAGACGACATGAACTAAAATAAATAATAAACTTTACAATAAAACGGCTAAGTCACTTACACATGTACGGGACCGAGGTCGGACCCTAGGCATTCTCTAAGATGGATGATAAGCCTTCATGCCCAGAGAGGCAATATTTGGTTTTCCTTGTTTTCTGGTGTTTTGGCTATAAGAACTTAAATTTAATATTTTAATTTAAATTAGCATTAATGTGATGAACAAAATAGGTCATGCTTGCCCTGACTGGAGAGATAGGGCGATAACCACAAGGTGTGAGTCCCTTCGTTGAAGAGTGACATGATGAATTCGTACGTCATGGATTAAACCCTAGACCGTAGGGTCAAGGCTGAAGAAAGGAAGTTAGTAGGGAATTGATCGCTTGATGTCCCTGACCGAAGAGTTAGGGAATAGATTGCAATAAGTGTGTCTCCTCATCAAAGAGCGATAGGATCGACTTACCTATCACTGTTCACCCTTTCATTGGATAGTGAGTGGATGGGGATCAGCAAGGGTCCGGAGATATAATGATCGGCCTAGGAAGGCCAAGACATCGCTTTATGTCCAAGGACGCTGAACCAGAGTGCAAGAAGTAATGCTGCTTTGTTGGAGGGCGATAAGATCAGCTTACTTATTGTTGTTCCCCTTTCACTAGAGAGTGAAGGATGGGGTCTAGCAAGAGCTCGAAAAGGCTATGATCAGTCCAGAAGGGTTAAGACATTGCTATATTCCCCAAAAGGGACATAGTGCAGGGAGTGAGTCGCTTCATCGAAGAGTGACATGATTGACTCACTCATCGTTAAGTTTGGATTGAACTTGGCAAGGGTCCGTTGTGACCATTGATAGGTCCGAAGATACCATAAACTCAGATAACAATCTAGAGAGATCGTAGATTGGCTTACTAACTTCCAAGATTTCAAATGGTTATGGATTTGTACATTGACCCGAAAAGGTCATGGATTTGGCTAACGACCAGAATAGGTCAAGGATTTGGGTAATGATCCGGTGAGATCGTGGATTTGGTTACTAGCTTTGGATGGATATGGATTTGACTAAGGATTTTGAATGGTTTTAGAACTGGCCATCGACTTGGAGTAGTCACGGATTTCACTAATAATCTAGAGAGATTGAGGATTCATCATGCAAAAATTAACTCTCGGGCGAACATGGGGCGGTTTATGGCATTCATTTTGGCACAGGACTGGATTCTGGATTGGAAGATTTGGATGTCGATGGATTATGGATTTCAGAATTATGGCAATTCAAAACACACATTCCTATCGAAAGGCATGTTTTGGAGGGCAAATTTTATCCCGCCTTTTAGCAAGGTCATTGTTTGCATCAAAAATTAGCACAAACACCCAATAAAGATTTTGCAGAGAAATAAATAAAGAAAATCCAATGAAAAAAGAGGAAACAAGTAATTAAATAAAAGAATATAAGCAATAACGAGAACATAATGATGTATAGTGGTTCAATGTTGAAGCCTACGTCTACTTTGGAGAAATAACTTTATTAAACACTTGAATTGCTGAGTACAGAGGGATGGATCAGGTATGATCCATAGTTACGATGGAGTACAAAGGAAACAACAGTGTCTAGATCCCGAAAATGAGCAATCAAGTCTATATTTGGAGGGGAAGATGATGAAATATCTTCTTGAAATTTCGGCAGCGGAGTCTCTAGATCCAAAAGAAGTCACGGTATCGATCGCGGGTCCCACATCATTTACAATAATGATTGGTACAATCATTTTATGAGCTCCTTTTGGCATGCAATCAATATGGTAGGCTCCACTCTTCAATATATTGACATTCCTAAAGTTTCATATGTAATGGCTTGTAGATTTTGAGATATCTATCGTTTTCCACCGAGTTGAACTGTAATATCGATACAGTACGATCCATAATTGGTGAATATGGATCATACCCGATCCAATTTCAGTAAACGATATCTTTTCATATTTTTTCATTCTATCGAGTCCATCTTCTGCTTTCTCTTCACCGATGCTTTATATTATCATCTGTGCCTGATCTCCGGGGTTTGTGATTGTTAATCTGACTTATCGGTCCCAATGACAGTCGAGTCTAACTTGTCTTGTCAGTCTGAATATAGCCAGGCTAAAAGTCTTGATAACGGCCATGATATCATGGATTCGGCTAAATGGATTTTGTGATCATCAAGGTAGGAAGCCCAAAGAAAGGATTATTAGGTTTGAAAGAGAATGGATGATAATCAAGCATATTCAAAAAAAGGGCATCTTAGAATTAGCTAAGCATAGATTGGTACTTTACCTAGGTAGTGGATCGGATCAGATTACCTTCCCTGGGCAGGAGATCAGATTGGATCACTATGGATATGGATACTCAACTTAGCAGATAAACTCAATAGAAATCGGTCAAAATTTCAACAAACACCAGAGGAATCAAGTAGACAACTACGGAAACACTAAAAGGAAGTGGCGGGGGACCATCATAGGGCATCGCTGACCCCCATTCACATCCTCTAGAGATAGGTATCGATCCCCTATAGGAATCTGGGCCAATCCCTTGATAGGGATCAAAGCTGATCCCTCATAATGGCGCTGATAAGCCCTATTTTTCTAGATCTTTCCTTCTTGGCCTTGGTCTTCTGCATGTGGATTTTCAGTAGGATATTTCGTCATCTTCTCTTATAAGTAGACAACTACGGAAACACTAAAAGGAAGTGGCGGGGGACCATCATAGGGCATCGCTGACCCCCATTCACATCCTCTAGAGATAGGTATCGATCCCCTATAGGAATCTGGGCCAATCCCTTGATAGGGATCAAAGCTGATCCCTCATAATGGCGCTGATAAGCCCTATTTTTCTAGATCTATCCTTCTTGGCCTTGGTCTTCTGCATGTGGATTTTCAGTAGGATATTTCGTCATCTTCTGCAAAGGATAAGGAGTGGTTATCGTTGTGTCACTTTTGTCAGGTAAGTAATGCCATATATGCCAGTCCCATAAAAGAAACCGCGCGGTCGTAGCTTCTTTTTGCAGTAGCGGTCAGGCGCCTTTGGCCAAAGCTCGTTGCATTAAGAAAATGAAACTTCGGAAGGTACAGGCAAATGAGGTGGAAGACAATCGGGGGAACTTGCTAGGGAATGGACCGTTGGCCGAGGCACTAAACCATTGGGAGACATCTATATGTTGGGTAGTTTTCTATTGTAATTGTTCATGGATGACCACATGGGCATTCCTTTGTTCATGCATTACTGGTGCTAGGTGGCCCACTTAGATAGGAGTTCTAGCCATTGGACCTGGTTGCGGGCTTCTTGAAATGGGCGAGCCTAGGTACCAGCTTCTTTAAACACATGGGCCAAAGTGTAGGCCAAGATGCAAGCTAGGCGTGGTCTAGGATGTTGACTGTTTGGAATCATGCAGGCCGGTAGAACAACGTGGGTCGGCGCATTACACACTTATGAGAAAATCGAGCAATAATTAGAATCTAAATTTACCAACTTTTCAGAAGAAGCTGCTTGCAATAATAATGGCCAAAAAATGGTCCTAGCACCTTTTGGGTAGGAAATTTGTCACTAAACATAACCACCAAAGTCTTAAATACCTTTTAAAGCAAAGACATGCAACAAGTACTCGGTATAAGTGGTTATCCAAACTTTTGGCCTTAATTACATAATACTTTATAAACCAAGAAGAGAAAACTTAATTATGGACTCCTTATCTGATGCCATGAAAATCAAAATGGCTCGCCCCGTCTTTAATTGCAAGCAACATCCACTGTACAAAGTAATTGGCTATAAAAGATTAAAAAACATAACAAAAGAAAACCCATACTCTCTAACCATTGACGGGACAATCAAGGGAACACACCAAACTCATGCAAGTATTGGTAAAGAGAATGGCTTTACTTTTGTAAAGGAAGGATTATTATAAGTACTAATGCAACTAAAACCAAAATTAGACTTCCAGAAGAATTTCATGCTTTGCCTCTATTTGAAAACTCAGGAATAATTGGAATCCTACATAGAATCAAACAAGATTTCAACTAGCAAGGCATTAAAAATGATGTTCAAATCATCATTTCTTCTTGTGGTACATGCCAAAGAACAAAGTCAGAAAATGTCAACATACCAGGGTTACTCCAGCCTCTACCCGTACTAAACCAAATTTGGGAAGATGTAGTCATTTATTTCATTGTGCAGCTACCCAAATTCCATACATATTCTGTCATTATGGTAGTCATTGATAGACTCTCTAAGTATGCACATTTTATGCATCTACGACATCCATATTCTGCACTAGTGGCCACTCAAATATTCTATGATAATATTGTAAAGCTTCGTGGTATTCCTAAATCCATTGTCAGTGATCAAGAACCCATATTCACAAGTGACTTCTGACAAGAATTGTTCATATTGCAAGGATGTAAGCTCGGCTTAAGTAGTGCATATCATCCACAATCAGATGGCATCTTCGAAGTTACAAATAGAACATTAGAATGTTATTTAAGATGCTTCTACAGTCATAAACCAAAAGAATGAGTTAAGTGATAGCCTTGGAAGAGTTATGGTACAACACAACATGAAAAAGTGCAACAAAAGTGTCACCATTTGAAATTCTGAATTGAAGGAAACCGCTAAATTGCCGAGTTATGTTCCAAAATTGCAAAAATGCAAAGAGTGAAAGAAGAATTGTTCTCTAGAGACATATCAATGCAACTCTTAAAAGATAACATAAATAAGGCAAGAGAAAGAATGAAGATAAATGCAGATAGAAACAGAAGCTTTAGGGAATTCAAAGTTGATGACTGGATCTTCCTAGTATTACAACCCTCTAGACAGATCACTCTAAGCTCCATGTAGACACACAAGCTATCGCCTAAGTAATTTGGGTCATTAAAGTGGTAGAGAAGATAGGTTTAATTGGATATAAACTATTACTTTCCCCTCAAGCAAAAATCCACCTTATTTTCCATGTCTTTCAACCGAAGAAATGAATTGGAAGTAACAAGCCTATAAAGGCGGTCTTTACCATCATATGATATCGAGATTATCCGTGAAATAAAAAAAATTCTAGCAAGGAGAATGGCTAAAATAAAGAACAAAATACCACCCAAGTACTCATCAAATGCAACAAATGGCCGAAGAAGATGCTGCGTACGAAAACTATTGGGAATTAGTGGCGAAATTCCCTACTTTTCCCAACCTTGAGACAAGGTCAAATCTTAATAGGGGAGGTGGTTGTTACATTTCCAATGCTCTACCACCTAACTCACCACCCAATGCCAACCAAAGCTTGCTAGAGGAAGGAACTAGAGAGCAACAGAAGCAAGAAAGTCTACTTGGAAGCTTAGAAATGAATGCACACTCAACCGATACATTGTGCACCTGTGCACAAGCACTGCAAGGAAATGAAGTGAAGAAGATGTCTGGAATAGTTCTCGATGAGGTCAAGGCATCATTTTAAGTTTTTCCTTTTCAAAGTGTAACTCCTTCCTCTCGTCACTGCCAACTTCTACTCCTCCACTTTTTTGTTCATTAAATCACCACCATGCCAAAATCTCACCACAGAACCACAACCGGACTCTATCACAACGATTGTGAAGGCATGAAATGTTTATTGTATAACAGAATATTTACCAGAAAACAAAGATATTTTTCTCATGCAATATCCGATTAAGCTAAAAATTAGCTTAGTTAAGTAATGTTCTAACATACAATAAATATTTTTGATATTTTATATACAAAGTTGATTTGTACTATATAATTTACGTTTTTTTTTTACTTGTGAGAAAATATCAAATTTTATTTATTATTTTTATTAGACTTGACAGTTGAAGTATAAATTAAGCCAACATTTCATTCATCGAGATTAGCAGTTGATACGTGTGACTAATCGAAATATGTACTTTATTTAATTAGTTTAAAATTCAAAAATCACCCATTATTAATGAGATAAAGATGAACTAGAGGGTCTCAAATTATAATTGTCGAAGAAAAAGTCACCACCGACAAATTAACCATTTGAATAAGCAATCAAAACTTAAAACAACAAATCGTGGGTAGGAAGAGGACACCACAATTATGAGGTTCAACGTAGGGAAATTTGTTTGATTAATGGTTTAGGAATTATATGATACAAGAACCAAGGTTGCAAGAACTAAATGGTCATCATTATACATATTTAATTTAAAATTTATTATCTATATTTTTATGCATCGCTACTTCTATATTTATGTATTAGATATATAAATATACAAAAATATGATCACTTTTAATAATAATATATTAGTAATACATAAAAACATGGATAAAAATATCCAAATTAAAAGTCTCTGATGACAACCATTTTAATTTAAATCCAACTAGAAATAATTAGTAGCGATTAAAATTTCACTAAATCTCAAAACATTTTTTGTTCCTCTTTCCTATTTTTTGTATACACATACTAAATCGTATTGTTTAATATTAAATGAATATTCTACAAATTAGAAAAATCTGCTACAAACTACGACCTCCACTACAAAATACACACTGTTTAGCGACGGCAAAAAGCCGTTGGCGGCCGTCGCTAATAGCCGTTGTAAAATACCTCGTTGCAACTAAAGGAAGCGACGGCCTTAGCGACGGCTCCGTTGTTCATTTTGCAACGGCTCGTAACGGCTAAATGTCCACGTGGAAGCTACCGTTAGGTTGTTGGTTTCCCGGGTTGTCGCTGCAAACCGTTGCAATTCGTTACAACATAGCCGTCGCTTATTTTGACCAAATGGTCGTCGCTAGCCGTCGCAAGCCGTTGCAAACCTGAAAAAAAATTCCAGCCAATTTTCAGCACCTTCAACCCTCAATCTCAATCAATCCAAATAATATAATTCCATCATTTCACATATATAATACCATTCCATCGTACCATATAATCAATATCAACACAACCAAATCATCAAATATTGCATATTCTAACATATATTTACAAAATCATATAAGAAAATCAACATAACCAAATACGAAAATCTATCAAACCAAACCACATTGTTCAAATATCAATCACAACAACCAAAATATCAAACCCACCAAAACACTAAGTATCAATCACAACATCCATATATATACACATCATAATATGTACACAAATATATATATAAATCATACCTATGTCCAAATCAAACCAGCTAACCATCATCATCACCTACACCTTCTTTCCCAGACATTGACTCATGCTCCTGATAGAACGCAGCAATACGCTCATCTATCTGTGTCGCCAACTGACTCTTCCGCCAATCATTGAGGTTAGCCAATTGAGTTTGCATCCCAGCAATCTCTTCCTCATCTATGGATCTCTTATATGACCTTTGGAAATTAAGAGCCTGTGAAATAATTCAAGTGAATAAGAAGTTCATGGCATACAATAACAATACGATAACTCAAGTCATTGGTAATAAACTCAAGTGAATAAGAAGTTCATGGCATACATGTTTCTACAGTGTAAATGTTGAGTACATACCATATTGCCGAAACTGTGACACTTGTTTTGACTTGTCGGTTCAATGATTGAATCCCATATCCGATTACACTCATCAACCGTAAGCGAATCTCGTCCACTCGCTTGTATCGCTCGTGCATACTCTGCGTTATATCTCTCCTACCATTACGAATAGATATTTGACATAATTGTTATACAATTTACTTATTTACTGTGAAATAAACGAATATAAAATATTTTCATTACAGAAATAAACATATTTACCATTACAGAAGTAGCCTTGTTGTCCCACCAATCATATGAAACATTCACATCCTTATCTGTATGCTCCACTGCACGTGTGACTCTGAAAACCTCAGCCATTGTGGGCTCCCTACCATACTTTTTCCACTGAATATATACAAGAATATGTTATATTGATAATTTGCATGAGTATATACAAGAATGCATTATATACAGGAATAGAATATGTGGTAAAGAGAAACTAGTAAATATTTACACGCATAACATAAATATTGGTAAATTTATTTACCAATTCCCTCCTATGTTGCTGGGAGGATTTCGAGCCACCACGATGTAAAGCGGGATTTTGTTCCTATTAGCCTTGTTTCTTTCCGACAATTCCTATTAATTTATACACAATATTAAGTAAAATAATTCAACACATTTAAATGTAAAAATATAGTGACAATATAGCTCTGAGTGCTTCAGATTCCCAATATTGTTGCAATCCATCCCAAACATCATCCCCCATCCAACTTGGCTTTTTCCCTGAACTCTTAGCCCGCGACGGAGTCTCTCTGTAATTTTTCCACATTTTTTTATTCCAATGATTTACAAAAACATCCATATCATGCGGATCCACACGTACAGCTGCCTACATATTGAATTATCATACTTGTTATGTAAAAGAGATTGCATAATTAAAAAACAATCAGCAAAACAGAATACGTAAAGCTGATATCATAAGGCATGATGGCATATTGTTTTTGGTTTCATATAAGGCATAACTATATATTGCAAAATTGTATTTACCATAACATCAGCCCATATTGCGTTTTTTATATGTGTAGGAATGTTATCCCATTAAGGCCAACACCCGGACATCCTACTCTTGTATCCTCCTCCGATACTTGCAAAATGAAATCGGACGGCTCCACCTCGAACCCTCTATAGAAATGTTGATGTATATATTCAATATATTTCATATAATATAATTCAAATAAGTTTGATACATACCCATCACTTTTCGGAACTATCTCTGCAACTCGATGGAGATCTGGCTCAGAGGTACTCGGACCTGCTTCAAGTGAAGGTGACTGAGATGTACTACGTCGATCACGTCGTTTATCAGACATAACTGACAAACATATATACAATATCACATAATCGTTAATCAATATCATCAATCAATATCATAGGCATCACATAATCATCAATAATCATCACATAATCATCAATCAATATCACATTACATAAGCATCACATAATCATCAATCAATATCACATAATCGTTAATCATCGCATAATCATCACATAATTATTAATCAAGTGATAATCATCACATAAACATCCTCTGCACATAGTCATCGACAAAAGCGTACATGAAATGAATAATGCATAACTCAGAATGATACAGATCTTATACAGTCATCATTATTATTACATAGCTCAGAATATTACAGAACATAGTCATTATTTTTAATACATAGCTCACACTTATACAACAAGCGATGCCATCTATGATCAGTCTTCGTCATATTCTGATTCAGACTCGGTCTCGTACTCTATATCATTTTCTTCGGTACTTACAAATGCATCTATTAAAACATTTGATTCATCAGTCAACGATACTACATCAATGTCATCGGTTATCATTATTTCAGCATTTGGCTCGAGACCCGCTTGATATGCTGCTTCATTTGGAATATTATTTCCATCAAACGTATATCTTGCCTTCGTTTTAAAAACAGCCCACCAGTTTGCTTTATCTTTTTTTAAGGACGGATATGGAGCAAAATAAACTTGTAAAGCTTGCTTAACTAATACAAAAGGATCAAACTTATAGTAATGCGATGTATGCCTTATTTCAGTTAGCTTATAATATTTGTGCACGTTAATTCCAGAGCCAGGAACATTGCTAAACCAGTTGCATTTGACTAAAAAACTTTCTCTGCAGGTTGTATATAATATGTCAACTCTAAAACTTGTGTTAAGATGCTGTACAAATCTTTTATATGCTCCTCTGGATCATCACTTCTTTTGACAAATACACCACCGTTATATGTTAATTTTTCAGCCCTGTAATCTTTGGTGTTGAATTTAAATCCATTGACGAAGAATATTGGATAAGTCTTGACATTTCGTTTTGGTCCGATAGCAAGATAATGTAATCCTTCGTCAACAACACAGTTTTCTGTATCATGAACGTAGTTTGAAAACCATCCAGCAAATTGTTTACTAAGATCGCCAGATGGATGTTGTGATTCGTATATGCTGCAAATATGTATTATCTTCCTTTATAATTAATATATACATGTATAATTGAATTATATATAAATTCATAATTACCTGACAAAAGGTGCAACTTCAGCACAATTTAAAAGAACATATGTGTGTGCCACATGGTAATCTCTATCATCTAATCATATTTTCATACATTTTCCAGCAGGTCTTCCATGTTGTCTAAAAATTGATGACATTGTTTGAGAAGAACCCTGCTGAATAGTGTCTTCATTACGGGGAACACTTACAAACGATAAGTTCACATCGTTACTGAAGTAATGTGAGAAAAAAATGAAGCTTCTTCTTCAAAGTACGATTTGCAAATTGAACCTTCTACTTGTGCTTTTTGTCTAATTTTTTTCTTCAAATGATTCAGGTACCTAAAACAAAATTAATTAAATTCATAGTGGAACAAAAACAGAAATTAATTAAATTACCTCTCAAATGGATACATCCATCCATATTGCACATGACCACGAAGGAGTGCATCATATGGAAGATGAACAGGTAAATGCTCCATTACATTAAAAAAACCAAACGGAAATATTTTCTCCAGTTTGCAAAGAAGTACAGGGATTTCTGCTTGAAGTTTACGTATACGATCTACCTTTAACGTCATAGAACAAAGCTGTTTATAAAACATATTCAATTCTGTTATAACACTCCATATTTTTGTAGGCAGCAGTTCTTTGAAAATCATGAGAGAAAAAATACTCCATCATAATGTGGCAATCGTGACTTTTCATCCCACTCAATTTGTTGTTTTTAAAGTCAACACATCTACGGAGGTTAGAAGAAATCCCATCAGGACATCTAAGTCCTTCCACCCACTTTAGAACGAGTTTTACTTGCTTATTGTCTAGTTCATAGCATGCTTTGGGTTTCTTATTATCGTCGTATAATTGAAGTTCGGGCCGCTTACAAAAGTGTAATATATCACGTCTTGAATTCACATCGTCCTTGGTTTTCCCCTTCACATTCAAAATTGTATTAAACACGTTGTCAAACACGTTTTTTTCGTTGTGCACGAGGTCAACGTTATGTCAGAGTAGGAGATTTTTCCAGTACGGTAACTCTCAGAATATACTTTTCTTGCACCAGTTATGAATATCTGATTTACCTGGAATCTCAACCTGTACCCTAGTTTCATGTATCTTTGGGTAGTCTTTTACAATTTCATATACCTCTTCACTTGTCCAAACCTTAGGTGGTAGCATACTCTCTACTCTGTTAGCTTTAAAGTTCTTTTTATCCGTTCTAAATTTATGATTGATATGTAGAAAACACCGATGATAGTCAAACTAAGAAATTTTCTTTCCATACTTTAATGAAAATGCTCGTGTTTCATCCATACAATAAGTACAAGCTAGACGTCCAGATGTGCTCCAACCTGAAAGCATGCCATACGTTGGAAAATCACTAATAGTCCATAATAAAGAAGCAAACATAGAAAATTCCTTTTTATCGAAATTTCGTACGTTTCAACTCCTTCATGCCATAGTGTTTTCAACTCGTCGATTAGTGATTGTAGATAAACATCAATTCCTTGAGTCGGATCATCGGAACCGGGAACGACAATCGTTAGAAACATATATGGAGTTTTCATACACATCCATGGAGGTAAATTATAAGGAGTAATAATAATAGGCCATGATGAATATTTACTACCAAACTAAGAAAATGGCGAAAATCCATCCATACATAAGCCTAGCCTAACATTACGGCTCTCTGCCGCAAATTCAGGATAAGTCTTATCGAAATGTTTCCATGCTTCTCTATCAGATGGATGTATCAAAGTTTCTTCTTCTGGTGTTCTCACAGTGTGCCATCGCATAGGACATGCTATAACAGAAGATGCATATAACCGTTGAAGTCTGGGAGTGATGGGTAAATAATGCATCCTCTTATATGGAACTTCTTTTCCTTTCTTTTTTCTTGGTTTGTATCTTTCCTCGTTACATATTCTGCATTTAGTAAGATGAGCGTCTTCTTTCCAATACAGCATGCAATCTTTTACACGTGTATCTATCTTCTGGTACAGCAATCCAAAAGCAGACATA
Source organism: Allium cepa (assembly GCA_030765085.1). Taxonomy (NCBI): domain Eukaryota; kingdom Viridiplantae; phylum Streptophyta; class Magnoliopsida; order Asparagales; family Amaryllidaceae; genus Allium; species Allium cepa. Next base: position 618,154,397 of record CM060931.1, read on the forward strand.
AGTTTTTTTACTTTATAATGACTATCACACATCAAATTATTAGGTGGCATGTGTCATTTTGATGTTTGTACAACTGCTGTAAATGCAGCTTTTGTAAGATTAAATTTCGATTTCATAGTGATGTATTCGATGGTTACAAATAATTCGGTTCCGCTTGTACATCCATCCCACAATGGCCTCTTAGCATAATCCAATAAATCATAAATAAAAATTAGCTTCCGCGGTCGGCTCTTCGTCAACATTTTCGTTCCCATCATCACTTGGTCAAAAGTAGGAAACATTGATCATGCATCATCTTGCACCATGCTTTCTATAGGATTGATCATAGTATTATAGTCCTCTAACACTACAGGATTAGGTGTAGGTTGAACAAGTTCTCCATGACAATCTCATAAGTAATTATTCGGCACAAAACCAAATTTGTACAAATGTACTTCTACTACATCTAGTTTCCAATGCTTCAAATGTTTGCACTTACTACAGGACAACGAATGTCTACGTTATTTCGATTATTAGATTGAGCAGATATAATAAATACGTGTACACCGTTACAGAAACGTTCTTTTATTGATCCTTTCATACCTTTTCGAGGTTCATACATCCAACTACGATCGAAAAAATAATCGAACATATTTCCTGATTTGAAAAATGTAGGTTAGAAGATTGAATAAAACACTTCATATTAAAGTCTTGTAAAAATTCATATATAACCCTTTACTATTTTAACAAATTCAAATAAATACTGCATTAAAATTTTCAATTCTTAAGTTTATTGTTTTTTTACTTTGACGGTCGGTTATTCTACTTTCCATTACAAACACAATAACGTAATCATATTTTATAAATCATTTCAGGTTAAACGATTCTATAAAATTTCGACAGCACTTCCCTTTTTTCCCTGTATCGTGCACAAATGAGTGTACACAGGGAAAAAAGAAAGTGCCATCGAAATTTTTTGAGCCGTTTAAACTGAAATTATTTATAAAATATGATTACTTTATTGTGTTTGTAACTTGTCCAAATACTAGAAAAAATCCAACAAATGTTGTATCAGATGAATATAGACGTCCGTTCTGTGGAAAAACAAATATCCATATAACGATCATATATAACACTTGTCAGACGGGGACAAAAATTCTCTAAGGGGTTCACATAAATAAAAAAATATATTAATATTGAAGTGTTAGTGGTCTGTAGTGAAATAATGATCTTAAACTTTTTTAGTAATGAGGCCAAATAGAATTCGTTTAATTATGAATCAAAATCCATGAGAACTATCAGTAACTCGGAAAATATGTCTTATCCTACAAATGGGAACTATGAGTTACTATTTTAACAATTACAAAAACTATTTTATAAAATTGATTTAATGTTATTTTATAAACTACAAAAACTACAACTACAAAAAGTACAAAAACTATTTTATAAACTATTTAATGTTATTATATTCATTTCTTCATTTTTTACAAAATCGATTTTACAAGAATATTTATTGTTGTTATTTTCATTTCTTAATTTTCTACAAAATTTGATTTCAATATAATATTTATTGTTGTTATGCTCATTTCAAAATTATATAATTCATTTAACCATTTAAATATTTTATTTAATACATTTGAAATTTCAAAACGTATTTTAAAATTCAGCTAAAAATTTAATTTTTTTTATTGATTTTGTAAACGAAAATTAGATGTTAGCACTTGTAATAAACTATAATAATTTAATTTTATACTAACAACTAATACTTAGAAAGCACACACGCTAATTAAATAAAAAATATTACTTCTGTCTAACTGTACCAATCTAGCAGCATATTAATCAACAATTGTAAATTAATGTTTGAGCAAACTATAATAAACATTATTCTAATTAACTATAATAAATATTCGCGTAAACTTAATTATATATCCACATCAATCGGTAATCTACACTAACTTTTGGATTATAAATAAACCCTAATTTTTAATTACGAATTAAACAATCAAACCACTAATTGATATCACCAACTCAACAAATACAATATTATCATTAACTACTACATAATAACAAACCCATAATTAACTAATTTGCCGTATTAGGGTTCTTAACATATCCCCAAATCAATCAATACGCTACTATGAATAACTATTAACGCGTAGTCATCAATTTCTGTAACGACCCGAAATTTTCATCCCGAAATTTTCAGATAGTTATGAAAAAGAAGAAAGAGATAGAAAAAGAAGAAGAAGATCAGGAAACAACATCTCACATTCGCAGCGGATAAAATATAATAATAAATAATAACAGTTTATAAAGAATAATGCTCTTTCGATTACATTTAAATACATCAGAGTTACACATTTATACAGACACATGATATACAATTATCATGTCACAAATATACAGAAATAAAGTACAGCGGAAACACTTCATACGTTCGTGCCATCCAGCTCGCCTCCTGAGCTCCAGAACGTTCCTACCTGAAAATCTGTAATACTCGGTCTGACCCGAGCATTACACCAAAGTAACACCTGGGTCAGGCTGGAAACCAGCGTGAGTAAACCCATCCAACATGGAATACAAAGCATATAACTTATATAGAACCCGGGTAACTCATATCAATTCACAAAGCCATAATTCATTATAGACATCACTTACTTCACATATAAGTTTGTAAATACCGAAGATTTAGATTTAAAATAGTCCAATTCCTCCAAATCACTTCACTCCAGCATATAGATTTTACATATCAATCTATAAAAAAAATTCGAATTGGTTTTGGGTATTTCCTAATACCCGACCCCGGTCTCTTCAAGTCTCATGTCATCCTAACCCAAATTTTCCAAACGAAATACACAACACTCCATATCAGATATATCAAGTTATTCCAAGCATCCAATACCATTCAATCATCCATAAGCAAATTTGATCACTTCCAAATTAATTCAGTCGATTCTAATTGAATTTCTAACCCCAATCACTTGGATTCCTTCGTTTAACATTAATTAATTTCCATTCAATTAATCAATCATTCCCCCATTATTCATCTTAATTAGCCACCCTGGATTAATTATCCTTCAATTACATTCAAGTAAGTAACTTTAATTAACTTCACAATGTTAATTATTCTTAACCAAAATCAATAAGAATCTTAATTACTTCAAAATTTAATTAACTATAATAATTACATTAATCCATAATTACTTATATTATTAAATTTCTCATAAGTCGCCTATTTTTTTTGATTAATTAATCTTAATTAATCAATCTTTTAATTACATCATTAACTATATAAATTAATGATTTCCAATTATATTTTAATTTGTTCTAATCTAAATTAATTACTTCAATTCAACCACAGTATTTATCATTCTCGATTAATCTCAACTTGTAACTACTATCTTTTTATTACTTCTTTAAATAAATTAATTAATCCTTAATTAATTATCTTGAATAATCTCTTGATTTGTCTCACAAAGTATTGTATTTTATTAATTACATTAAGTAATTACATATCAATTCACCCGTTTATTATTCTAAATTAATTAAACGTAATTAATTAACTTCAACCTCCATTAATTAATTCAAATCCTTAATTACTAAATTAATCAACCTAAATCATTAATTAATTTAATTAATTAGCTATCTACTTAAATTACCCTTCTAATCTAATGAATCACAAATCATTAAGCCTTTACTAAATTTGGAAACATTTTCCTATTTATGATTGAAGGTTAAAACAATCTAAAACCCGAATACTTCGAGTCAAGCAACAATTAACACAAGAATCAACCAAAACCAAAGTCACAGGATCATAGTTTACAATGCACATCAATCAATTCAATCATGCAAACAAATATTTAAATTTAACCATTTAAATTTAAATAAAAATCCAAAAGGGTGAGATTTCCTCGCCTTTGATTTTTCAATCCAAATCCGATCTCGATTTGTTTCCTCCAGATTTAAACCTTGTAAACACAGTTATATGATTTATTAATATTTACATAATCGATCAATCAACTATCCCTCTTTTACAATTTTTATTTAACTAATAATTTAATCTAATCTAATAATTCCTCTAAACAAATCTTTTAGTGACCAAATAAATTAAATATGTCAATTGTAAAATTTTATTACAAATCCCTTATAAAAATTTCTTTCAAAGTCTTATAAAAATTTCTAGAATATATATAAATAAATTTTTCTTTATTACTTCAGAATACAAATTATGATTAACAGATAATAAATTACCTTACTGCCGACGAATGTCGAATCTCTATAGCAAATATCACTCAACCACCAGACCACTGTACTCCATGCATACATCTTATGTCAATAACCACCCTGCTACCTCAGAGGACATCAAATACCTCAACAACATCAACTAAACATCAACTTGCACAAATCATCACTGCCAAACGCCTCACCATCGACGACCACGGCGCACAGTCCCGTGCCTCATTAGGCCATGTTGCCTCCTTCACTCATCACTGTCACAGCGACGCATGGAGTCGAAACACTCCTAGCTAGCATCCTCGAATAACCCTAGACGAGAGATGTCGCAAGTCGAGTTTCGTTACTTCGTGAATTTCGAAATTGGGTTTCAGAAATTTCGGGAAAAAGAAATGCGTTCGAGATTCTAAAGGTGAACGCGGCCATGATTTATGAAACGAAGAAGGTGATTTTATTTTCCGAAATTGGATTTGAGGATCGAATTGAAGATGAGAAATCGATTTTGAATAGGCTTCGGCCATTAAAAAAATTTTCCTCCTTTTTTTAGTGAGTTCGAACTCGACTTTTGCTGTTTGAAGACTAGAGGACGGAGATAAATACCAATTTAGGGAAGCTTCTTGAGTACGCGTTTATTAAAAAAATTAAATATTGAAAATATCTCGTTGCATAACGTGAAATCCCGAACCCCGAATCAGACATGCCGACAGACGCTTATAGGGTTTTACCCGCATTCCGAACACAATAGAACGTGTTTCGGAGGCTAACTTGATTGTATGCGCGAGTTACAAAAGAAAAAGATCAAATTTAAATTAAATTGATAAAAAAAGTTTCTAAGCGTTTTGAGCTGTCAGGGTCAAATGACAACTCCGATTGCTATGGAAATAGAAATCCGATAATAACTAACTATTACGGATCCTATGGAACTGGTTTCGTCGAATTCTGAGACCTTGCCTCAGAAGGCTATTTTTAAATATCGATTTAAACGATATATTATTAAAATTGAACAAACCACCTTTAAATTAAATTTCAACCATTCTATTATCTTCAGCATCATCATTATAAATTTTATAAGCCTTCAAACTATTTTAAACAGGCTTAGAAATTTAAGATTCAACAATTTACTCAATTTCAATTATTAAATTCAATATTTAAACTATATAATTCAATGATTTAATTATCAAGTAAATATTGATATCTGGAATTCAATTTAAAATTAACTTTTAAATATTTTAAAATCAATTAACTATTCCAATTTAAATTGTTAAAATTTCCGGGTCGTCACATTCCTTCCCCTTAAAAGAATTTCGTCCCCGAAATTACTATTTAGGGAGAATGGACCAATACCCGTTTACCTTTCCCCCAAAACCAACAGTTTTATCAACATCCTACTAACTGTCTTTTATAAAAGACTTCTTATCCTTCTTACTAACTTCCCAAACTCTCCCACAATTTTCAACAATCCTTTTTTACTCAATCATTCAAATTTCAATTTAAAACCAAATTTGGAATTATCAAAATTTTCTTAAAAATTTTCTAACTCTCTAAATTCCCGAAATTTTTTGCCAGCGTCTCCTTTGCGCGGCTAGCTTGGTACTACTACAAAATACCTCTACGGGCTCCTAAATTCCAAAAGAAAACAAAAGCCAAGTGGCTAGATCAAAAACTCAATCCAATTTCATACAGAAATTTAAATACATACCTTTTTGTCGGGCAATTAAATTTATCTTCTAATATCAAATCCAATTTCTTTTTCTCTTTATAATACCTTCATAACCTACTTAGCAATAATATCCAATCATAGCCTTTTCAAATCTTTACATACTTTTCCTCACAGAAGTTTTCATATCCATTTCTATTCAAACTAGTTTTCTCCACTTTCATACGAATTCAATTTACTTCAAATTTTGAATATTGAATTTTATCTTTCAAGTATAACTGATTCGTATTAGTTCATCTACTAATTTACTTTAATTTCCAATTTGAAATTGTTTTGTCGTTAACAAAAATTTTCCCAAAAAATTTGAAAAAAATTCTAACTCTCAAAATTTCCGAAATTTTTCGGCAGAGTCTCCTCTGTACGGAGGAGCTTTTGCAATTTGACAAGAGATATAAATATATATACATCGACCCACACAGTCGGAAAAGCAAAAACAATTCATATTTCCTATTTTTATTGCGTAGGTGTACCTTTTTTTAGCATTTTAAGCAAGTAGCTTATTTATTTTAGCATATATCGCATCCAAATCCAGCCAAACGGCCTTCAAGTACCTGTAGTTACTCAATTTAAATATGTAAGTGCCATATATAGAAAATCTATTAGCATTTCACTTATATTCAATAGCTAAACACATGTATATCATAAGCAACAAGCACCAAAACGCTTTCCATAAGCGATTTATATAATTTTAAAGCTAATTCAATTGCTTTCAATCAATTCATAAGCCATTTCATTCAGTTTTAATGGTTTGCAACTCAATTTCTTACATCCAATTGATTTTTAATTCAAACAAGCTCATATTCACTTCAAATGATTCAAAATCAATTTTATTTAACTTCTCTCAACCCATATAATTTTTATTTACTTTTATTTACAACAATGACAAATGTTTTTATGCAAATTCGAGGATACCCGCTTAATAGAGTATCTATTTCAGTTTATAACTACTTTAAATTAATTTTCTACTCATTCTTTATTTAATTCCATTTTATTACCAATTTATTCACCAACCAAACATTGCATTCCATTCATCTCCGCATTGGTTTCAATTTAAAACTTTTCCATTGAGCTTGTCAACATTCAATGCTTAAACTAATATCCATTTCCCAAAAATAAATTTAACCCAAACCTTTTATTTAATAACCTTCCATTCTAATAATCCAATACCAACTAAAACTTTGATTCAAAATTTTTTATTCATCAGACTTCGTTCATTCACTATTTAATTCAATTAACCCATTTATCCATCACATATTTAAATTTTTAACTCGCTTACTTAATTCATTTGCGAATTTATTTTATTTACACAAAGTCATTCTTAATTTATTTCTACTCATCTGGGTTTTGTTTGCACTCAAACCATTTCTATTATAATTCACTTTCATTTCATTCGACAACACTTCTCTTATATCTAATTTACTTGCAAATTTCGTTAAATTCTATTCATATCACACTTGAAATTTGTTTGTTATTCAAACCATCACTATTTAGATTCCACTCTATTTTATTTTTATTTTTACAACATCTCTTCTAATTTAATTCATTACCAAATCCAAGTCGAATTCTATTTACAATTTGAATTCATTTCCAAATTCCATTATTAACTTACAATCCATTTTATTTATCCGAGTTAAACTTTATTAATATACTCTATCGAATAATTATTTAACCAATTAGCTTTCTTTCAATTTCTAAATCAATATTCGATTTTATGAAAAAAAATCCGAGTTCAAAATAATAATTTTTATTATTATTTTTTTAATTCCAGTTTGGATTTCTTTTATTTCCCCAAAATTCCAACACTTTTATTTTAAAAATTTAGAAATACTTTTAAATTCAAATAATACTATTAAAATAGCTTTTTTTAAAAATTACTTCTTATAACTCGATGTCTCCACCAGTCTATCCTTGTTCTCACAGAAATTCAGTCATACGTTGATCAGGCGTAGGACTGAAAATCTATAAGTACTTGGTAAACTCGTTTTCAACATCCAGTGAAAATACTTGGAAAATGGTTTTATTGAAAATATAGAAAGTAGTTTTTGAAAATAGAGGAAATATCTTTGGTGAGAATGCTCTGGAAATCATCACCCCCGTCCATGGTCGCAGTTACATTCCAAGGTTATGTTGCCATCGCAGCAAAAGTCCATGTAACTGTAGGCACTCCGCGGCCTCTCGATTACGCCATGGAACCCACGACAGATCGCAGTTAAATTCCAGGGTTACGTTACCATCACAGCAAAAGTCCATGTAACTATTGGCTCTCAGTGGCACACACGATTTTCGCTGTCAAAATGAAACTTCTCCACTCCTACATAGGTCGCAGCCTACCGATATAAAATCAAACGCAGACTGTTGGCTCTCAGCAGCACACACGACTTTCGCTATGTTACCATAGGTCGCAGTCTACCGATATAAAATCAAACGAAGACTGTCTGCTCTCAGCGGCACACACGACTTTCGCTATGGTACACACTACTCATAATCCTCAGGAACTAGTTTTTCCCGGACTCCTCACAGGATCAACTTTAGAACCCCCCCCCCCCCCCTTTGGGGCTTAAGGCAGCACCACCCGGTGGCACTCCTGAGAAGTTCATTTCAAGGGAGCGCATTTTTCCCCAGAGCATCATCAAAACACTTTATACTATACACATATAGTATCTTTCAAATCATGCACCTAGTATGATCCCATACAAAGTTCCTTTACACAAAAACGATTATCCCAAAATCGATAATTCTCAAACGAGGCTTTCCAAATCCTATATTGATTTTACCCAAAAATCAAAAGCCTTTCCAAATCCAAAGGTTCCTAAAACCTTTTTCCAAATTCCTCATAAGATCCTTTATATATATATATATATATATATATATATATATATATAATTTAAAAACTTTGGATCCTTTCAAACTTGTATAAAACTCCTTTTACTTCAAACACCTTCAAAAATCCTTTTCTTTCGGCAATAGATTTAACAAGGGGAGATTTATCTTATATAACAAAGATATATAACTTTGTTTATTCAAAATCAAATATTCCAATTTGATTACCCTTTTTCAATATCAATTTCATTCAAATCCGTACGATGTACACATATCATCCATACGCTATACCAATCTGATCGCTCACTCAATCACACAATTTCACTTCCGAACTAGTATCGTCCACCCGACTTCCTAGTGCGGACACAGATCTGGTTTCTTGATTAGAAACCTTCATTCTCCTTGCATAGCCAAAACTATGATAGAGAATATCTAGAACCAATCAACAATCCATATCCAGGTTCGCCGTCGAAAATCGAGCGAAAAATCCCAACTCGGATCGATAAACTATCTCGAAATTCTATGCTCGAATATGGATCAAATCACTATGTGAATAGAATAATATACGTACATCCTACGTATTTATTTCCATTGATTATCAACCAAATCAATTTCCTTTCTTTCCTTTAATTCCCGTTCACTTATTTACAATTACCTTAATTCTCATTTGGATCATATCTTCAATCCTTATGTCAATTGGGTATTTAATCAATAACAGTTTGAACTCCGACCAGTTTATATTTAGAAAATAGCTCGAAAATTTTAAAAATAGATATGTAGTTGAAAAATAATTATTAGTTTGCAAAATAGCTATAAAATAGTTAACTAATTATAAAATAGTTGAGAAATAGCTAAATAGTTTCATAAATTTTAGATAATTGCAAAATAGTTGTAAAATAGTAATTAATTTGTAACATAGTTGAAAAATAGTAATTAGTTTATAAAACAGTTGAAAAATGTTTAAATAGCTCCAAAAATAATTGTAGAACAAGTATAAAATAATTTGACTTTAAGAAAGAAAGGTTGTATATATTTAATAGCTTAGAAAAAAATAAGTTTATATTAAAACAATTTATTGAAAATAGTCCAGAGTAAAAACTGTTCACTTCCCCATCAATTCAATTTAAATTTCCATTTCCATTTAATTAACTCAATTCCAATTTAAATAACTCCAATTTCCATTGGACTTGATTTATTCCCAATTCAAGTTGAATTAATCCTCACTTTCTTTCCAACTTCCAATCAAATTCCATTTGATTCTTACTTATTCAACTTTAGTTACAGTTCCAAATTATTCAAATAAATTTGGACTAATTTCAAATTGAATCCACTTCAATTACAAATCATTTCAATTCCTGCTTGAATTTAATCCCAATTCCCATTCAAATTTTAAACCTTCAAATTAACACCTTTTTCACTTAAGTTTAAAATTTGCTTCACTTTGGGTTTCACATCATATCACATTCCAAAGAAAATTCAAAACTCAAATCTCAGAGTTAATTTCATATTTATTTCCTTTTACATTCCAGGTTACCTTTAAATTTTAAACCACCATTGGTTTTAATTTCAAACAAATCCCATAAAAATCTTCCAAACATTTCTTGTTTTAAAATAAGACTATATATGCAAAATAGTCTGAATTATATTATTTGTTATTTCTTTAACTCTTTTAAACAATTGAATGTTTTCTAGACTTAGGTTTTAAAACTTCACAATTTTTAATTTAGAAGTTATACTCATCTTATAAATTTACTTCATTTGGCTTACTTAATAACAAATATATCGTTATTAAACGCAATAACTATTTATGATAAAATACCCAAGGTAATCATATCAAGATACCAATTCCTTTCAATATTATTCTTACTTCTATAAATTCAAGATAAAATTTCAGTTTGAATCCATTTCAAACTTACCTTTATTTAAAGTTTTTAAACAATTTAATTTATGAGCTTAAATACTAAAATTTCATTTCAATCAATTTAAATTTAATTTGGTTGTATTTCCGTTACCACTTAATTTAATTCCAATTCAAGATTTCAGTTATGTTGTATTTTATTACTTCTTAATTTTAGTTTCAATAATCAACAACCAATCACCTTAATATTTATTAAAAATATTTAATAGAAGGAAATATTGCTTTATATATCAAAAAATATATTTTCATATAAAATCATTTAAAACCTTTATATAAGAAAATAACAAGTACGCTCTCATATATATATATATACATATACATACATACATACATATATATATATATTCAACTCATCCTAGAGTATTACGGACTCTATTTAATGAGTAATCCCCACAAGAGCCAAGGTTCTCGCTTAACCTTTCGGCTCTGATACCAACTGTAACGACCCGAAATTTTCATCCCGAAAATTTCAGATAGTTATGAAAAAGAAGAAAGAGATAGAAAAAGAAGAAGAAGAAGAAGATCAGAAAACAACATCTCACATTCGCAGCAGAAAAAATATAATAATAAATAATAACAGTTTACAAAGAATAATGTTCTGTCGATTACATTTAAATATATCAGAGTTACACATTTATACAGACACCTGATATACAATTATCATGTCAAAAATATATCGAAATAAAGTATAGAGGAAACACTTCATACGTTCGTGTCATCCAGCTCGCCTTCTAAGCACCAGAACGTTCCTACCTGAAAATCTGTAATACTCCGTCTGATCCGAACATTACACCAAAGTAACACCCGAGTCAGGCTGGAAATCAGCGTGAGTAAACCCATCCAACATGGAATACAAAGCATATAACTTATATAGAACTCGTGTAACTCATATCAATTCACAAAGCCATAATTCATTATAGACATCACTTATTTCACATATAAGTTTGTAAATACCAAAGATTTAGATTTAAAATAGTCCAATTCCTCCAAATCACTTCACTCCAGCATATAGATTTTACATATCAATCTATAAAAAAATTCGAAGTGGTTTCGGGTATTTCCTAATACCCGACCCCGGTCTCTTTAAGTCTCATGTCATCCTAACCCAAATTTTCCAAATGAAATACACAACACTCCATATCAGAGATATCAACTTAGTCCAAGCATTCAATACCATTCAATCATCCATAAGCAAATTTGATCACTTCCAAATTAATTCAATCGATTCTAATTGAATTTCTAACCCCAATCATTTAGATTCCTTCTTTTGACATTAATTAATTTCCATTCAATTAATCAATCATTCCCCATTATTCATCTTAATTAATCACCCTGGATTAATTATCCTTCAATTACATTCAAGTAATTAACTTTAATTAACTTCACAATGTTAATTATTCTTAACCAAAATCAATAATAATCTTAATTACTTCAAAATTTAATTAACTATAATAATTACATTAATCCTAATTACTTATATTATTGAATTTCTCATAAGTCGCCTATTTTTTTTGATTAATTAATCTTAATTAATCAATCTTTTAATTACATCATTAACTATATAAATTAATGATTTCCAATTATATTTTAATTTCTTCTAATCTAAATTAGTTACTTCAATTCAACCACAATATTTATCATTCTCAATTAATCTCAACTTGTACTACTATCTTTTTATTACTTCTTTAAATAAATTAATTACTCCTTAATTAATTATCTTGAATAATCTCTTGATTTGTCTCACAAAGTATTGTATTTTATTAATTACATTAAGTAATTACATATCAATTCACCCGTTTATTATTCTAAATTGATTAAACTTAATTAATTAACTTCAACCTCCATTAATTAATTCAAACATTTAATAACTAAATTAATCAACCAAAATCATTAATTAATTTAATTAATTAGTTAGTTATCTACTTAAATTACCCTTCTAATCTAATGAATCACAAATCATTAAGCCTTTACTAAATTTGGAAACATTTTCTTATTTATGATTGAAGTTTAAAACAATCTAAAACCCGAATACTTCAAATCAAGCAACAATTAACATAAGAATCAACCAAAACCAAAGTCACTAGATCATCAATTCACAGTGCACATCAATCAATTCAATCATGCAAACAAATATTTAAATTTAACCATTTAAATTTAAATAAAAATCCAAAAGGGTGAGATTTCCTCACCTTTGATTTTGCAATCCAAATCCAATCTCGTTTTGTTTCCTCCAGATTTAAACCTTGTAAAAACAGTTATGTGGTTTATTAATATTTACATAATCGATCAATCAGCTATCCCTCTTTACAATTTTTATTTAACTAATAATTTAATCTAATCTAATAATTCCTCTAAATAAATCTTTTAGTAACCAAATAAATTAAATATGTTAATTGTAAAATTTTATTACCAATCCCTTATAAAAATTTCTTCCAAAGTCTTACAAAAATTTCTAGCATATATATAAATGAATTTTTCTTTATTACTTCAGAATGCCAGATAATAAATTACCTTACTGCCGACGAATGTCGAATCACCATAGCAAACATCACTCAACCACCAGACCACTGTACTCCATGCATACATCTTCTGTCAATAACCACCTTGCTACCTCACAGGACATCAAATACCTCAACGACATCAACTGAACATCAACTTGCACAAATCATCACTGCCAAACGCCTCAACATCGAAGACCACGACGCACAGTCTCGTGCTGTCATCAGGCCATGTCGTTTCCTTCACTCATCACTGTCGCAGCGATGCACGGAGTCGATAACACTCCTAACTAGCATCCTCGAAGAACCCTAGACGAGAGATGTCGCAAATCGAGTTTCGTTACTTCATGAATTTCGAAATTGGGTTTCAAAAATTTTGGGAAAAAGAAACGCGTTCGAGATTCTAAAGGTGAACGCGGCCATGATTTATGAACGAAGAATGTGATTTTATTTTTCGAAATTGGATTTGAGGATCGAATTGAAGATGATAAATCGATTTTGAATAGGCTTCGGCCATTAAATTTTTTCCCCCTTTTTCTTTTTTTTAGTGAGCTCGAACTCGACTTTTGCTGTTTGAAGACTAGAGGACGGAGGACCAATTTAGGGAAGCTTCTTGAGTACGTGTTTATTAAAAAATTAAATATTGGAAATATCTCGTTGCATAACGTGAAATCCCGAACCCCGAATCAGACATGCCGACAGACGCTTATAGGGTTTTACCCGCATTCGAAACACAATAGAACGTGTTTCGGAGGCTAATTTGATCGTATGCGCGAGTTACAAAATAAAATGATCAAATTTAAATTAAATCGATAAAAATAGTTTCTAAGCGTTTTGAGCTGTCAGGATCAAACGACAACTCCGATTGCTGCGGAAATTGAAATTCGATAATAACTAACTATTACGGATCCTATGGAACTGGTTTCGTCGAATTCCGAGACTGTGCTTCGGAAGGCTATTTTTAAATATCGATTTAAACGATACATTATTAAAATTGAACAAACCACCTTTAAATTAAATTTCAACCATTCTATTATCTTCAGCATCATCATTATAAATTTTATAAGCCTTCACACTATTTTAAACAGGCTTAGAAATTTCAGATTCAACAATTTACCCAATTTCAATTATTAAATTCAATATTTAAACTATATAATTCAATGATTTAATTATCGAGTAAATATTGATATTTGGAATTCAAGTTAAAATTAACTTTTAAATATTTTAAAATCAATTAACTATTCCAATTTAAATTGTTAAAATTTCCGGGTCGTCACAATTTCTATCATATATAATCAACCAATTTTCAAAATTATGGTTTTGATTAAACCTAGATTAGGCTGAAATTAGAAGCAATGGCATACCTTCGAGTTTTGGTGTGTTGTGGCTTTTGCGACAGGAAGATCGGCAGCTCGCGGCGGGGGGCGACGGCTGGGGCATCGACAGTGGAGGAGGGGTGTTGCTGAAGTGATTTGGGAGAAAGATGAAGTGTGTTTTCGGTTGTCTGGGTTGCCTGTATATACGCGTAAAGCGACGGCTAGTGACAACCGCTTTTTTTAGCCGTCGCTAGTACCGGTCGCTAAACGAAGTCTTTTGTAGTGCTGCAAGAAAATAAATATCAAATTACATATTAATTAGTGTAAGATGCCGAAGCTTCTAAACTTTGGCTAAGTATGGCTATCTGAGCAACATATGTCGAACAAATAGAAGAAAAAAAAGGAGTAGTAGCACCATTTAAAAATAATTCCAATACTAAAGCAGCTTGGAATCTCCTCTCACCTATGTCTACGAGAAACAAGACTTCAAGCCAATGCATAAAAATATTGCTCATTGATGCATTCATTCATTAGTATGACCCAGGGAATTACACACACAAAAAAACTGGTCTGATATTCAGAAAATCAAACAAGTGTAAATAGCAGCAATCAGCTATAATCACTAGATATCTGAAAAATGAATAATACTCATAAACTACTGACCAATACTCATGGTTGCTAGACATTTTGATTCGTAAAAGGTAAACAAACACCAATATGTACACTGACATATTTCGAGTAAACCAGAATACAATATCTACCTTTTCCCTTGAGAACAAGACTAGCAATTAGAACTGAGAACCCCAAATCCGAACTGAACCGAAGCTAGTGAATCTCGAATTCGGACCTGTATGGTGAAAAATACTCAACAAATTCGATCAAACCTGACCCAAACTGAGACTAAAAAATATTAAAATATATGCATTTTAGTGTTATTACCTAGCTAGAACCGCTTAGAATCTACCCGACCTACCTAGAACAGAGATCCATCAGATAGGATCCGTAGGATCAAATTTAACTGCCACCGAGAAGTGAGAATCAAGATATGTGGGGAGCAACTAGTATGTATGTTTACATGCAGTCATGCAGTTAAAGCGCTTAGCGGTTTCATTGCGGTAGAGCTGAGAAAAGTTACAGCAAGGATTAAGCAAAGATATAGTGGAAAATAGCAGAGGTGCAAAAAGCTTCATTAGATATAAATCCAAATATATAGTTAATTTATTCTCATTCTCACATTATATATATATGTATATGTATATGTATATGTATATATATACATACATACATACATATACATATTGTTTAATCTTATATATATAATTAATAAAATCGAAAAATATCATGATTTATGCAGTTCGAATTTAACGACTACAATAGATATTTATCATGATTTATGCAGTTCGAATTTAATGACTATAATAGGTATATATATACATATATATATATACACACACATATTGTTTAATCTTATTTATAACTAATAAAACTGAAAAATATCATGATTTATGCAGTTTGAATTTAATGACTATAACAGATTTTTAACTTTTATTGAACAATTATGTCTTAAAATTAGAGTTATACCCTAACTTTGTTGATTTAGTTTAAAAGAAAACTAGTCAAATCAACATTTTTATATTAATGTTGCTACAGTGGATGCTAAAAAATCTTAATTTAGCGGATGTAGCAGAAGTTAACGGGGTTTAAAGTGAATTTACTGTTTAATAGCGTATTATTGAAAAAAAACATAGCGGTTAGAGAGCGCTATGCGATATAGCAAGGATTTTCGGGACTTTAGCGGGGCTTTAACTGCGCAAATGTTTACCCTTTACGATTACATATTTTAAAAGAACCTTAAAAAATTTCTTTTTCTATAAGCTTGATGCAAATATTTGAAAATTGAGGCCTCTTATCTATGCATGTATTCACCCATCAACTGGGTATCAAGTTGTGATTATAGTTGAAAGTAACAACGAATAGCCAGATAGCTCTTAGCTCACATGTAAACTCTTTAACTTTATCCTCCTTGCATTTACTATTTTTCACACATGTGCATGTATTACTCGCATAAATGGTCATTGATCATGAAAATATAAATTCGTGAACTAACCAAAAGGATGCTTTTTTCAGATTATAATATGAATAACGCAAAACTTTATGAATCAAAATATAACAAATGATATGGTTGAAAATAATCTTAATTCATAAAAGTATATTATTTTTTCATATTTCTTTTAAGCGAGGCTTTAATTAATCTACAAATATATCAATGGGTAACACCTGCATCTGTCGGATTTGTGTTGGAATTCCTAATGTAAGTGTAAATGAAATACACTTGTTCCACATCAAAACTAAAAAATAAAGCTAAGTATATGAATAGCTTTCTCATGAGGAGGTTGGGACCTTGGGGCTTCCAAATGTGTGTTTTGTTGTGAGGAGGGAAGTCATTCTTTACCACATGTGCGCGCCGCCGCCGTCCTACCGGGCTTGGATTTGGTATGATCCTATTTTTATTTAAAACTGGGCCGGGTTTTTTAAAACAATAGCAGGCTGTGCAAATGGTTGTAGATCTGTTGTAAGGATTCGGACACGGTTTTTGACTGAGGAGGTGTGACTTTCGAAGCGGACGCAGGCTTTTTGGTAAATAGATGCATCAATAAGCAAACGGAAGCAGGTGCGACTTATGGCAGCAGCGGGT
This sequence comes from Allium cepa, assembly GCA_030765085.1. Taxonomy (NCBI): domain Eukaryota; kingdom Viridiplantae; phylum Streptophyta; class Magnoliopsida; order Asparagales; family Amaryllidaceae; genus Allium; species Allium cepa. The sequence goes on from CM060931.1 coordinate 618,171,573, forward strand.
GCGAACGTGGAACCAGTAGTGAACGGGTGCGGCCCGTTAACAAACAGCAGCAATGAAAGGCTATAGGTGCAACCCGTCAAGCGGATGCGACTGTTCGAAGCGGTGCGGATGAAAATATAAATAGAGGGAATACTGATCACATTCTTAATCGAATTCAATTCGTGTTTTTTTTGCTTCTCCCTCCTGCTGCTATCTTAATTATCAATCATAGAGTGACATACTCACCACAATCTTGAGTAGCTTACGTCTATTCTATCTTGGGAGAATTTGAAATAAAATTCTTAAGGAAATTGTTACGACAAGCCTCAGACGTTATCCGAATTCCAGAGTAGTGGAAATCTGATTTATAAACTTGTGAGATGAGTTTATAATTGTTTATTCTCTGTTTTTGTATACTAGACGTATAATATCTTAAGAATTTTATTGTAGACAAATTCATGGACTTACAAGATGGTTGACTCCCAACCGGTGATTGCTTAACTACATGAACTGCAAATCATAATTCATGAACTCGAAACGGAAGGCCATAAGGTTGGAGAATCGTTTTTGGTTGAAGCCATAAGAGGAAAACTGTCGCCATCATGGAGAGATTACCACAACTATCTAAAGTATAAGAAGAAGGAAATCTCTTTACAGGATCTCATAGTTTGACTAAAAATTAAGGCAGATAACTGTGAAGTTACAAAACCAAGCGAGGAGACATCTGTGGCTGATGGATCAAAGAACAAAAGCAAAACGAAGAATTTTTACAATAAAAGAAAAGCTCCAGACAACAAACCAAAAGACAACAAATGAACCAAAAAGTTTAATGGTGAGTGTTGGTTTGTGGAAAGGTTGGACATGCCGCTAGAGATTGCAGACACAAAATGGAACGCAACAAAGAGGCAAATATAGTAGACAACATGGAAGTAGACGAGTCCAACTTCTCGGCAGTTGTATCTGAATGCAATTTGGTTATGAATCCCAACCAATGGTGGGTAGACACAGACGCTGCTCGTCATGTCTGCCCTGACAAATCCATATTTTCTATATACCAGAAATTCGATCACGAAGAAAAAAATCTATATGGGTAATTCTGCAGTATCCATGATTGAAGGCAGTGGCACAGTAATCCTCAAGTGTACTTCTAGAAAAACTATCAAGTTGATTGACGTGCTCCACGTTCTAGACATACGCAAGAATCTCATCTATGGTGCAGTACTATCGAAGAAAGGATTCAAAATGGTATTCGAGTCATACATGATGGTTCTGTCCAAAGCTGGAATGTATAACGGAAGGGGATATTTATGTGATGGCCTATTTAAGGCAAATGTAGCCGTTATCGACAATAAAACTATGTATTCTGATTGTGCTATTAATAAAATTAAAGTTTCTTACTTGCTTGAGCACGAAATTTTACTATGGCATGATAGATTGGACACATAAATTTTTGAAAAATGAAAACATTAACAAAGTTGTGATTAATTCAGAAATTCCAAGTGGATAAGAACTACAAATGTGAGACATGTGTAGAAGCAAGAATGGTTAAAAAACCATTCAATTTGTTGATAGAAGCACCGAACCACTAGGTTTGGTTCATACAGATTTATATGAGTTTAAATCATTACTTACAAGAGGTGGGAAAAAGTATTTTATCACGTTTATTGACGATTATACGCGATCTTTCTATGTATATCTTTTGAGTAGTAAAGATGATGCAATTACATCATTTATAAAGTACAAGGCTAAGGTAGAAAATCAGTTAAATAAAAAGATTAAGATATTCAGATCTAATCGAGGTGGAGAATATGAATCACCATTTGAACAGTTCTGTGCCGAAAATGGTATAATTAATCAAACAACAGCTCCATATTTACCACAACAAAATGGTGTCGTCGAGAGGAAGAACAGAACGTTAAAAGACATGATTAATGCCATGCTTTTAACCTCTGGTCTACTTATGAACTTATGGGGGGGAAGCCTTAAATATGTTTAATCACATATTAAACAAAGTCCCTCACAATAAAACAGGAACAATTCCATATGAGATTTGAAAAGGACACAAACCAAGCTTTAAGTACGTCAAAGTTTAGGGGTGCTTGGCAAAAGTTCCAGTTCCGCCTCCCAAGAGAGTCAAACTTGGACCAAAAATAGTAGATTGTTACTATATAGGGTCAACCCACAATAGTAGTGCCTAAAGATTTTTGGTATTCAAGTTTGATATAGCTGATATTCATGTAAATACAATCATGAAATCTAGAGATGCCTCATTCTGTGAAGACGTATTTCCACACAAAAGGAATGAAGAGAATAATGTCCTTAAAAGGACAAGAGAAGAATCAAGCAATTCACACGCAGATGAAACTCATCATGAGATTGAGGAAGTTGAACCAAGAAGAAACGTAAGGGCTAGGACTTCCAAGGCATTTGGTTCGGGATTTTTTCACAGATGTGTTAGAACACGAACCTCAATCATACAAAGAAACACTGTCATCTTCTGAATCTTCATGCTAGAAAGAAGCAATCCAAAGTGAGATTGATTCAATTCTAAGTAATAAAACTTAAAAATTGTTGATATTCCACCTGGAATAAAACATATTGGCTGTAGATGAATTTTTAAGAAGAAAATGAAAGCAGATGGCTCTATCGACAAGTATAAAGCCAGATTAGTAGCCAAAAGATATCGTCAAAAAAAAAGTAGACTTCTTTGATGCATATTCGCCGGTAACATGAATAACCTCTATAAGAATGCTAATAGAAATTGCATCGATCTATAATCTATAAATTCATCAAATGGATGTAAAGACATCATTTAAAAGGAGATCTCAATGAGGAGATCTACATGGGGCAACCTGAAGGTTTTGTTTCCAAAGGAAATAAAAACAAGGTCTATAGATTAGTAAAATCATTATACGGACTAAAATAAGATCCAAAATAATGGCATGCAAAATTTGATAGTGTCATGATGCGAAATGGTTTTCATATAAATGAATGTGATAAATGCGTTTACTATAAACAAATTGGACAATCATATGTGATAATTTGTTTATATGTAGACGATATGTTAATATTTGGTCCAAATACTCAAGTAATAGAGACCATAAAGAAGATGTTAATTAGCAATTTCGATACGAAAGACTAAGAAGTTGCAGACGTTATTTGGGAATCAAAATAATAAGAACACTAATGAAATTGAATTATCTCGGTCACACTATGTAGACAAAGTGATTGAAAATTTTCAAAATTTTGGAATTAAAGGAGTAAGAACACCTTTTAATCCATCAGAAGTACTATATAAAAACAATAATAAGAGTATAATGCAACTGGAATACTCTCGCGTAATAGGATGTCTTATGTATCTCATAAATTGCACAAGACCAGATATAGCTTATGCAGTAAGTCGACTGAGCAGGCATCAAGAAATCCAGGAAAGGAACACTGGAAAGCACTAATGAGAGTGCTTGGATATTTAAAAAATACCACAAATTATTCCTTACATTATGGAAAATATCATACCGTCTTAGAAGGATATAGTGATGCAAACTGGATTGCTGATTCAAAAGAATCAAAATCAACGAGCGGTTATGTCTTTACCTTAGCAGGGGGAGCATTGTCATGGAAATCAACTAAACAAACATGCATAGCTCGTTCCACTATGGAATCAAAGTTTGTCGCTTTAGATAAAGCAGGAGAAGAAGCAGAATGACTTCATCATTTTATAGCAGATATTCCATTTTGGCCTATACCTGTACCAGCCATATGCATCACTGTGATAACCAAGCTGCGCTAAGCAGAGCGCACAACTTTGTGTATAACGGAGAGTCACGACACATTCGTCGACGCCATAACACAGTTAGGCAGTTACTCTCAAATGGAACTATTTCCATAGATTATGTGAGAACAAATGATAACCTAGCGGATCCATTTACTAACGGTTTATCAAAAGAGAAAATTGACTGCGCATCGAGGGAATGAGTTTAAAACTCTAAACCACCAAGAGTTATCTTATACGGAAACCTATCCTAGCGACTAGAGATCTCCCGGACTAGGATCAATAGGCAAACCAGTTCTGAGTAACTCAAGACGTAATGCATTTGATTGGACATAGTCCAACTCCATTCATATGGTGCACAATATAAATGCATGCCTGTAGAAGTATTTAAAGGTTAAAACTATATTTTTTAATGAAGACCATATCTTGAATATAACAAGTGGGGTATATGTAGGATACTCTTAATGGTTGTGATCACCTATGTTAGTGTGAGCTGGGTCGGCTCTATGAGAATATTAAAGGTTATATTTTCTATAAACACTCGCAGAATCAAAAAATGTTCAGGACCAAAATAAATGCAACCAAGAGATTGGATGAGAATGGAATCAATGCTTTGTAAAGCTTATCGTTTGGATATACAACAAAGGCTGACGGTTCAAGATGAAATAATTCATCGATTAGCCAAGTAGATCTGATAAGTTTTAACTAGGGAAAGTTCAAAGTGAAATATCTACTTATCCACGATAAAGCATTATTCCATATGTACTCTATGATATTTTACTTTGTGTGCGGGAAAAGTATATTATCATTTATGTGAGGGATTGTTGGAATTCCTAATGTAAGTGTAAATGAAATACACTTGTCCCACATCGCTAAAACTAAAAAAAAAGCTAAGTATATGAATAGCTTTCTCATGAGAAAGTTAGGGCATTGAGGCTCCAAAATGTGTGTTTTGTTGTGAGGAGGGAAGTTATGCTTCACCACACGCGCGCGCTGCCGCCGTCATGCGACCAAACCGGGCCAGGTTTGTGTTTGGGTTTGGATCTAATATGATCCTATTTTTATTTAAAACTGAGCTGGGTTTTTTAAAACAATATCAGACTGTGCAAAAGGGTGAGATCTGTGTGAGGATGCAGACACAGTTTTTGACTGAGAAGGTGCGACTTCCAAAGCGGGCGCAGGTTTTTTGGAAAACAGATGCATTCAATAGCAGATGGAAGCGGGTGTACGTGAGCGGGTGCGACTTATGGCAGCAGCGGATGCGAATGCGGAACCAGTAGTGGACGGGTGCGGCCCGTTAACGAACAGCAGCAATGAAAGGCAACGGGTGCAACCCGTCAAGCTGACGCGACTGTTCGAAGGGGTGCAGGCGAAAATATAAATAAGGGGAATACTGATCACATTCTCAATCGAATTCAATTCGAGTTTTTTCTTCTGCTTCTCTCTCCTAGTGTTGTCTTAATTATCAATCACAGAGTGGCATACTCGCCACAATCTCGAGCAGCTTACATATGTTGTATCTTGAGAGAATTTTGAAATAAAATTCTTAAGGAAATTATTATGACAAGCCTTAGACATTATCCGAATTACAGAGTAGTGGAAATATGATTTATAAACTTGTGAGACGAGTTTATAATTGTTTATTCTCTGTTTTGGTATACTAGAGGTATAATATTTTGAGCACTTTGGGGTTTTCATTTTGATAAACAATTTTCACAGTTAAATAAACCAAACATGTTGTTAAAAACAACTCAAAATTGTAAGTAGAGACATAATAAAAACTAAATACATGCAATGAATGAGGAGTTATTGATTAATGTTTTAAGCTTCCAAAAAGTAAATGGTTGTCATTAGAAACAATGTACCACTATGGATCCCAAAATTTCCTCTTAGTAATACCATATTTAAAAAATACCAATAAATTTACCTTAGTCGGTGAGAAATTAAATTATTATCGTTTGAAATATTTAAACTGAAACATACTATTGATTTTTTATGTATCATTGTTTAATATGTATAATACTAGAAAATCATAGAAGGAATACAGATAGGAAATTTAAAATTATGTCCAATAACAACCATTCAACTTCAAATCCTAACAACTAGGAATAATTCATCATTAAGATTCCACGGATGGATATCAAATCCAAGTCTAAAATATATTTTGGGACCTTAATGGCCTTTGGGACCTTATTACCTTATACTATAGGAATGACGTCAACAATTTTTTATTTTATTTTTTGATAACAAGTGTGTTCCTTCTTCAATAAGATGACTCATCTAGATGTCTCTAAGGTTCAAACTCATTACCTTTGGGACCTTAGCTACAACATCATACCACTACCACTTAAGCCGCTGGTCCTTGATGTCATGTAATCTATTATAAAAGTACTTTTTCATTAGTTACTAAATCTCATCTCATGTAATATTATATAATATGACATTGAAATAATGAAATATAAGAAATGATTAATGAAATGTCTTCCTACTCTCTATTTTCTTCCTCTATATCTGTTATTCCGCCTTTTGGCAAGGCCGTGACATCAAAAGATTAACAGAAACCAAAGGCAGCTCTCCTCGTTCGCTAGGTATGAACAGGTCAGCTATGGATTTTGGTGAATTTTGACCGAGTCTGGATCAAGCTACAATTGACAAGACATGATAAGCAAAGCTGTGGAAGCCAATGTTCCAAATTTCGAGTCAATCCGAGCTCGTATGCTCAAGATATGATCGATGCAAGCCAAGGAAATCAACTCACTCACGTTCACCACTTCACATCAATCAGGTCGTATCCCTCATTTCGTGTTGATCGGCTTCGTATCCATCAAGCCCCGGCATGTTCGTATCCATCAGCAAGTAAGTCTATCTCGTATCCATGCTAATTCGTATCGATCAGGGACTGTTTTAGTTCGTATCCACCAATGGTAAGGCTTCGTTCGTATCCATCCATCCTGAGAATGTAGTTCGTATCCACCATGAAAAACCTTGTTTCGTATCCATCATCTTTTGACTTCTTCGTATCGATCGAGTATGCACTCCGCTCACATCATCAAAGGTTACTTCGTATCGATCAACACGTATAGGATCGATACGAAGTATGCCACTGGCATCGATACGAAGATGGACATGAATAAAGTCACTTCGATGGATACGAACCAATGATGCAAACAAAGATTGAAGTGGATGCGAAAGAAAAAAATGGATGGATACGAATGGAGTTCAAAAAGGATAAAGGCTCGGTCAACAAGGCAAGTAATGTGGATCCACCCCAGTTTATCACTCCACGTCAACAAGTAAGCACGTGCCTTTGATCGACGCGAAGGAGATGGAGGCGAAGGTATCGATACGAACTCGTATCCATGTTGGAGAGCCCAATTCGTATAAATCATATCGCACAATCCACAAGTCCAAATGCTATGAAATTTTCAGAGGAGCTTACGTACAACCTAAAGAATGTTCGTGCTCAATTTCGACTCGATTTGGCCAAATCTTGATTGATACGAAATTTGACTGTATCGATCACGGACCAAGTGCAAACCACATGAGATCGATCGCATGGACCCACCCACGTGCCAGAAGAGGTCTCCTGAGATCTAAGTGAGATATTTGCATTCTACACCTATAAATAGTAGCCTAGAACCTACAGAGAGGGGACTTTTGGCTCTTCAATGTTCAGACTCCGTCGGAATCATCACTACACTTTAATTGTACTGCTGTAATCAGTGGTAACTCATTGTAACCAGCGAATAAAGATCAATAAAGCAGCAACCCTTTAAAGTGGACATAGGCAACAACGCTGAACCGCTATAAATCGTGTCTCTTTACTGCTTTCCTTTGAATTCTCTGAGCGTTCTTCATATTTTATTCTTTATAAACTTGTTATCTGTGACCGTGATTTGGTGCTTTCATCGGCAATTGGATGTTTGTGACCAATTTTGATACAAACATTTTGGCGCTTTCACTGAAAAGGCTGGCATTCAGGTATTCTACAACTTTGACTTAGGATTTGAAGACTTAAAGACTTGGATCTAGAAAACTATGACAAGGCAATCCACAAGGAGACCAAGAGCAGAAAGAAGTCGGCATGAAGGAAATCAAGAGGCTTCCTCAGGAGCGAATCAAGCCTCAATTTTCATTACCCGGGGCAAGATGGAAATGATGATGGGAGCTATGCATGAAAAGCTTCTAAAAGACAAGAGGAGATCATGCAGAATCTACCTGACAAGCTAGACAAACTGGAATGCAGAGTCAAAGGAACGCAGCTGCAGGAGATGCTGGAGATAGGAGTCAGGAGCACGGAGCAACCAGAATTCAGAATAGAGTAGGATCATCAGGAACAGCACCAGATCTAAGGGGCACTCACCCGAAGCATGATGATCCAACCCCGGGTAGAGTACCAGGTGGAGCTATGCAACATGGCATTGATAGGGGAAAGGACGCTCGTTCAAGGGAGCAGATTCCAGAACTTCCTCGTGAACTCAAGGGGCAGATTGGAGGCAACGGACAAGGACTTAACCGTGGCGGCAGTGACAGATTAACGGATATGGTTAGGCAAGCCATGAGAGGCGGATTGGTGAATAGAGACTTGGAAGATGTGAATATGAGTCCCTTTGCTCCTACAATCAGGCAAGCTAGGAACCCGTCAGATTTCAAACTATCAACATTGGAGATATATGAACGAGAGAACGGATCCCACTGTTCACTTGACAAGGTACCTAAGGCATATGGAGGTGCTGGGGACATCGAAGGAGGTCATGACACGATGCTTCCCTTTGTATTTGATAGATATTGCAGCATTATAGTTCAGACAGCTGGAGAGTGGCTCTATCGGTACATAGACGGAGCTGATTGAAAGGTTATGAGACAGTTTCGGGTCTACATTGTCAAACCCAAGAATGTGATGACTCTGACGTTGATGAAACAGTAAAAGGGAGAACCGCTTAGAGATTCCTTGAGCAGATTCAATGCGATAGTGGCTTCGGTTGGATCGACTTGATCCGTCGATGGTTTTGATGGCGGTAGTCTAAGTAATTTCAGACAATTCAGATTTCAAGATATCATTGGAACGGGACCCACCGATGGATCTTGGGGAGTTCTACCATGAGGAAGAAAGGTTTATGCGGCAAGAAGATGCACAGGCTGAGAGAGAATGCAGAGAGGCTGAAGCTTATGCAGTAAGAAGTGAAGGACCACCCAGGGAGGACCCAGTCAAAGATGATAAAGGAAAAAGGAAAATGAATGACAACGGTAGCACTTTGAAAAGGCCGTGGAGGGAGTCAAAAATTTCTTCTTGCACAGATCTAACTAAAACTCTGGAAAGGATTTACTTGGATACTAGAGGGAGCCTCCAGTATCGAAGGCCGACAAAAAGGGAACCTTCTGATTACGAGCGGACATCGAGGAGGCATTGCCTATTCCATGAGCTGGATGGGCACAACACGAACGACTGCAGGCATTTAAAGGATATCGTTGAGGAGCATGTAAGGAATGGTCATGTACAATAATATGTAAGGAATCGAGCTGTGGCAGTGGGACAGAAGCGGCCAACGCCCTTCTTAAATGAAGATGGCGCTGGATCTAGGCAACATCAGCTCGTTATCAACTAAATAAATTCGTGGCATTGAATAAGTAATAGTGCTCGAAGTAATACAGCTAAGTCGCTTACACATGTATGGGATCGAGGACGGTCCCTAGGCATGCTCTGAGACGATGACAAACCGTATTGCTAGAGTCTATGAAATCCTGTTTTCTTTCTATTTTCATATAAATTTTGGTTCTTTCTTTGGTTGTACAAACATTTCTTTGGTTTTCCCTGGCTGTAAAAACTTTTATTTTGAATAATTGAATTTGGATCAATGTAATAAATAATACAGATCTTGCGATTATGGTCCTGACCGGAGAGACGAGGCAGTAATCGCAAGTTACGAGTCCCTTCGTCGGAGAGCGATGGAATGGACTCGAACACAACATATAAAAGTCCTTGGCCGGAGAGCCGAGGCCGGAGAGCTAAGGTCAGAAAATAAATAAAAATCCTTGGTCGGAGAGCAGAGGTCAGAGAATAAATAAAAGTTCTTGGCCGGAGAGCCGAGGCCGGAGAATAAATAAAAGTTCTTGTCTGGAGAGCAGAAGTCGGAGAATACGTAAAAGCCCTTGGTCGGAGAGCCGAGGTCGATAAATACATAAAATCCCTTGGCCGGAGAGCCGAGGCCGGAAAATAAATAAAAGTCCTTGGCCGGAGAGCCGAGGCCGAAGAATACATAAAAGTCCTTGACCGGAAAGCCGAGACAGGAGAACATAAAAACCCTTGACCGGAGAGTCGGGATCAATAGGATAACGCGACCCAACGAGGTCTATGGATTTGAAGTTAACCTGGAGAAGTCAGGGATTCAGATTTCCGCTTGGGACAAATGAGCCCGGTGAGATCCTGGATTAGGCAAAGGGCGCGATGCGGTTGTAATGACCCGGAATTTTGGTCGTTTGACGTGAACATTTAATTCATTTTAAATGTTGAATGTGAATTATAATTTGATTTTGAATAAGAATATTTTGGTTAAATTAATGAAATAGTTAAATTTAAAATATGGTAATTCAATTGAATTTGAATAATAATAATCTAATATTTGAGAATTTGGATAATTTGTCAATCTGGAGGTAAATAGATATGAAAATGGTTTCTAAAATTTATTTTAAGTCTATTTAGATTTAAATAATGATGTCGGACTTTTCGATGGAATCAAAAGTCGATAAGTCAAATTTGGAATTTTATATGAATTTAATAATGGAATTTAATAATATAATAATGCAGGTGATCAAATTTTGGTTCGAAGTGAAACAGAATGATTTCTAGGGTGAATATAAATTCTGTATGATGTATAATTAAGGTATTAAAATTTTAAAAGTGAAATTTTAAGTGATTTCGATGATTTTGGAAATCGCTCGAATTAATCGACGAGTTAAAATAGCCTTCCGAGACACAGTCTCAGAATTCGATGAAACTAGTTCCATTAGATCCGTAATAGTTAGTTATTATCGGCTTTCAATTTTCGTAGCATTTAGAGTTACCGTTTGCTCGTACGAGTGAGAAACGCGTTGAAATTAAAATCGATAATTTAATATTTTAAATCGATTCAAAAAGCTATCTTCCACATATGATTGAATTGGGCTCCGAAACACATTCCATTGTGTTTGGAATATGGGTAAAACCTTATAAACGGCAGGCGGCATGAGTTGTTTGGAGTTCGTTTGTAAATGCTCGTTAAAATTGAATTTAATATTAAAATAATATAGATATACGTTTATAAATTCACTCAACTATGGGAAACCCTAGAAAACAACGCAGTCGACACCTAACTATTCAATGGATGAAATCATCGTGCCTTCTCCTCCATTTTTCTTCTAATCCATCAACTTTCTGCAAAAATTATCAACTAGAGAATCGTAGTACTCGTCGAGTATTATAGATCCAACGGTGGATCTAAGCTAGCTTCACAGATTGATGGCGAATTTGGGCCCGTTCGTCGCTCATTTCTAGGGGTTTTGCGAGGCTTTGGTATAGCCGAGTTCGACGTAATTCGGGGTGGAGGTGGGGTTGACGTTGAGCTTCAGAGTGGTGGCCTCCGATCGAGGCGAACCGCACCAGGGATGATCGCGATTTTCGTTGTGTGGTAGTGGCAATGGGTTCGTTCGAACCAGGATTGTTGCGTGAAGAAGATGTAGTTTTTGGCGACGCTAATTTCCATCTCTCTGATCTGACGGCTAATTGTAGATTGGTAAATAAAAAAAATTGTTTTAAATTGGTAATTGAAACTTATAAATTTCATATCTATTGCATACGTTGTCAGATTTCGACGAAACTGGCGGCGCCGGAATCACAGCGACGCGACCTACGCGCTGCAGCAGGTCCGGAGATGTTTGGAGCAAGTGAAAATTTTAGATTAAATCAAATGGTTTGATTTAACTTAAAATTTAAATGCTCGACGAAACTCAATGTGAGTTAATCTCACTCACATCTGCAATGCTAGCTAGTTTTAAATAGCTAATATTTAAATGATTGATTGGTTGATTTGTTGTATATGATAATTCTTATCAGGTTTGATCGATATTTATTGTCATGCTAACATCCATGGATGCAGGGAAACAGGTTGGAGGGATTCATCGGGATTCCTCAAAATGAGAAATTATTTCATAATTGATGATGCATTTTATTTATATACTGTGATAGATTAATTTGGAATTTGATTGTGCTGTGTTATGATTGGACAAAAAAAATCTGGGATTTTAAAATATAAATAAAATAAATTGGGATTAAAGGGAAATGAAAAGGAATTTTTAAGGAATGAATTTAAGGAAGTTAAATTCAGGAAATTGGTTTGGAATTTGAAATGTTTTGAAACTGTGATTGGAATGGAAATGAGAAACGGAAATTTATAAACTAGGTTTATAAATAAAATGGAATATTTATCGGCGGATAAATTTTTGAAAAATAGGTTTCCGGTGGGAAATTCTATAAGAAGGCATAAATTATTTTAAAAATAAAGATGAGCTTATTTTTAAAAGACGGAATGTGTATTTTCCCTTGGAAGTTATGTATGTTTCCAAAGAAAAGATTTCGAAATATAAACTAGAAGTTTGAAAGATGTTTTTGGATATTTTGGTTTGTTCTGAAATGGAAGTGTAATTCCCTGAAAAGCCAAGCAGGAGTTGAGATAAATCAAGCAGGATTTATAAAAAGGTTCTTTGGTTTGTTCTGAAATGGAAGTGTAATTCCCTGAAAAGCCAAGCACATTTCAAAGCGGATTTTTAAGTAAAAAATTAAAAGTTTAAATTTTTTTATAAAGGAATGTTTCAAGAAATAATTATTTAAGCTGTAAAAAATTTATAAGTAAAAATTTAATAAATTAGTTATAGAAGTAATTATTTTAAAGGGTTAGTTAGTATTATGTTTTGAAAAGAATATTATTAATATTTCTATTTTATGAAATGGATTTATTTTAAAGGTAGTTTGGTTGAAGTTTTATTTGAAACAAGTATAGAATTTTGTAACTCCTCTTTTAAAATTTAGATTGAACTTAACCTTTATTTTAAAATTACTTACATTTAGTAGTTGGCTTTAAATATTTTTAAAATATATTTTGAATAAAATGTTTAAGTAGTTAATGTAAATATTTTAAGGATTATTTTAGAATAAAGTGATTTAATTGTTTTAAAAATCTAAATGTTTGGACTTGGTTGTTTTCAGTGGAAATGAATATTTGAGAAATTTATTCCATGACAGAGTGTGAATTGAAACTGTTTTCAAAAGGGTTGAAAATGAAAATATATCTTGCGAAGATATTTTTGAGGTTAATAAATAATTTGGGTGAAATTATTTATTGTTTGATGGATGTTTGTGAATATTAATTGATAGTTAAATCACCGACTATCAATATTGGCCAATGCGTTGATCGTTTCAAAGAGACCGGGATCGGGATTAATTTCTCGAAAACCATTTCGATCCGGTTTGAACGTTTTCGTGTGAAAAATAAGAGTTTGGATTCGAAGATGGAGCAGTGAAGTGTAAGGGCTAGTCGCTACTAATCCCGAGGATGATTCCAAAATGGATGTAGTAGGAGTAGTGCCTTCGGTTCCGTTCGAATCCAGGACGGACTTGTATGGATGAATGCTTTTAGAACATCATCAAGTGGGCGATGAGCATTCTAAGAGATGTGTTCTAAAAAGATAACGCTTAGCCTTGAGCCTCATCAACCGGGAATGACTGAAAATTAGGGGTTATGCAGCAAGGCTAAGTGGGTAGCACCCATTAGGGTGAGGTCATCCCTGTCTAGATGTCCCTTTTTATTCGGATTAGTGGTGCGATTATTGATCCCAACCGTGGGGTGATCTTACTCGGGATTATCCAGTAAGGGGTAGTCCCGGTCTTGTGTTGCATGGGATTGAGAGTAATCTTCGGTACGTTAATCTAGACCAGGTACTATGATAGGTGGTACCCCAGTGCCTAGTCATTAGTTGGAAATCCGTTCTCCCTACGTGCCTTTACGGTTTTGTTTGTATATCTATTAGCTGGAATTTAATAAATTTAACAATTTCGGCTATTTGAATAAGTATTTGTATATAGACACTATTATAATATCAGAGGATTTTGATAATATATATTTTGACTATAGTAAGGTAAAAACCCGACAAGTTTATTTGTGGCGTGGTCTTACGAGATGCTTTTGATTTTCAAAAGGATTTTGAACTTTAATAATCAATTTGAGTGTGGTTTTCTCATGCTGGTATTCCAGACTGATTCGGATGTTATTTCACTATAATGCTCGGGTCAGCCCGAGTATTATAAAATACAGGATTGGATGTTGTGGAGCTCAGGAGAGGAGCTGGAGTCCGAGACGTATTATCGTAATTGTTTATATCCGCTACTGTGATTGTATGAAATTGTCAGGCTGGTAATTGTTGTTTGTTTGTGATACTCTGATAGTGTATTGTATAAAACAGATATAGTTTTCATTTTGTGGAAAGATCTGATATTATGCATTATATTTTGTTCCACTGCGATTGTGAGATTCTGTTATTGTTTAGTTGCTTCTTTCTTCTATCTTCTTTCTTTTTGCTCAACAATATGTCTTTTCCGGCACTCGAGGGTCGGCATATTATTCTGTGGTGTATTTTGTGTCGATTTTCGAAGGTCGAGAAGGGCGGGTCGTCACATGTGGTATCGGAGCTTAGGTTAGCGATAACCTAGGCTTTGGTGGGAATTACTCATGAGAAATAGAGTCCATAGTACTCTATAATGAGTTGAGTGTAATAATAGATATGAGAGCGTATTTGTTAGTGAATATAAAAATTGTTTTTATACTGTGTTGACTTATCGGTTGAGTGTTTATGAATTCTGGCCGGTACGGGAAGTACAACCATATCGATAGGGGTTTCTAAACTCTTAAACAAGATAAACCGACATGGTATTGTTTTTAAAGTTGGGTAAATGAAATAATTTTATCTAAAATTATATTTTGATATAAAAGGAATAATTTTATGAAATTATTATATATTTGGATGTTTGGTTGTTAATATTATAATCAAATATAAGAAACTAAAATTTGATCTAAAGTTTAGAATGGTTTATAACCAAATAGAATTCTATGAGTATGATTTATCCAAAAGAAGAATAACTAAAATTTAATTTAAACCAGAATTTAAATCCGGGAAATTTTGAATAGTATTTAAGATAAATTTAAACAAAAAGTTTAGGAATTTGAAATCTTGGGAATGTTTGAAATGTTTTACAAAGATGTGAAGGCAATAATGGAGTATTATTTTGGGAAAATATTTTTGAATGGAAATTGTTTTGAAATGAATTTGTGGAAGTAAGGAAGCAATGAACTCACTTCAGTCGCTGGGAAATAATCCTGATGATGATGGCCACATCATCGGAATTCTTTTTCGAGTTTCTAAAGTGATGGATTGCTATCGTGGTGATTGGTTATGGTATTTGTTTGGACTTGTTGGGTATACAAGTGGTTTTAGAAATTTCAAAAGGGAAATTTGTTTTGGTAAAAACAAGTTGTTTTGGAATCTGGAAGTTTGATTTGATATTCCAAGAGGGGATGTGTTATTTATGATTTCAAAATGGTTTTGAAATAAAACCGTGTAATTGAATTCTGGGAACTCTATTTAAATAATGTGAAAAGTTAAGATGAATCAACTATTGAACTTATAAAGTGAAGTTGATTTAAATAAGAAAGGAAAATGAAATTTTAATCCTGGATTTAAAATTTAGCTTGAGTAAATGGTGGTGAATAAAATATATTTGAATTTAACTCAAGATAAGTTAAATAAAAATGAAATTGAAATCGAATTAAATTGGTTAAAGTTGAAATGTAAAATGATTGTAATTGTGAGTTAAAATTGTATAATGAAAATTTATACTCTTAAGCTATTAAGTGATATATATTATATATATATAATTTGGAATTGTGATTATAAGGGGGAAATGAATCAAATGAGAAATATAAGCTTTTAAATAATAAGTTGGTGAACATATGAATAGAGAAATGAATTGCAAAACCTAAATAGAAATGGTTGAATGTTATGGTAAAAAGGATGTAAAATTCTAAATTTAATCCTAAATGGAAGGAGAGTTGTAATATGGTAAAGAAAAATATAAAATGTGAATGGACTTAGGTTATTAAATAAGTTTTGAACTTACATATTGAGAAATAAAATTTAATTGAAATTGGATTGAAGTGAAAAATCAAAATTCAGTTGTGTTATAAATAATATTGAGTGAAATTCAATTCTTATTTAAAATAGTAAAGAAAATGGAATGAATTTAAGTTGGCTAAATAAAATTTAGTTGGACTTGAATTAAATTTGGAAAAAAATTGAATTAAATGGAATTTAAATTAAGTAAGAATGATATTGAATGATTTAACTTCTCACTCAACTAAATTCAAAAAGAATTGTTTGGAAATGAATTTAGCGTAAGCTAAATTAAATAAAAGGGTAATGGGATGAATAAAATTTTGGTAGCTTGTAAAAAATTTGAAAAGCAAAATAAAACCCAGTTCTGGTTTAGAATAATTGGAATGGTTATGTTATTAATAAAATAAATTCAGAAATGAATTGAGAAGGTGAATAAATTTAAAATGGATTGAGTAAATAAACAAATTGAATTAAAATTTGTAATGGATTGGAATTTGATTGAATAAGAATCAAATTAAAATGGAAATAAGATTAAGGTGAGAAGAAACAGAGTTATTTTGTTATTGAAATAACTTAAGCAAATTGGAAAATGATTGTGGTCGAGCTTTATAAGTGGTCTTGAATGAAATTTGTTTAGATAATAAAATTTTAATGCAAGTGAAAGAATCTTAATTCCTTATCGGGATGAAATAAGAATGTATGAGTTGGAAATAATCCATAATGGAATGATATTAATATAAACTTAAATTGGATGATGAACTTGAAATGAGAATAGGGATTTGATTTAATAATTGTGATGAAGTAAAATTTGTTTAGATTATGAATAATTCCGAATGGAGTAAAATTAATATAGTTTGAGTTGGAATTAATTTAAAATGGTTATAAACTTAAGTAATTGATGTTTGCTTGAATGACATCAAATTTGCATTGAGATTAGTCGTTTTGTTGTAAACAAAGCTAATAAATTAAGGAAAGCAAATAAAGTTGGTTTTTGAATAAATTGGAATGAGATGGGATTTAATTTAGCGGATTTGCATATAAATGGAAGTGAATTATGAATATGATTCAAATAAATCAAATTGGAGATAAAATTGGTTGTGGATCAATTTGGAATTGCATAAAAGTAAATTTATATAAGTAGGCATATGTTAATCATATTGAAGTAATTTTGGGTTGGTTATGGTAAATATGAATTGAGAATAGTAAACTTGAATGTAAATCATTCAAGTGAAATAAAAATGAAGTTGAATTTGTTAGAAAATTAAAATGGTGATTGAAATCTTGGGATTTGCTCATAATATATGGTTAACAGGTTGAATTATGAAATTTGTTTGTTTGAACTATGTAATTGAGGTGTTTGGCTAAGATTAATATATGGAAGGATGTTATAAATCTTATATTATTGAAAACTTATGGCTTGTTTGAGTAAATACAAGTACGGGAGACAATCGATGGAGTTGGAGCGCGTAAATCCATAATATATTAGCCGCTTGCTTTTAAAATGCTAATCTAACGTACGCCTACGCTATAAAATTTGAAAATGATATATATATTGTGATATATTTTATTTTCCGACCGTGTGGGTCGATGTATATATATTTGTATCTATTTTGATATTGTGAAACGCTCTTCGTACAAAGGAGACGCTGTCAATTTTTTTTCTAAAATTTGGGAGTTAGAAATTTTTTGAAAGTTTTGAAAATTTGGGTTAACTAGAAAGTTGCATTTTGAAATGGTGTTGTAAACAACGCTTTTGAGTATAAATAAAGCAAATAGTTTTGGATTAATCTAAAAGGTTTTGAGAAGTGAATGTGAGTTTTAATTAAGTGGATTTTGGGGTAAGTAAATGAGTTTGGAAACATTTTTCTACGTTAGCAAATTTCGGGGACGAAATTTTTATAAGGGGGGAGGAATGTAACGACCCGAAATTTTGGTCGTTAGATTTGATCATTTAATTCATTTTAAATGTTGAATGTGAATTATAATTTGATTTTGAATAAGAAGATTTTGGTCAAATTAATGAAATTAGTTAAATTTCAAATATGGTAATTCAATTGAATTTGAATAATAATAATCTAATATTTGAGAATTGGGATAATTTGTGAATCTAGAGGTAAATAGATATGAAAATGGTTTCTAAAATTTATTTTAAGTCTATTTAGGTTTAAATGATGATGTTGGACTTTTGGATGGAATCAAAAGTCGATAAGTCAAATTTGGAATTTTATATTAATTTAATAATGGAATTTGATGATATAATAATGCAAGTAACCAGATTTTGGCTCGAAGTGAAACAGAATGATTTCTAGTGTGAATATAAATTATATATGATGTATAAGTAAGTTAGTAAAATTTTAAGTGATTTCGACGATTTTGGAAATCGCTCGAATTAATCGACGAGTTAAAATAGCCTTTCGGGGCATAGTCTCGGAATTCAACGAAACCAGTTCCATTGGTTCCGCAATAGTTAGTTATTATCGGATTTCAATTTTCGTAGCGTTTGGAGTTACCGTTTGCTCGTACAGGTGAGAAACGCGTTGAAATTAAAATCGATAATTTAATATTTTAAATCGATTCAAAAAGCTATCTTCCACATGTGATTGAATTGGGCTCCGAAACATGTTCCATTGTGTTCGGAATACGGGTAAAACCTTATAAACGGCAGATGGCATGAGTTGTTTGGAGTTCGTTTGTAAATGCTCGTTAAAATTGAATTTAATATTAAAATAATATAGATATACGTTTATAAATTCACTTGACCCAGGGAAACCCTAGAAAACAACGTAGCCGACACCTAATTATTCAATGGCCGAAATCATCGTGCCGTCTCCTCCATTTTTCTTCTAATCCATCAACTTTCTGTAAAAATTATCAACTAGAGAATCATAGTACTCGTCGAGTACTATAGATCCAACGGTGGATCTAAGCTAATGTCACAGATTGATGGCGAATTTGGGCTCGTTCGTCGCTCGTTTCTAGGGGTTTTGCGAGGCTTTGGTATAGCCAAGTTCGACATAATTCGGGGTGGAGGTGGAGTTGACGTTGAGCTTCAGAGTGGTGGCCTCCGATCGAGGCGAACGGCACCAGGGATGATCGCGATTTTCGATGTGTGGTAGCGGCAATGGGTTCGTTTGAACCAGGATTGTTGCGTGAAAAAGATGTAGTTTTGGGCAGCCCTGATTTCCATCTCTCTGATCTGACGGCTAATTGAAGATTGGTAAATAAAAAAATTGTTTTAAATTGGTAATTGAAACTTATAAATTTTATATCTATTGCATACGTTGTCAGATTTCGACGAAACCGGCGGCGTCGGAATCGCAGCGACGCGATCTACGCGCTGCAGCAGGTCCGGAGATGTTTGGAGCAAGTGGAAATTTTGGATTAAATCGAATGGTTCGATTTGATTTAAAATTTAAACGCTCGACGAAACTCAAGGTGAGTTAATCTCACTCACATCTGGAATGCTAACTAGTTTTAAATAGCTAATATTTAAATGGTTGATTTGTTGTATGTGATAATTATTATCAGTTTTGATAGGTATTTATTGTTGTGCTAACATCTGTGGAAGCAGGGAAACAGGTTGGAGAGATCCATCGGGATTCCTCAAAATGAGAAATTATTTCACAATTGACGATGCATTTTATTTATATACTTTGATAGATTAATTTGGAATTTGATTGTGCTGTGTTATGATTGAATAAACAAAATCTGGGATTTCAAAATATAAATAAAATAAATTGGGATTAAAGGAAAATGAAACGAATTTTTTAAGGAATGAATTTAAGGAAATTAAATTCAGGAAATTGGTTTGCAATATGAAACGTTTTGAAACTGTGATTGGAATGGAAACGAGAAACGAAAATTTATAAACTGGGTTTATAAATAAAATGGAGTATTTATCGGTGGATAATTTTTTGAAAGATAGGTTTCCGGTGGAAAATTCTATAAGAAGGTATAAATTATTTTAAAAATAAAGATGAGCTTATTTTTAAAAGACGGAAGGTGTATTTTCCCTAGGAAGTTATGTATGTTTCCAAAGGAAAGCTTTTGAAATATAAACTAGAAGTTTGAAAGATGTTTTTGGATATTTTGAAAAAATATTATTTTCAATTATTTTAAGTATAAAGAAAATATTTATTTAAGTAATTATGGTATTCAATTAATTTAAAGGTGAAGTATTATAAAGTTTCAAATGGAAATTTAAATATAAAATTTGATTTCATAACTTTATTTTAAAAGGTAATTTTGGTTAAGTTACTTAGAAACTCCTCTATATTTCCTTAAGTATTATTTTCATTTATGTAATTTCTAGTAGCTTTATTTTAAATATTTTAAACATATATTTTGGAAATGATTTCCAGGAATGGGGAATGCGTTAAAAATAAAAGGAGGTTTTATTTTTAAAGTGATGGAAGAAATTTACGGGATTTAAACGTAAATTTGAATTGAGATAAATCAAGCAGGATTTATAAAAAGGTTCTTTGGTTTATTCTGAAATGGAAGTGTAATTCCCTGAAAAGCCAAATATGTTTCAAAGCGGATTTTTAAGTAAAAAATTAAAAAGTTTAAATTTGCTTATAAAGGAATGTTTCAAGAAATTATTATTTAAGTTGTAAAAATTTTATAAGTAAATATTTAATAAATTAGTTATAGAAGTAATTATTTTAAAGGGTTAATTGGTATTATGTTTTGAAAAGAATATTATTAATATTTATATTTTATAAAATGGATTTATTTTAAAGATAGTTTGGTTGAAGTTTTATTTGAAACAAGTATAGAATTTTGTAACTCCTCTTTTAAAATTTAGTTTGAACTTAACCTTTATTTTAAAATTTGCTTACATTTAGTAGTTGGCTTTAAATATTTTTAAAACATATTTTGAATAAAAGGTTTAAGTAGTTAATGTAAATATTTTAAGGATTATTTTAGAATAAAGTGATTTAATTGTTTTAAAAATCTAAATGTTTGGACTTGGTTGTTTTCAGTGGAAATGAATATTTGAGAAATTTATTCCATAACAGAGTGTGAATTGGAACTGTTTTCAAAAGGGTTGAAAAAGAAAATATATCTTGCGAAGATATTTCTGAGGTAATAAATAATATGGGTGAAATTATTTATTGTTTGATGGATGTTTGTGAATGTTAATTGATAGTTAAATCACCGACTATCAATATTGACTGATGCGTTGATCGTTTCGAAAAGACCGGGATTAGGATTAATTTCTCGAAAACTCCACTTTAATCCGGTTTGAACGTTTTCGTGTGGAAAACAAGAGTTTGGATTCAGAAATGGAGCGGTGAAGTGCAAAGGCTAGTCGCTACTAATCCTTAGGATGATTCCAAAATGGATGTAGTAGGAGTAGTGCCTTCGGTTCCGTTCGAACCAGGGACAGACTTGTATGGATGAATGCTTTCAGAACATCGTCAGGTGGATGATGAGCATTCTAAGAGATGTGTTCTAAAAAGGTAACGCTTAGCCTCGAGCCTCATCAATCGGGAATGACTGAAAATCAGGGGTTATGCAGCAAGGCTAAGTGTGTAGCACCCATTAGGGTGAGGTCATCCCTGTCTAGATGTCCTTTTTTATTCGGCTTAGTGGTGCGGTTGATGATCCCAACCGTGGGGTGATCTTAATCGGGATTATCCAGTAAAGGGTAGTCCCGGTCTTTTGTTGCAGGAGATTGAGAGTAATCCTCGGTACGCTGATCTAGACCGGGTACTGTGATAAGTGGTGCCTAGTCATTAGTTGGAAATCCAATCTCCCTACGTGCATTTACGGTTTTGTTTGTATACCTATTAGCTGGAATTTAATAAATGTAACAATTTCGGCTATTTGAATAAGTATTTGTATATAGACACTATTATAATATTAAAGGACTTTGATAAGAAATGTTTTGGCTATCGTAAGGTAAAAACCCGACATGTTTATTTGTGGCGTGGTCTTACGAGATGCTTTTGATTTTCAAAAAGATTTTGAACTTTAATAATCAATTTGAGTGTGGTTTTCTCACGCTGGTATTCCAAACAGACTCGGGTGTTATTTCACTATAATGTTCGGGTCGGACCGAGTATTACAAAATACAGGATAGGATGCTGTGGAGCTCAGGAGAGGAGCTGGAGCCCGAGACATATTATCGTAATTGTTTATATCCGATGCTGTAATTGTATGAAATTGTCAGACTGGTAATTGTTGTTTGTTTATGATACTCTGATGGTGTATTGTATAAAACAGATATAGTTTTCATTTTTTGGAAAGATCTGATATTATGTATTATATATTGTTCCGATGCGATTGTTTGATTCTGCTATTGTTTAGTTTCTTCTTTTTTCTATCTTCTTTGTTTTCCCTCAATAATCTGTCTTTTCCGACACTCGAGGATCGGCATATTATTCTGTGGTGTATTTTGTGTCGATTTTTAAAGGTCGAGAAAGGCGAGTCGTCACAGCGGTCCCGAATTTGGATAACAACCCAGAAAGGACTTCGAACTGGACATCGATTCGGAGCAGTCGTAGACTTGGCTATGGCACTTGGATAGGATGGCTTGACAATGGATGGAATATGGAATTTGGATATCGGATTCGAAGCTGTTCAAGACACGCCTTCTTACTGCAAGGCATATTTTGGGGGGCAAGTGTTATTCCGCCTTTTGGCAAGGCCATGACACCAAAAGATTAACAGAAACCAAAGGCAGTTCTCCTCAATTGCCAGTTATGAACATGTCAGCTATGGATGTCGGTGAATTTTGATCGAGCCTGGATCAAGCTACAATTAACAAGACATGACAAGCAAAGCTGTGGAAGCCGCCGTTTCAAATTTCGAATCAATCAGAGTTCGTATGATCAAGATATAATCGATGCAAGCCAAAAAAAATTAACCCACTCACGTTCGTCACTTTGCATCGATCAGGTCGTATCAGGTCGTATCCATCAAGCCCCAGCATGTTCGTATCCATCAGCAAGTAACTCTACCTCGTATCGATACCAATTCGTATCGATCAGGGACTGTTCTAGTTCGTATCCACCAAAGGTAAGGCTTCGTTCGTATCCATCCATTCTAAGAATGTAGTTCGTATCCACCATGAAAAACCATATTTCGTATCCATCATCTTGTGTCTTCTTCGAATCGATCGAGTATGCACTCCGCTCCCATCATCTAAGGTTACTTCGTATCGATCAACACGTATATGATCGATATGAAGTACATCACTGGTATTGATATGAAGATGAACATGAATGAAGTCACTTCGATGGATACGAACCAACGATGCGAACAAAGATTAAAGTGGATGGATGCTAATGAAAGAATATAGATGGATACGAATGGAGTTCAAAAAGGATAAAGGCTTGGTCAACGCGGCAAGAAATTGTTGAGACACAGCTTCTATGAAGATTTTGATTGCTGACAACAATATAAAGGCAATCGACAAATCAAGACCTTCATATGGTTCTCTAGATTATAGATTGATTATTTGATGTTATAATAGTAATAAACTTGTTAAAATCTATCCTCAAATAGTCATGTACAAAATATAATCAATATATATATACATTTATAGTAATGTGCACATTTATTGTGCAACTTAACAGAGACCGGTCGACCGGTCCAAAAATGAACGGTCGACCGTTCCTGTTAAATGTGCACAATAAACGTGCACACATGCACATAACGACTATATATTTAAAATCCTGTCTACCGGTCATTTTTTGACCTGTCGACCGTTTTTAAACAGAAAGCAAGTTTTCCAAAAGACACTTCTCTTCTCCAAGAGTTGCATCTCCTACCTTTCACCAATAATCACAACTCTTAATGGCAACTGTTTCACCAAGAGTTACAACTATTTCTTCTTATATATACTCATCTAAATCGTTGATTCAAAGAAGAATATATATGATTTATTATATGCTTTCTCTGATCTTACTTTCTAACATTCTTGCATTCTAAAAGCACTCATTTAATTAATAGCTTATTGAATCATTGAAACTATTTTAAACCTTTTGATTCAATAAGCAATATACCTTCTTTAATCTTCACAAAACATCAGTCATATACTTTGAGGATAAGATTATAGGAAAGGTGTACTACTAGTGACAAATCTGTGTTTTCAAGAACACAAGTTGTCAACAACAATTGTATTTGTTTTTGTTGAAGTCCTCGTGTTGTAAGAGGCAAGTGTTGAAGTCCTCGGTGTTGTAAGAGGCAAGTGTTGAAGTCCTCGGTGTTGTAAGAGGCAAGTGTTGAAGTCCTCAGTGTATTAGAGGCGTGAAATCCCGTTCGGCTGTTCGGGTATTGTAAACCTGTTCCTCCGGGTGAAGCGAGGTAGTTAATAGTGAAAATCCAGATAGAAGTCTGGGACTGGACGTAGGACGGTGCTCCGAACCAGTATAAAAATCTCTGGTGTGATTTTTTCTATTTTCTATTTACAATGCTATTATCATCTATTTCCGCATTTGTATTGTAATCCATATTACACGATCCGTGTATACTATATTAGCACATATAATTGTATACACACCGCACTCTCAATTGGTATCAGAGCACGGTCATCATATAACCGTAACACAGTTATTTGATATATTCTTGTAATATGGCAAATAACGCAAGTACTAGCACTCAAAACACCACATACACAGAAGGGCAATCGACACAAAGACCTCCATTTTTCAATGGTCTTAACTATAGTTATTGGGCAACACGTATGTCATTCTTTATGCAATCAAGTAGCTATGATGCTTGGAATGCTACTCAAAGAGAAATAGTGAATCCAACAACTGATTATTCAGAATGGACTGTGGCTGAGAAAACGGCAGCAGCCGTAAATGCAAGAGCAATAAATATGTTGTTCTGTGCATTAGACCAAAATGAATATAACCGTGTTAGTACCTGCACTACTGCATATCAAATTTGGCAAACGCTAAAAATCACTCATGAAGGTACTAACAAGGTTAAACAAGCCAAAATAGCCATGCTGAAAAGTCAATTTCAAAATTTCAAAATGAAACCAAATGAAACAATCAATGACATGTATTCACGGTTTCAAACTATTCACCATGCACTTATTGGGTTA
Source organism: Allium cepa (assembly GCA_030765085.1). Lineage (NCBI taxonomy): Eukaryota > Viridiplantae > Streptophyta > Magnoliopsida > Asparagales > Amaryllidaceae > Allium > Allium cepa. The sequence continues at coordinate 618,196,586 of CM060931.1, forward strand.
GGACAAAAGTATTCTGATTTTGATGTTGTTTCAACAGTCCTACATTCTCTGACTAATGAATGGGAAGGAAAAGTATTAGCAATTGAAGAAGCTAATGACCTTTCCGTCATGAAGCCAGATGAATTGATAGGAAATTTAATGTCCTATGAAGCAAAAATTTGCAGGCTAGAAAAGAACAGAAAGAAGAAAAGAAAAATGTAGCATTTCATGTTGAGAAAGATGAAAATGAATCAGATTCTGAAGATGAAGATTTGGCGTTCATTGCTAAAGGTTTCAAAAAATTCCTAAAATATCGAAAAGCCAGTCGCTACAATAAAAGGAAACCTGGATCAAATAAACCATCTTCATCTGCTATAGAATGTTTCAACTGCCATAAAAAGGGACACATGCAGAAGGATTGTCCAGAACAAAAGAAAAAGTCAGAAAATGACAAATTCAAATATAAGAAGGACAAATCAAAGAAACGAGCCTTCTCAGTAACATGGGATGATTCAGAGTCATCTTCATCAGAAAGTGAAAGTGATTCGGAGAATGAACAAGCTAATGTTTGCTTTATGGCAACAGAAGATGAGGTACAAATTCCTACATTCGATGAATTACTTGATATTAATGCTGAATTGATAGTCAAATATAAAGACTTAAAACGTCAATTAAAAGTAGTCAAAGCAGATTTAAGTAGAGCAGAGTTTGAACGAGATATGTTAAAAGATGAGAAGAAAATATTAGAAGAAGAACTTGAAAATATTCAAGAATCATCATCTAATGTTGACTCTCAAATATCTCTTTTGAGTCAAGAAATAGAAGCTCAAAAAAAGAAAAATAATGCTCTCACTACTGAAAATCATGAACTTAAAGCAAAAGTCAAAATTCTAGACCTAGAAAAAGCTAGTTTACAAACAAAGTTTGATGACATTACTCAAAATATTTCTAACTTTAACAAAGGTCGAGAAAATTTGACTAAAATCATTGAAAGTTCACAATCTATTTCAGATAAACAAGGTTTGGGATATAACAAACATGAAACTAAGAAACATCTTAGAAATAAAAGGAAGAAGAAAGTACAAAAAACTGAAGCTAAGAAAAATCTTAGTTTATTATATTTCAAACCAAAACCAGTTGTGAAATTTCAAAAAAGAAATGTCAAGACTATCAAAATATGGGTTCCTAAAGCAAATAATAATTTGATTAGGAACAAATACATTCAGCAATTCATGAATAATGTACATTTTAATAACAATTATATATATAAAGGGGATACCGGACCCAAATGGGTTTGGACTCCTAAGACCTAACTCTTAGGACCCTATAAAAAGTGGGTACCATGAACTTAATTCTATTTTTTGCAGGTCCCACTGAAGAAAAGAGGAAAGTGGATATTGGACAGTGGTTGCTCAAAGCATATGACGGGAGACAAGAGCTTATTAACAAATATTAAATACTCAGATGGTGGCTCAGTCACTTTTGGAGACAATTCAAAAGGTTATATCATCGGCAAAGGCGATGTGAGCAATTGCGGTACATCTAACTTACCTCTTATTACTAATGTCATGCTAGTTAGAAATTTAAAACACAATTTACTTAGTATTAGTCAGTTATGTGACAAGGGTTTTATAATTTCCTTTTCAAATAATAAGTGTAGTATTTTAGATAAAGACCATAATTTGGTTTTTGAAGGTTATAGAGACAGAAATATATATATTCTAAATATGAATATTAATCATAATTCAGATATGTGTCTTGTGGCTAATGACAATGATCCATGGCTATGGCACAAACGTTTCTGTCATATAAACTTCAGAACTATTGACAAGCTAGCCAAAAACAATCTAGTTAGAGGACTACCCAAAATGAGTTTTAAAGTTAACAACATTTGTGATGCATGTCAATTAGGAAAATTGACCAAATCATCGTTTAAATCCAAGAAAGTCATATCAACATTACAACCGCTTGAGTTACTGCACATGGATTTATTTGGACCTACTAGAGTTCAATCAATAAATCACAGTCAATATGTGCTTGTAATTGTTGATGATTTCTCTCGTTATACATGGACAATTTTCTTAAAAAATAAAAGTGATACTTTCGATCATTTCAAATATTTCGTCAAAAGAATTCAAAAATCAAAAGGGATTAAAGTTAAAAATATAAGAAGTGATCATGGCGGAGAGTTTGAAAATAATGAATTTGAACATTTTTGTACAAAGAAAGGTATATATCATAATTTTTCGTCTCCCAGAACTCCACAACAGAACGGAGTAGTAGAAAGAAAGAACCGAACTTTACAAGAATGTGCAAGAACATTATTGAATGGAACCACCTTACCAAAACATTTTTGGGCAGAAGCTGTCGCAACTGCCTGTTATGTTTTAAATTGTGTGTCCATAAGACCTCTTACCAAGAATACTCCTTATGAATGGTTTAACAAAAGAAAGCCCAAAATCTCATACTTCAAAGTTTTTGGTTCCAAGTGCTTTATTTTAAATACGAAAGACCAGCTCGGAAAATTCGATCCAAAAGCCGATGAAGGAATATTTGTCGGTTATTCGGAACGAAGTAAGGCCTATCGGATATTTAATAAACGAACCAAAACTATTGAAGAATCACTTCATGTCTCTTTTGATGAAATTTATCAGCATCCTCACACAATATCAGATGATGACGAATCAATAGTCATTGATAATCCAATCATCTCAAATACTGATTCTGACTCAGAAGTAATTATTGAGAATACTCCTCAAATATGTGAATTACAATCACCACCAAGAATATTAAGAGACCATCCGGCCCAAAATATAATAGGTGAAATAACATCACATGTCAGAACAAGGAGTCAACTCAATCAAATGGGTCATGTCGCTTTTCTCTCAAATATCGAACCCAAGAATCCAAAAGAAGCTGCTACAGATGATTACTGGATCATTGCCATGCAGGAAGAACTAAATCAGTTTGAGCGCAATGACGTTTGGGAACTTGTTCCGAGACCAACTGATCAGTCAGTAATTGGTACTAAATGGGTCTATAAAAATAAGGCTGACGAACAAGGAAATATCACCAAAAATAAAGCAAGATTAGTAGCACAAGGATACAATCAGGAAGAAGGTATCGATTATGAAGAAACTTTTGCACCAGTTGCTCGACTAGAAGCTATTAGAATTCTATTATCTTTTGCTTGTCATCATAATTTCAAACTTTATCAGATGGATGTCAAAAGTGCTTTTCTCAATGGATTTATCAAAGAGAATGTCTATGTCGAACAACCTCCTTTATTCGTACATGAAAAATATCCTGACCATGTGTTCAAACTTAAGAAAGCTCTGTATGGTTTAAAACAAGCACCTCGTGCTTGGTATGAACGATTACGTAGCTATCTTATTAATTCAGGATTTGAAATAGGCAAAGTCGATCAAACTTTGTTTATTAAACATTCTCGAAAAGATATTCTGGTTATCCAAATATATATAGACGATATCATCTTTGGTTCAACAAACGATAAACTCTGCAAGGAATTTGCAAGTATTATGACCAAAGAATTCGAAATGTCTCATATGGGAGAACTATCTTATTTTCTTGGACTTCAAATCAAACAACTTTCAAACGGTATTTTTATCAATCAAGAAAAATACTGTGAAAATCTTATCAAACGCTTCGGATTACAAAATACATCTGGTAAACCAACTCCTATGAGTACAACTACACATCTTGAAAAAGATGAAAGTGGTAAGAATGTTGACCAGAAATTATATCGAAGCATGATTGGTTCTCTTCTTTATCTTACAGCTAGTCGTCCAGATATATTAATGAGTGTTTGTTTATGTGCTCGTTTTCAAGCCGATCCAAAGGAATCACATTTACGAGCAGTGAAACGTATAATTCGTTATCTTAATAATACCAAAGATTTTGGTCTTTTCTATCCAAAAGAATGTCCATTTGAATTAGTATCATATAGTGATGCTGATTTTGGTGGTTCACGAACGGATAGAAAAAGTACAAGTGGTACGTGCCATTTTATTGGAAAATCACTTGTCTCTTGGTTTAGTAAGAAACAGAATTGTGTTTCACTATCAACATGTGAAGCTGAATATATATCAGCGGCTCTCGCTTGTACTCAAGTACTATATATGCAACAGACACTTCAAGATTTTGATATTCATTTATCAAATTCTATTATATACTGTGATAACACAAGTGCTATAAATCTTTCTAAAAATCCAGTGAATCACTCTCGAACTAAACACATTGATATCCGTCATCATTTTCTTCGAGATAATATTGAAAAAGGAAATATATGTCTTGAATATGTTCATACTGACAATCAATTAGCCGATATTTTCACTAAGCCTTTACTTGAATCTAGTTTTATTAAACTACGAAGAGAGCTTGGCTTAGTATCTCGGAAAGATCTAGAATAGAATAAATTATTCACATTCTTAAACTATATGTTTTAATATGATAACAATCTTAAAATTCAGAACTAGAAACCAACTCTAGCTATTTTTAAACCAAATATTATAAACCTTTGTTTATGTTTACGGTCAATTCTATCTACCAAATTTTATCCACAAGTTCTTTTGCAAATTTTTCCTATATAAACTTATGAAAACTACATCTCTAATCATTCCTTTCTTTGCTGAAAATTATACTCACCATAAACAAGCTATCATGGCACACATTTGTGACAAATGCGCACAAGAATCCCATATTTCAATCACAAGCTCGGAGTCGGAGGAGAATTACTCTCCGACTACACCGAAACAGAAACCGGAGTGCAATCACTTTTGTTCTCGCACTCCTGGTCATACGCCATCATCTAAACGTGTAAAGAAAGCACTATTTTGCTCTCCGCGCACGAAGGCACAAATCGATGAGATACATCACTACCAAAAGCATCAAATCGACCTACAGAGACAATTGCATTATGGACAAAACCAACTCTATCATGAACAACAACGTACGTCGGCACGTTTATCCGTTTTAGAAAGAATGGCATCGTTCTTCTGCGGATCAAACAGGCACGATGTTCATGAACCAATGCCATACAAGCCATCAACTTCAACAACTCCAAACTCTTGGGATAGAAATTATAATGAGAACGAAGGAGCTCGAAATAACTGGAGTCCATGGGCTAAACGCATTGGAGACAACAAAAATTCTAATGACAACTCTACTTCTCATTAGATTTCCATAATGTATATTGTTTTGTTTTCATATATTGTTTGTAATAACATATATTCTGTAATAATAATATGATATATAATATATACAATCGATTTTTTTCAAAAATTTTGCGAAAACAATCAGTTTTTCAACACAGAGCAAAACCGGTCGACCACCGAAATTTCTACCGGTCGACCAAAAAGGCTCTCGGGTTGAAAACGGTCGACCGGTAAAAATTAGGCGGTCGACCGGTCGAGCATTTTACAGTTTTTTTAATACACTCCACGTATATATTTTTATCCCCCACTCATTTCTTTCTACTTCCTACTGAAAGCTTTCCCAATTTCCAAACCCTAGTTCATATTTCTCAAGCTCCAAAACTCCCAAATCCTCATCAATGGCTCCACCACAAAAGAAATCAAAGAAAAGAGCATCTTCAGAATCTTCATCTCTAACTCTCTCTGCCAGAAAGTGGCTTGAAACTCCAGTTGCCGTAACTCGATGGAATCAAATGACAAATTATAAGTTCCATCCGGGCTCATTCATCAAATTCGAAGACTTCACTTCATACGGTATTCGTCGTTTAGCAAACAATTCCAATATTTCTCCTCTAATAGATTTTTCAGATAATAGCGCAGAAATTAATCACTTAATGATTAAATTATTCTACGCAAATATGAATTTAGAAGAATATACACCGGATAATCCAAATGGAGTTATTTGGTCGGTAGTTTGCGGCAAACGAATTTATCTTACTCATGATAGAATAGCTTCTATTCTTGGAATACCAAATAGAGGTGAAGAATTTTCATCGACATTTTGTGAAGTATTCACCCGAAATAGCACTAGCCATAAGTTTATAGAAGATAATAGTGACGGCACCAAATCGATTGGGCTACGACCGACAGCAAGGCTATTACATCGTGTCTTGATGCACTCTCTATTTCCTCGATTAGGAGATTATGATGCCGTCTACAAGGAAAATTTCAAGGCTCTTTATGCTATATACGGGGAAATCGAAATCAACTGGGCTCACATGATTTTCGATGAAATTTTAAAAGTGAATAACTCCACTCGACCTCATTTCTTCTATAATGAGTATGTTATGCGCATATTGCTAGCATGTGGAGTAACAGCCCCTGATTCAGCAACATCTACACCAAAATGCATTGACTCCACTACCATCAAGCGCATGAAACTTCCTCCTCCCTATGTTCAGATTATGCCATTCGAACAATGGCAACAACGAGGTACACAAGCACAACAAGCTCCATCTTCGCGACCTCGTTCCGGAGAAGTTAGGTTGTTGAAATCTAAGTCGTCTATAAGAGAATCTCTTGAAACCATCGCTCGTAATCAATTCTTACTTGAAGCGAGACTCAAACGTATGGATTCAAAAATTGACAAACGATTCAACAAGGTCAAGTCTTTCTTCAGTGCTATATGGGATGCTATATCATGTAGCACCTCTGTCTCTACCCAACATCAAGACCCCGGAAAGCGTCCGGCTCCTCCCACTTTCACTTGGTCAACATCCGAGGAATCTGCTGGTACAAGCGGACAAGGTCATGGAGAGACGTCTAGAGGTGATGACGATGACGATGATGACGATGACGATGATGACGATGATGATGATGATGAAGATGATGAGGAGGAGATTCAGTCGGACTAAAGCTAGTTTGTTTATTTTTTTAGTCCTTTAAAAACATTTGTGACACTTGTACTAATTAGTGTCCATCTTTTTTAGTGAACTTTGGCATGTATGGTAGTTTCAAAACATCTGTGTTTGAATGTGTGTTATGCATTGTTCTTTTTGGTTCATATTTTTTTGTTTACTCCTTTTTGTCGATGACAAAGGGGGAGAAAGGTGCTAATAACTGTTTGCAGGGAGAAAGGTGCTAATAATTGTTTGCAGGGAGAAAGGTGCTAATAATTGTCTGTAGGAAATCACATATTCAGGGGAAGACTCAATACTTTAATTATATATTGTCATCAATCAAAAATGGGGAGAATGTTGAGACACAGCTTCTATGAAGATTTTGATTGCTGACAACAATATAAAGGCAATCGACAAATCAAGACCTTCATATGGTTCTCTAGATTATAGATTGATTATTTGATGTTATAATAGTAATAAACTTGTTAAAATCTATCCTCAAATAGTCATGTACAAAATATAATCAATATATATATACATTTATAGTAATGTGCACATTTATTGTGCAACTTAACAGAGACCGGTCGACCGGTCCAAAAATGAACGGTCGACCGTTCCTGTTAAATGTGCACAATAAACGTGCACACATGCACATAACGACTATATATTTAAAATCCTGTCTACCGGTTATTTTTTGACCTGTCGACCGTTTTTAAACAGAAAGCAAGTTTTTCAAAAGACACTTCTCTTCTCCAAGAGTTGCATCTCCTACCTTTCACCAATAATCACAACTCTTAATGGCAACTGTTTCACCAAGAGTTACAACTATTTCTTCTTATATATACTCATCTAAATCGTTGATTCAAAGAAGAATATATATGATTTATTATATGCTTTCTCTGATCTTACTTTCTAACATTCTTGCATTCTAAAAGCACTCATTTAATTAATAGCTTATTGAATCATTGAAACTATTTTAAACCTTTTGATTCAATAAGCAATATACCTTCTTTAATCTTTACAAAACATCAGTCATATACTTTGAGGATAAGATTATAGGAAGGGTGTACTACTAGTGACAAATCCGTGTTTTCAAGAACACAAGTTGTCAACAACAATTGTATTTGTTTTTGTTGAAGTCCTCGTGTTGTAAGAGGCAAGTGTTGAAGTCCTCGGTGTTGTAAGAGGCAAGTGTTGAAGTCCTCGGTGTTGTAAGAGGCAAGTGTTGAAGTCCTCAGTGTATTAGAGGCGTGAAATCCCGTTCGGCTGTTCGGGTATTGTAAATCTGTTCCTCCGGGTGAAGCGAGGTAGTTAATAGTGAAAATCCAGATAGAAGTCTGGGACTGGACGTAGGACGGTGCTCCGAACCAGTATAAAAATCTCTGGTGTGATTTTTTCTATTTTCTATTTACAATGCTATTATCATCTATTTCCGCATTTGTATTGTAATCCATATTACACGATCCGTGTATACTATATTAGCACATATAATTGTATACACACCGCACTCTCAGAAATGTGGATCCACCAGTTTATCGCTTCACGTCAACAAGTAAGCACGTGTCTTTAATTGACATGAAGGAGATGGAGGCGAAGGTATCAATACGAATTCTTATCCATGTTGGAAAGCCCAATTCGTATCGATCATATCTCACAACCCATAGGTCCAAATACTATGAAATTTTCAGAGGAGCTTACGTACAACCTAAAGAATGTTCATGCTCAATTTTCAGAGAAGCTTACGTACAACCAAAAGAATGTTCCTGCTCAATTTTCAGAGCTTATGTACAACCTAAAAAATGTTCATGCTCAATTTTCAAAGGAGCTTACGTACAACGTAAAATGTACGCATTCACAAAACACAAATGAATAAAATGATACCTTTACAAATTACAAATGTGCCCCAACTTTCTTTGACAAAAAAAAGAAGATGAAGTTTATCTTCAATGGACAAACAAAAACGCCTTGACATGTGAAAATAGTTTCAGAAAAACTAAGAGATATTGATAAACTGGGACAACTAAAAACGCTGTGTATCAAAATAGCTGCGAAATAATGCCGCTAGCCATTCAACAATTCTATTTGCATTGACAACAATTACATTATACAAGTTTAACTGTTCCACTTCATTTTGGTTCAAGAAAACGTAATTCTTAGTAATAGAATTTGTGTCAAGGAGATATAATAAGCAATATAAGGGAAATTTTAGTATCAAGAGTAGTAAATAACCCCATCAAGAGTAGCAAAATAAAAACAATCACAGAAATTTCAAGGGCCTTAAATGACTATATCCACATATGATGTCAAACACATTCTACCATGATCTTACACAACAAAATCTCAAATAACCTTGAAATTTTGAAGAAAACACATAATATAATTGAAGTGCTAATGCCTCAGAGATCTTGGTGGACAGAAATCATCAAATGGGAATAACCCCGTCAAGAGTAGCAAAAACATCACTACATCACAGGCACAATATAATTAACTCGAATCAAATGTGATAACTTGCTTGATAGGCGCAATCTGTGAGAAGTAGCTATTGAAATCTCACTTTTATATTTGATAATAAATCAAATCCGAACAATTTTTTTTCATCATCCAAATCACGCCGGAAAAGGATGAAAAGATAAATTCTGTAAATATGCTCAGCTAATCACCGATAATTCTATGTTTCTGATAAAATATGAATAGAAAATCGGAGCTAAAGGTAGAAAATTATAGCCTAATGATAGATTCCTTGCTGCATTTAGAAATCTCGCAGCAAACAATTGCAATATTATACCCAAAAATTGGTATAAATAATTGAAAAGAAACCATGCTAAAAACCTTGGGATATAAGAAGTCGCCAGTAAACGGTAGTGAAAAAGTTGTTAAATGTTGGAAAAACCTAAAGATGAAGGGGTTGCTTCTGTCCCATTGTGGAGCAGGTTAATATCAAAGCGATTACGATCTATTCAAGTGAAACAGAATAAATAATCTGTTGAAAAATCTCACATCACTTAGGAATTAAACAAAATAAATTAAATCTTCTTCGTAAATCAACCTACGGTTATATACAAAGTGACAAAATACTTTCAGTAGGTTATGCATGACGAGCTGTGGTATAAAAGTTAGAGGAATAAATCAAATATGACTTCCATGTGCTACTAAATACTAAACATGTGCATTGTTTATTTTGTAGCAAGCAAACTAGTTTGTGAAAAAAGCTAAAACAATAGTTCTTTATCAATGATGATGTAGGTAACATATATAATATATATATTGGAAATTAGGAGACATCTCTGTCATACTTTCATATTCTAAAACGGGTCCCCGTTAAAGTTTCATTGTAAAACGGGTCTCTATTTTCTGGAAACGAAAAAAAATTATTGGTGAAATATCAACAACTTTTATAAACAAGTGCTGATATTTCAGCAACTTTCCCTGTCAAAGTTTCATTGAAAATCCGATCTCTATTTTTTAGAAACAAAGAAAAATTATTGCTGAAATGTCAGCAACTTTTATAAATAAGTGCTGATACTTCAGCAACTTTCATAAACTGTATTTACAGTGTACATAAATGTTGCTGAAATGTCAACAACTTTTATAAATAAGTGCTGATATTTCAGCAACTTTCATACACACTATGTTCACAGTGTACAGAAAAATTGCGAAAATGTCAGCAACTTTTATGAAAAGTTGCATCATGCTCTGCAATAATTATGAATAAAAAACAGAGACCTAATTTACACTGAAATTTAGTGAATGACTTTTCGTGAATTTTGAAACTTAATAAGAACCTGTGTCAAAAGTACCCTATAATATATATGTATAAAAAAAAATTCAAAATTATGACTATAAGGGTTAATCATCGTAAAGTTAAAGCTGATTGTAATAAATGAATACCTCAGCAAAAAGATGTTTCAAGGGGACAATTAGAGCAAGGAAGCGGTGAATCAACAGCTAGGATTTGAGGACCAGATAAAGAGTATTATAACACAAGGGATTTAAATTCCCAAATAAATTAGAGCTTATATGTTAGAAGATGATGAGGCTGGTAATATTTCCTTACTGTACTAAGAAGTGAGAATCGAGATATGTGAGGGAGCAATCAATATGTATTTTTACAGATAAACCTTAATAATTTTATATTTTAAGGGAGGTAAAAAGGTACATTTTCTTTTAAGCTTGGTGCAAATATTTGAAAATTGAGTAGCTGATCCCCTTATCTATGCATGTATTCGCCCCTGACCATCATCAACGGTACCAAGTTGTGGTTATAGTTGAAAGTAATAATGAATGCCCTAACAGCCCTAAGCTCACATGTAAACTCTTTAGCTTCATTCTCCTCGCATTTACTATTGTTTCGCACATGTGCATGTATTACCCACATAAATGGGCTTTGAACATGAAAAGATATATTTGTATACTAACCAAAGGGGCATTTTTTCAGATTATAACATGAATAACACAAAACTTTATGAATCAAAATATAACAATTGATATGATTGAAGATAATCCCATTACATAAAGGTTTTCTTTTCCATATTTCTTTTAAGCAACGCTTTAATTAAATTTTTAAAACGAGGAGTTATTGAATAATGTTTTAAGCTTCTAAAGATCCTAAATTTGCTCTTAGTAATTATCTTATGTAAAAAAGATGGAACCCAGTGCACGGGGCTCTCGTACGAAAGCGGGCTTTGGAGAGATCGATAATGTATCCAGTCTTTCCCTCCCAGTGCGAAGGGGCTGTTTCCGGACTCGAACCTGGGTAACCTAACCGTTGCGCCAAGGCTCCACCTCATGTAATACCGTCGCGCCAAGGCTCCACCTCATGTAATACCTTATGTAAAAAGTACCATTAAAATTAACTTTACTGATTAGTTATTTGTAGTCGGTGAGAAATTAAACGATTATCATTAGAAATATTTAAATTGAAATGTACTACTGATTTTTTATGTATCATTGTTTAATATTATACAATACTAGAAAATGATGCATGGAATACAGGTAGTAAATTTTAAAATAAATATATCTAATAACAATCAAATGATTTCAAATCCTAACAACTAGACATAATTCATCATTGAGATTCCACAAATATGGATATCAAATCCAAGTCTAAAATAAATCTTTCTATCATCTATTAGTACAAGTACATTTCTGAAAACTGCCTATACCTTTTAAAAATAGAAAATGCTACCAACAACATGAAATTAATCATAACTACATGAGATGGTTGCATGTCAAAGCCAGTTGCATGTGCTAGGTGTACTTGATTTTCGCTTAACAGATGTTTTCTATATTGAATAAGTTCTTGTTACTGGATCGCACATGCTCGACAGTTTGATTTTGTGTTACAAACTCCAAATGCTACTCTACAACGGTATCATCTAGATATCAATTCTAAATAATACCTCAATTGGAGATCTCTAAACATCAACTAACCTATATACGACACTATGAAGTCTCAAACTAACACATTAGCATAAGCATAGGTTGTTACATTGCTTCTAGAAATCTATTATCCTAAGTACTTTTGCACTAGTAACTAAATCTTGTCTAATCTTATATAACATAAGCAATGTTTAATGAAATGTCTTCCTACTTTCTATCTTCTTACTCTATATCTTTGATCTTAAGCTCATTCTCTTTTTATCTCTCTTAAACTTCTTATCCCTAACTAACACTATGTGATAGCAACATATGACCAACAAATAGCAAAAGAAATGGATAATTGAGAGCATACCCAGCACTATGTAGCATAACTCCTTCCTCTCTCAAATATGGCACACAAGAATTTTTGCAGTCCCAATATAAGTAGTAAATCTTTTGAGGATGGAAAGCTGCAGCACAAATAATGAATCGTGCAATATATACAAAACAAGACACAAATTAATACAACGACAAAATTCCACCCAAGGGCATAAAATAGAGCTCCAGTCATCAATAATAAAATCCACGGATTCACAAAACATAAATTAATAAAATGGTACCTTTTACAAATTACAAATGTACCCCAACTTTCTTTGACAAAAACAAGAAGATGAAATTTATCTTCAATGGACAAACAAAAATGCCTTAACATCTGCAAATAGTTTTAGAAAAACCATGAGGCATTCATAAACTGGGACAACTAAAAATGCAATGTATCAAATTAGCCACAAAAAAATGCCACAGGCCATTCAACAATTCCATTTGCATTGACAACGACTACACTATACAAGTTTAACTATCCCACTTCATTTTGGTTCAAGAAAACGAAATTCTTTGTAATAAAATTTGTGTCAAGGAGATATAATAAGCAAGGTGAGGGAAATTTTGGTATCAAAAGTAGTGAATAACCCTATCAAGAGTAGCAAAATAAAAACAATTACAGAAATATGAAGGGCCTTACGCGAATATATCCACATTTGATATAAAACACATTTTACGATGATCTTAAATAACAAAATCCCAAATAAACTAGAAATTTTGAAGTGAACATATAATATAATTAGAGTGGTAATGCCTCAGAGATCTTGGTGGATAGAAATCATCAAACGGGAATAACCCCATCAAGAGTAGCAAATATTTTACTACATCACAGGCACGATACAATAACTTGATAGGCGCAATCGGTCAGAAGTAGCTGGTTAGGATCTCACTTCTAATTGATAATAAATCAAATCCAAACAATTTTTTTCATCATCCAAATCACGCCGGAAAAAACAAAAGATGAAGAAAAAAAATCTGTAAAATATGCCTACCTTGTCACCGATAATTCTATGTTTCTGATAAAATATGAATAGAAAATCGGAGCTAAAGGTAGAAATTTATAGCCTAACGATAGATTCCTTGCTGCATTCGCAAATCTCGCAGCAAAAAAATTGCAATATCAAGCTGAAAGTTTGACGTAAATAATTGAAAAGAAACCATCAAATGGGAGAAAAAGGGATGAATCGTATAGTTAATAAGAATCCGCCAGAAAACGATAGTGAAAAAGATGTGAATACGTTTGAACAATATAAAGATGAGGGGTTGCTTCTGTTCAACCGCGGAGCATGTTAGAGCATATCATAAAAGGGATAGCAAACTTTGATTTACACCAAAAAGACCGGCCGAGCTAGTTCATTTCGATGGGTTTGATTCAGTTTTGAAACTTGATTGATTTACAATCGGTCCATAATATAATTTAGTTTGGTTATCGATTAAGCCAAATCGTCCAAACTTATATTATATTGTTCAAATCACTAATGATTTTTTTATACTAGTGTAGTGGTTCAAATAAATTTTATTTCTCGTGTATCTATCCAAACTACTATTAAAATGTACATAAATACTAAATAAGAGTACTTTAATCATATAGTCGTGTTTTATTTTAAAGTATAATTGAATATTTCAAACATAAAACGTGAAATATTTTTAGTTCGGTTAAATCAGATAACCAATCAAACTTAATCCGACGGTTTGATTTAATTTTCATTTTTATGGTTTCAGTTTGGTTTTTAACAATTTTCACCATCGGACCAACCAAACGCTCAATTTTATACTATAGGGATGAGACCCGCGGTTAAGGGAGCTTTTACTTGGTCCAAAACATTTGCTTTTAACGCCCCCTTCTTCATGGTACTCGATGGACAACGATAAAAAATATTGTCGTTCCATTATAATGTCAAATAAGATAAAATGATAATATTTTTTATTGTTACTATATTACTTATTTTAATATCATATTTCTCATCCAATGCAAACATAAAATCATTCTCCATTCTTATTTCTACACATCATTCATTCCCACAAAGTCAAAACTTATTTATCAATAATGTAACGAGCATAAAAATCATCATTGTAGGATCTAGATTAACCCTAGAAGGGGGGGTTGAATAGGGTTATAGCAAATTTTCTCGAATTAAACGTAAAAACAAACTGCAGAAATAAATATGCTGAAAAGTAAATCACACATAAAATTTACCCAGCTTCGGCAAACCCTGCCTACTGCTGCATTCCCAGATTTCTATTAGAATTAAACAGTCTCCCGCTTATAAACACTCTAACAGACTCGCAAACCCTGCTCCCGCTTACAAACACTCTAATAGACTCGCAACCCCTGCTCCCGCCTATAGAGTTTTGCAAACTCGTAAACCCTTGCTCCCTCCTATAGAGTTTTGCAAACTCGCACACCCTGCTCACTGAACTAATTCTAACTAGACAATCTGACACTACATACAACCTAGGTGGTGATTTAGTAAGACTTGATTCAAAAAGAAAATTTAAAACAAACTAAAACAGTTTAAAACTTAAAACCCTATTTGCCAAATAAACTAAAGCAAGTAAACTAAAGCCTCTCAATTTTAAAACAAGCCGGCCCAATTCATTTCTTTAACCCGATCCTCTTTTTGTCTTGTGAAGAAAATAGCGGCTCTGTTGAATTAGGGCTTTTTCTCTTGCGAAAATTAGGGCTTTCTCTGATGATCAATTCTCTGGTTTCTTTGACGAGTTTGTTTCTGATTCAATAATCTTGTTCGCGGCTCTCTGATGATCGATTCTCTTGTGGCTTTGCTCGTTCGCAACTGCTCCTTTGATCGAGTTCACTGTTGCTTCAGTATGTAATTTCCCTATTTGTGCTTTTATGATTTCTCGTATTCGAACTCGATGCCAATGATGAATTTGAGGTTTGGTATTTATATGAATTCGACACTTGAGTTTGTTCGTATCAATTCGATACTTTCCAAATTTTTGTTTGCCTGATGCGCACGGCTTTGATTATGAAACGTTCGATTCTTTTCTTGATCGATACGGTAGAAACTTTCCTGTTTTGATTTTCTTTGACTATTTCAAAGATACGTACTTGAATTTTTATACAGTACATTTTCATGAATTCGAATTCTCTGGCATCAACTTCATTTCACTTGGACTTTGGCACTTGACTTTTTAGTTTGTTTTCGTGAATTTCTTTGACTTGACTTTAGCATCCTTCCATGATTTCGATTGCATTCCATTTGTTCTGGCTTCACTATTGCACTCGAGTTTTGTTCATTCAATTCGTTGATCCTTGTAGCTTGCTGTATGAATTTCGTATTTGGTATCTTCACTGTGTTGAGGCTGGTGTATGTATTGTTTGGGTCTTGAGGCTGGTGTATGTATTGTTTGGGTCTGCTCATGTTACTTGTATCACTGGTCCTCTGCACATATGATTCTCTGGTGCATTTGCCTTTGTTAGACTTTGGCCTTTGCTGGTTCATATGTTTTTAACATATTGCTGTGTTGATCTTGTACTTGTGTACTTCATATGTGCACTGTGTCTTCTGGTCTTGCATTTGGTCTGCACTTGCATGCATTTCTGTTATGTTGATGGCAATCTTGTACAACTTGTATTTGTCTAAGTCACTTGTTCATATTGTCTCTTTGGTCTGTGCATGTAGTCCATTATGTTCGATCTGCAAGTTGTTTTGCATATGATACTCCAAATTGTTACTGTGCTTCTTCTGTTGCTCTAACTTGAACTTGATATTGTGGTATTTGCTATTATTGCATTCACTTCATGTTTGCATTGTTATATTGTATACTTGGGCTTTGAAATTTTTCGACCTGATGCATTTGGACTTGAGCATACTTGATGCACTTTACTTGAGTCCGGTCATTGTTGGCACTGGTCTGCATACATGTGCTTTGATGCTCTGTTGTTTTCTGTTGCATTCATGTTGGTTTAGTCGTGCACTTGGTCTTTGTTGTAACTGGACATGTTGCTTGAGTCACTTGCATTTGTTTTCATTGACTTCGGCCATGTGTTCATCTGAGTGTTGTTGCATTCATGTCTGCTTTGTATCATTTGGGTTCACTTGTGAACTTTGGCTCTGGTTGTTGCAGTATTCATTTGTGCATTTGTTTGCACTATGCATTGAACTCTTTGCCATCTGTAGTTCTGGTCATTGCTTGTGACATCCATGTTGCAACTGGTTTGGACTTTGAATGCATCTGTGCATATCACTGTTGCGTTACTGGTCTTTGCATCCATTCATGTTGATTTTTGAAATTTCACTTGAGTTGAATCCAATTTCAAAAACTCGGGTTTGACCTTGTGTCCGTGTCGTGATTGCACGTGAGTTGAACCTGGCTTTTCATTTGGGTTTGACCTGTGCTCACCTGTCCCTGTAAATCGATCAAGTGTATATCGATGTGCACGGCCTTGTGGCATGTACAGTGATACACTGTGCATGTCACATTGTTCGTGTGTGATGAATTCGAATGTACATGATGACGAACAACCCAAATAACTGAGGAAAATCATATTTTCAAAAATCATATTTTATTTTATATTGCAAAAAATATTTCATTTTCAATTTTACTGCGTTAGTGAATATTTTTGCAGATTTCTCAGATGCTGGATTATAACTGGAATGAAGTTGAAGATAAACTACGAGTGTGAGTGATATGTAGTGAGGAATATGTGTAAACATGAAATGTGATGTAATGTAACCAAAGTTGTATAGTTATAGTGAGAGCTTGAAATTGTACTATTCAAGATTGTAATAAATATTTGTTTGAATAAAATTTCTGTTTGAATTCAAATTCTGTGTAATTTATTTTATTCAACAAATATTTATTTAATCTATAAAAAATAAAATAGTACATTAACAAATACATTTAAACATATATATATATATATATATATATATATATTATCATCAAACAAAAATCATACAAGCGTTAAGCGCATATTCCACAATCTCCCCCTTTTGATGATAACAAACATATATTTAAGATTTTGACTGTGCTAAATGTATTTGATCAATGATATACTCTAATTGCTCCCACTATTTAAATTCTTCCTCTCTACATGGTGCTCCCCCTACATATATGCATATAAATAGAAATATACAAATGAGCCAAGATGCAAATGGAAAATTATTTGACCTTTGCTTGATTTCATTTGACAAAATCTTAACTTTTCTCTCCCCCTTTTGTTATCAGCAAAAGAATAATAGTGTTAGAGAAAAATAGAGATAAAATGATCAATATTAATCCAACATTAAAACTCAATTTGAATATAAATATTAAACTTCAATAAAAATCAAACAAAAATCATAACTACCCTTGTTAGGCGCATATTCCACTTTTAGAAATGATGGAAGTGATATTCTCATATAACATCATACAGTTGTATCTACTTGTGGTACATTTATATCAGGAATTTGAATATCTACTAATCATGCATAACCGTTAGGACTTTTAAATGAGATTAGTAGTATTCCAATTTAATTTTAAAAATGAATTCAAGTATCTTCTAACCACGCATAACCGTGAGGACTTTTAAATGGGATTAGAATCAACTTGTCTATTTAATCAATTAATTTTGATATTCTTTCCATATATACATAACCGTGAGGACTTTTAAATGAGCATGAAAGCACATAATCAATAATCCAAGTAATTCACCCATGCATAACCGTGAGGACTTTTAAATGAGAGTGAATACTTTGGATATTTATTTATTTATTTTTTAAAATAAAGTGAAATGAAAAACAAATGATTCCTGATTATAGTACAACATATCGACAAACTATATTTAAGATTTGATAAACAATGGTCGATAGAAATATGATAGATATAGAAATGGTCATGGAATCTTTACCCAACAAAAAGTTTTATAACTCTTGTTTGAATTCCTAAAGAAATTTTCCAAATATACTGTCTTGAGCAATGTATGTTAAATATAAACACTTATCACCTTTTCAATCACTATTTATCTTTTTGATAATTAGCAGGGAGTCGGATTAGTCAAAATTTGTCATTTAAAATCAAATAAAAATGACTAATCTTAAAATATGGTCAAAAATGATTTTCTCGAAGGGGTTATATGAAAAAAAAATTGCTATTTGAAAATTATTTGTAATGAAAAATATGCAGATATTTTCTTTGAAAAACGATGCAGTCACTAAATGTCTCATAAACCACGCTCAACTAGTAAGTTTTCTGTCAACTAGATTACCAGAATGATCTGCATCTGAATTTCCCTTTCACTCCAAAATATCAATAATTAAATTTGTTAAACCAGACCATGAAGTGTGCATAAAAAACTCAAACTCAATTTTTAACAGTGAACAAGTCAGAATCAAAATCATCATCTCTTTATCATCACATTATTGGCTGATTTAATTCAGAATACGGTGCAGATTATCGATCAAATATACCTTCACCTGTTTTACCTTTACGATAATTTTTCTTGATTGCCCATTGTGATTCTGTCACTTTTGTACTAGGCTAAGGAACTTTTCTTTGTTGCCCGTTGTGTTTCTGGAACAGCCAAAATCCAGAGAACACTGTTGTTGTTCCTTAGCCTGCCACCATACCTACACGATGAAAGATTTTTGTGACCTATTTGTTTTTATAGGTCCATGATTGTTAGTGGCTGAAGCATTGTGAATAAACAATCCCTTTGGAACCCAAACTTGTTTAGTCTTTTTATTCTTGTTCCAATAGACATGAAATTTGTTTGTAGAATCCTTAGGAACCCATACTTGTATAAATTTTGTGTTCTTGTTCCTATGGCTACAATTTTCAACACGGTGTCCAATTATTTCAGATCGAGCAAAGACACTTTTACCTTTTGCATTATCATCAGCTTATGATTTCCTAAAACCTAGTCCTTTTCTGTTGTTAGCAAAAATTTGATTTCCCAATAACATGTTGAATGATTTTTCTCCTCTTGAAAAGTTATTCAGAGATTTCTCAAGATTTTGGACTTTGGTTTTTAGGGTTGTGTTTTCAGTGACAAGTGAAGTGCATCTATTTATAAAATCCTTTTTCCTAGTGTCAATGGTTTCCTTAAGACTCAAGTTTTCTTTTTCAAGATTCTCAAAGTTATTCTTAAGTCTTGATAATTCTGAATCTAAAATTTTACATTTTTTACATTCTAGGTTTTGAATATTTTCAAGTTCGGTTTCTAACCTAAAATTTTCATGAGCAAGTTCTCTCCTATCAGATTTCAGTTTTTCAATTTTAGATTCAAGAGTATCAACCATTTTAGTAAGATCAAGACACATAAAAACAAGTTCTTTATAAGAATAGTTACCTCCCTCACTAGATTCCTCTGAGCTTGCTTCTGAATCTGATTTTGCCATAAGACACAAGTTAGCCTCTTCTGAGCTACTTTCCTCTCCTTCTTCATCATCCCAAGTCGCTGCAAAAGCCTTCTTCTTCTTTTTCTTTCCTTTGTTGTTTTTGAGAAGTGGGCATTGTTGTTTGAAGTGGCCAGGCTTGTTGCAGTTAAAGCACGTTGATTCATTATCGGAATTGTCAGAATCTTTTGATCTATTATTACTTGTTTTCTTCTTGCGTGGCTTGAATCTTGACCATTTTCTAAGATTATTGACAACCATTGCAAGCTCTTCAATTGGATCTTCTTCATCGCTCTCTTCTTTGCTCTTTAAGGCAATCGTCTTCTTCTTTGGTTCGGAGTTGTTGCGTTCCTCCTTTGCTTTTAGCTTAAGCTCATATGTCATCAAGTTGCCAATCAACTCCTCCATGCTTAGTTTACTCAGATCTTTCGATTCTTGAATTGCCGTGACTTTTTCCTCAAAGTTCATCGGTAAAACTCGTAGCACCTTCCGCACAAGCTCTACCTCAGTGAATACCTTCCCAAGCGCTCTAGCGTTGTACACCAAAGTTGAAAAGCGTCCAAACATGTCCTTTATGTTCTCGCCTTTGTCCATCACAAATTTCTCGTATTCATTGCTAAATAGGTCTAGACGAGACTCCTTGACTTGAGAAGTTCCTTCATGTGTCACCTCCAAGGTATGCCAAATTTCCTGTGCAGTTTTACAATGAGAAATTCTATTAAATTCGGTCTTATTAAGAGCACAGATCAAAGCATTCATGGCTTTAGCATTTGTAGTTTTTAATCTCTTATCGTTAGCATCCCACCAATCCTTAGGTTTAGGAATCTCCATATCACCAACAGTTGTAGTGGGAGATTTATAGCCAGTTTCAATAATGTCCCAAACATCATAACCAACAGAACTAAGATAAATACCCATCCTAACTTTCCAACAAGCATAATCATTCCCATTAAACATGGGTGGCCTAACAATAGATTGCCCCTCAGAAAAAGCGTTATTTGATGAATTCATGACTCTAGAGTTAAAGAGAAATACCTCGCTCTGATACCACTTGTAAGATCTAGATTAACTGACACAGCGGATATTATGGAAACAAATGAAACTATGAAAAGTAGCAATCGGTGGATTGAGAAATACTGAAATGCCCAAATTCGTTGATCCGAAGATACCGAATTTTAGCTATCTCTGACACGTTGATCGCGCACGATACCGTGAAAAGAGATCTACGATTCTTCGACGTTGATCTTGCGCACAAGATTCCGTGAATCGGTTTCAACAAACGATGATTCGAGCGCACTCGAATAACGTAAGTGGAGATAGGAGATTACACTCAACTACCAATTTAAAAGAAAGCACAAAGCTTCACAAACAAAAGTTTATTCAAAAATCAACAACCTTCAAATGTACAACACACTCCCTATTTATAGCATTTTCCACGCTGACCCTTAAGTCGTATACGACTTACGACTCACTAAGTCGGCAACGACTTATCACAGCAGCGACCCAACACTTAGGTCGTATACGACTTAAAACACACGACTTAAAGAAATACAGACTCATCACAACACTTAGGTCGTAGGCGGCCTAACTACTCACGACTTAAGGATAGACGACTTACGAAAATACAAACATCACAACTTATGACCTGGCGACTCACGAATATTACAACGACTCAACCATATTTACAACACGAGTTACGACTTAAGAAAATACATTACAACAACGACTTAACTGCTACAATCGACTCAACACAAGACGACCTACGAGTTACGACTCATCAACATTACAACGAAATCACACCCAACCTATCATAAGTCGTCCACGACTCATCACATAAAGACCACACGACTCAAGACACAACGACTTACGACTTACACTAGGTCGTTACCGACCTAACCTTGGTAGCTATCTGAACATCCTTCCTTGTGACGACCTAACTCCATACGACTTAGCAAGTTGACTCGTTCTTTATTAAGTCGCGAAATCTCACTAGGTCGTAGCCGACCTAAAACATCTTCAGTAGGTCATTGCCGACCTAAGTCTTCTTTCTTAAGTCGTTGCCGACCTAAAAATTCTGAACGACCTAAAACCGAAGCTGTGTTAACTCATTGCTCCTTCCCATGCGACTTGTTAGGTCGTTCCTCCTCCTTACGTGACCCGTTAGGTCGGGGCCGACCTTCCCTAACTCGTGAACAACCTAAAATTTGTGTTTTCTTAGGTCGTGCCGCATCATCCTCCCCTTGTTGACAGAAATTCGCCCTCGAATTTTCACCATCTTCTTCCACAACAAGTTCAGCTTCATGGTACGGAATTAAATATTTGATGTTGAAAACATCAGAAGTATGAACATCTTCTGGTAACTTCAATTGATACGCATTCTCATTGATTTTCTTTAGAATTTCAACTGGACCAATTTTCCGCGCCTTCAATTTATTGTACGTTCCCACCGGAAAACGGTCTTTTGTCAACACTGCGTAAACCAAATCACCTTTGTTAAATTCAACACTTCGTCGCTTCAAATCTGCAAATCCCTTATATTTCTCATTTGACTTCTCCAATCGTTTCTGAACGATCCTATGACATTCCGTCAAACCTTCAACAAAATCAGCAGCTCGTTTAACTGTCCCCTTCGGTTGTGGCACTACCGTTAGGTCCAACGGCCCCTTTGGTAAATCTGAATATACAATCTGAAATAGACTGAATCCCGTACTACGATTCACTGCATGATTATGTGCAAACTCTGCCTGGCATAACTTCATGTCCCAACTCTTCAGATTGTCCTTCACAAGACATCGCAACAAATTTCCCAACGATCTGTTGACAACTTCTGTCTGTCCATCTGTTTGCGGATGATAAGCGCTGCTAAATTTTAACTTCATTCCCACCATCTTCCACAAACTTAGCCAAAAATGACTTAAAAATCTGGTATCCCTGTCCGAAACAATAGATTCTGGTAACCCATGAAGTCTATAAATCTCTTTGAAATATAACTGAGCAACATGAACAGCATCCGCCGTCTTCTTACAAGCAACAAAATGTACCATCTTCGAGAAACGATCCACCATAACATATATTGAGTCATTTCCCCTTTGTGTTCTCGGCAAACCCAATACGAAATCCATACTAACGTCCACCCAAGGTTTTGTAGGAACAGGTAAAGGCATATACAAACCCGCATTTGTAGCTGTCCCTTTCGAAACTTGACAAACATGACATCTCTGAACAAACCTTTCAACTTCCTTCCTCATCGATGGCCAATAGTAGGATTGAGAGATTAACTGCAATGTTCGGTCTCTACCCACATGTCCTTCCTCATGAAGCTCCTTTACTATCTTCATTCGCAAGCTACAATCTGGTACACACAATTGATTTCCCTTAAATAAGAAACCATCAATCAATACAAATTCATCAAAACTTCCTTCCTTGACTTTCTCAACAAATTTGTTAAAGTAAGGATCTTCTTTAATCAGTTCTGGCAACAATTCAAACCCTGTCACCTCAACCTTCATTGTAGTCAACAAGTAATTCCTTCTGCTCAATGCATCGGCTACACGATTCGTAATTCCCGATTTATGTTTCACAACAAACGTAAATTGCTGCAGATAGGCAATCCATGATGCATGTCTCGCTGAAATCTTGTCTTGTCCTTGTAAATGCTTCAACGCCTCGTGATCAGTATACAAAACAAATTCTTTCTGAAACAGATAGTGTCTCCAATGTTTCACTGCTTGCACTACAGCATAAAACTCCACATCATACGTGCTATATCTCATCTTTGCCCCTGACAACTTCTCACTAAAGTATGAAATAGGACGTCCTTTCTGACTCAACACCCCTCCGATTCCAACCTTAGATGCATCAGTGTGTAGCTCAAACAACAACTGAAAATCTGGCAAAACAAGAATTGGTGCTGACGTCAACAGTTCTTTGATTCTTTCAAAAGCAACTCCTGCTTCCTCCGACCAAGAAAACTGTTTCCCTTTCATACAATCAGTAACTGGAGCCATCACGCTACTGAAGTGTGGAATGAATCTTCGATAGAATGATGCTAACCCATGAAAACTTCTCACTTCTGTTATTATCCTCGGTTGTGGCCAATTTCTGACTGCTTCAACTTTATTCTGGTCCACCTGGATACCTTCTCCTGATACAACATACCCCAGAAATAAAACACTCCTCATCATAAACACACATTTCTTTGTTGCGGCATAGAACTGTTCTTGTCGTAGGACCATCAACACTTCTTTCAAATGATGCAAGTGCTCCTCTGGACTCCCACAGTATATCAGAATATCATCGAAATACACTACCACGATTTTTTCGATAAAAGGTCTAAAAATTTGGTTCATCACCCGCATGAATGTACTTGGTGCATTCGAAAGACCAAACGGCATAACCAACCATTCATACAACCCTTCTCTCGTCTTGAATGTTGTCTTCCATTCGTCACCTGGTCTAATTCGAATTTGATGATACCTGCTTTTCAAATCAATCTTCGAAAAGATAATAGCTCCGCTCAACTGATCTAGCAGATCATCCAATCTAGGAATTGGGAATCTGTACCTCACAGTGATCTTATTCAACGCTCGACTATCGGTACACATCCTCCACGTTCCATCCTTCTTCGGTACCAACAAGGCTGGCACAGCACACGGACTCAAACTCTCCTGCACTCGCCCCTGTTCAAGCAACTCTTCCACCTGCCTTCTCAACTCTTCATGTTCCTTCGGACTCATTCGATAATGTGGTCTATGCGGTAATACTGCTCCCGGAACAAGATCGATTTGATGTTGAATGTCTTTCAGTGGCGGTAACTCCTTAGGCAATTCTTCTGGAAATACATCCTCAAATTCTTTCAAAACTGGCTTCGCTTCTTCTGGAATTTCAACCTCTTCACTGCTCTCATGCCCTATCAAAATGTACACTTCAGGTTCCTCTTCGACTTCCTTAACAAACTCCTTCAATGATAGCAAAGTTTTCAGTTCTTCAATCTCCTCCAACTTGCTCTCCTTCTGTTGTTGCTTCTTGGGAACTAAAGTGATTTTAGTACCTTCAAACATGAAACTATAGCTATTAGCACGTCCATCATGTTGTACTGCTCGATCAAACTGCCATGGTCTGCCCAACAACAGATGACACACATCCATGTCAACTACATCACACCAGATTTCATCTTTGTACTTCTTTCCAATTGAAAAATTCACGCAAGCTCTTCGTCCAATTTTCACCTCACCACCTTTCCTTAACCATGCTAACTTGTACGGTTTAGGATGCTTCTCAGTTTTCAAGTTCAACTTCCTTACTGCTTCTGTAGAGATAATATCGTCACAACTCCCAGCATCAATGACGAACTTGCAAACCTTTCCCAGAATAGTACATGTGGACTGAAATATGTTATTCCTCAACCAACTGTTTTCCTCTTCTTGTTTCGGTGCCAAATAACTTCTTCTCATCATCAAATTACACCCTTCATCTCCGGACAACTCTTCTTCCTCCTCAACATAATGTGAATTAGAACAATCAGCTTCCACATCCTCTTCTTCAATCTCAGCAATCATTGCTCTCTTCTTCGGCTTCGGACATTCATTGCTTTTGTGACCCAACTCATGACAATTGTAACATTTGAAACTGCTATTAACCTTTGCCTTCTCAGCCTCCTTCACAACTGGTTTTGCGACAGCTTTAGGAACATTAGAACTTCCACTAACACCCTTCGCTTGATTGTTGGAATTGGTAAACACACCACCTCCACGCCTTCCCTGCTTCTCCCAAGCCAACGCTTTCTGATGTGCCTCCGCCACAGATCTTGGATCAAACAAATTAACCATATCCTGGATCTGCATTCGCAATCCTCCAATGAACCTAGCAGTCAGCTGTTCTTCTGTCTCCATTATGTCATTTGTAGCAATGAGTTGGTCAAATTCATCTGCATAATCATTAACTGACTTCGTCCCCTGCCTTAGATTCTGCAATCTCCGGTACATGAGTGATTGATAGTTGTAAGGTAGAAATGTAGCTCTCATCAATTTCTTCATCTTCTCCCATGATTCAATCTTTGACTTTCCCATTCTCTCCCTTGTAAGTTTGGTTTGCTGCCACCATGCCAAAGCTCTTCCTCTCAACCTAGTAGCAACCAACTTCACCCTTCTATGCTCGGGAATCTCTTTAAAGTAAAAAATCTCTTCCACATTAGACAACCAATCAAGAAATTCTTCTGCTACCATTACACCCTTGAACTCAGGAATTTCCATCTTCATCCCCGATTCCCATCGACGATCATCTTCAACATCCCGATATGTATTACGTACTTGGTCGCGATCTCGAGAATGAACACTACATCTATCACCATCTTCATCCAAAACAGATGTGCTTCGATAACGATCTCGATCTCCCACATCTCTATGATCACGCATGTCCCTTCTACTTGGTCTTTCAACATCACGATATGGGTCATATTCATACTCCCGTGGAGTCCTTCTCTCTTCACTTCTATGATCATGATGTTCTCTTCTCAACGAAATTGAAGTTTCTCTTCTTTCTCGATAAGATTGCGGTGATACCCTTCTCGCTTCCGTAACCGATGGCGAAACTCGGTTTCCTCCATGGTTCGAGACCGGTGATCTCCTCTTTTGAGTTTGATTCATATCAATCATCAGCTTCTCTAACTTTCCAATGCATTCATCAAACTTCTCATTAATGCGTTGTTCCATCTGCTCGGCTTCTTCCCTTCTATACAACGCTTCAACATTTTGATGTCGGTTAGCTCTTCTTGGCGGCATGATTGAATCAACACAAACACTTCAACAAGTTCAAACAATCTTCAAAATTCTTCAACACAAGTCAACAAAGACGGCTCCAACTCAACTTGGCTCGGCCTTGCGACTTAATTTGAACGGCACAACTTAACTCCTTAACTCGGCAATTGGCAACGACCTAAGGTTAGGTCGGCTCGGCTTCAATAGAGCACGACTTCAAGAACTTCACTTTCAAACTTTGGCGCGCAAAATCTCGCGACCAAATTCAATCACTCTTCCAATTTTGATCCAAACGGCTGGATCGAAACTCCAAACTTGTTGCAACTTCAAGATGAACACGATGAACTCCAAACTTCAAACTCCTTGACTCTAAGACTTGGCTTAGCTATGATTGGCTAAGTCTAGCTCTGATACCAAACCTGACGCAGCGGATATTATGGAAACAAATGAAACTATGAAAAGTAGAAATCGGTGGATTGAGAAATACTGAAATGCCCAAATTCGTTGATCCGAAGATACCGAATTTTAGCTATCTCTGACACGTTGATCGCGCACGATACCGTGAAAAGAGATCTACGATTCTTCGACGTTGATCTTGCGCATAAGATTCCGTGAATCGGCTTCAACAAACGATGATTCGAGCGCACTCGAATAACGTAAGTGGAGATAGGAGATTACACTCAACTACCAATTTAAAAGAAAGCACAAAGCTTCACAAACAAAAGTTTATTCAAAAATCAACAACCTTCAAATGTACAACACACTCCCTATTTATAGCATTTTCCACGCTGACCCTTAAGTCGTATACGACTTACGACTCACTAAGTCGGCAACGACTTATCACAGCAGCGACCCAACACTTAGGTCGTATATGACTTAAAACACACGACTTAAAGGAATACAGACTCATCACAACACTTAGGTCGTAGGCGGCCTAACTACTCACGACTTAAGGATAGACGACTTACGAAAATACAAACATCACAACTTATGACCTGGCGACTCACGAATATTACAACGACTCAACCATATTTACAACACGAGTTACGACTTAAAAAAATACATTACAACAACGACTTAACTGCTACAATCGACTCAACATAAGACGACCTACGAGTTACGACTCATCAACATTACAACGAAATCACACCCAACCTATAATAAGTCGTCCACGACTCATCACATAAAGACCACACGACTCAAGACACAACAACTTACACTAGGTCGTTACCGAACTAACCTTGGTAGCTATCTGAACGTCCTTCCTTGTGACGACCTAACTCCATACGGCTTAGCAAGTTGACTCGTTCTTTATTAAGTCGCGAAATCTCACTAGGTCGTAGCCGACCTAAAACATCTTTAGTAGGTCGTTGCCGACCTAAGTCTTCTTTCTTAAGTCGTTGCCGACCTAAAAATTCTGAACGACCTAAAACCGAAGCTGTGTTAACTCGTTGCTCCTTCCCATGCGACCTGTTAGGTCGTTCCTCCTCCTTACGTAAACCGTTAGGTCGGGACCGACCTTCCCTAACTCGTGAACGACCTAAACTTTGTGTTTTCTTAGGTCGTGCCGCATCATTAACCCTAGAGGGGGATGAATAGGGTTATAGAAAATTTTCTCGAATTAAACGTAAAAACAAACTACAGAAATAAATATGCTGAAAAGTAAATCACACGCAAAATTTACCCAGCTTCGGCAACCCCTGCTGTAACGCCCCGAAAATTTTCGACTTTCGAAAATCCAACATCGATACTCCCTTTATCGACTGCCGAGAAATCGAAGGCCGAAAACACGGAATGTTATGGGTTTTAAAAAGAATTTAAGAAAAAGAAAGAAAAGAGAAAAAGAAGAAAGAAAAAGAAAAATAGAGGGAAAAGAAGATAGACAATTTTTAGAAAACAGAGAAAGAAAAGAAAATAGAGAGAAGAGAGAAAAGAAGGTAGAACATTTTAAAATAGAAGAAAACAGAAAGAAAACAGAGAATTTGAAAAATAGAAGATAGAAGAATTTTAAAATAGAACGGACAAAAGAAAACAACAGAACAACAACAGAATCTCACAATTCGCAGCGGAACAACATATAATAATAAATGAATAATCTTTAAACAAAGAACCATATCAGTTATTACATTACATTTCATTACATCACATCATATCAGAGTGTACAACATCATACAACAACAAACAGTGCAGCGGAAAAGAGATACTATATAAACTAGTAATACGCCATGCCATCCAGCTTGCCTCCAGCAACTCCAGAATATCCAGAATATCCTGATAAACCTAACTCTTAACTGCCCGTGTGGAAATGGGTGGGCACCCAGAGTTTAGGAAGGAAAACAATAAACTCCGAGTCAGTCATGTGACTGGTGTGAGAACTCAAAACAGTTTATTTATCTTTAAAATCAAAATAGAGGAATATTTTTAATCAATTCGC
Source organism: Allium cepa (assembly GCA_030765085.1). Classification (NCBI taxonomy): domain Eukaryota; kingdom Viridiplantae; phylum Streptophyta; class Magnoliopsida; order Asparagales; family Amaryllidaceae; genus Allium; species Allium cepa. The sequence continues at coordinate 618,225,668 of CM060931.1, forward strand.
AATGCTTTTAAAAATGAGACTACCATAAGGCCTCCCGCACACACACACATGCAAACGCAGAATCGGAGGAGATTTCTCCTTATGATAGTCAAAAATGCTTGATACGCATTTAAAATAACATTTGATATTATTATTAGTGCATAGAGTAGGAAAAATTTATTTCGAAAGTAGAATATAAATCTTAGCCAACATACGACCATTATCGTATGCCTACTATAGCTAACTATGTTCAATAGCAGGTTACCGCCACATTCCATAGCAGGTTATACAACTAAAACCGTACAAGTCACGTATTGTTTCTTTGGATTTCCAACGAATGATCAGGCCAAGGAACTTCCCATTGCCACATGAGAATGCCTCTGGATGGACATCCCCGAGAACCAAACCGGATCTCTACCAACACAAGGCCGGGTTACTCCTAACTGAGTAACAACTGACCGAATATGCCATCCCCCGGTCCTTTGGGACCTTTATCCGAGAGCTCTCTAATCAATTCACACAATCATAAAAACAAAGTGTTTCAACATGAGTAAGTATCTGGGCTCCATACCATGATACCACCCTTTTCCAGAAGGAAATGGACATATCCTAAAGGGTGCTACCCCTCATAACCTTGCTGCTTCTTTCCTGTTTTGACCATTCACGGTGTGTGAGGCTCGACGAATTCACGTCCACAAAAACATACTTTATACAAAAGCCATGCTTTGGGTCAACAAATGATCAACACAATGATCACTAAGATAGACGATCAAATAAATGATCCTATCACAAATAATCAACACAATGATCATTTCAGCATCACTCAGCATGTCACATTACCAAACTGGGAATATATCGCTGATAACATTCAACTACATAACCTCTGAGCTCGTACGTCTCAGAGAAGGGTGTTAAGCTAAAAGAATAAATTCTCCGCCACCAACAGAAATATATTTGAAAGAAATCGGCTTTATATCTCAACTTGTAATGTCAGACATACAATCCATACAAGTCTGTTCCGGGCTCGAACAGAACCGAAGGCACTTACAAAGAAGTCCTTGCAATCCGGATATTCACAATCCTGATCGGATTCACCATCACATATGGAGAACTCAATACCGTAGCTACTCGGTGCAGAGTCAATCGATAGTTCATCCTATCACTCTTGCAAATACCGGTCTTCAACACCGATCTTCAAATGCGATTCACAACGACGTATCACATATTCGGAGTGGGTTATACGACCCCATGGTCCTTTCCCGGTTAACCCGAATAGTGAGCGCTTATTTAAAATATAAGTGTGCATTCAATTTCAAACAATTCACATCAAATACCCATTCAAAGGGAAATACTGATAGTCGGCTATTGAACTATCACTGGATATGCACACATCACCAGTTTCCAAATAATTTTCCAAATTATTTATTTTCCAAAATATCTTTACTAGATATATAATTTCAACACTTCAAAAATAAATCGATATTTATTTTTAAACAATTCCACTTTTCACATATAAATTCCATAATGAATTTATATTTCAAAATATCCATGCATATTCGATTTCAATAATTCATTTCAATTTATCTTCAAAAAGATAAATTCTAATTATTCACTTCATATTGGAAAACGTTTCCCTACTTATTTATTCATAAGTAATTCACAAATCTCTTTTATTTTCAACACTTAGAAAATATTCAATATACTTAAATCAAATTAAGTATATCTTTCATTCTTTTAAGGAAATCATTCACTTAACATATTTATTTGGGCCAAAACGAATGTTGCGTAAAACATCGTTACAACAACCCAAAATCACTAGTATAGGGATTCGAAATTAAAATAGATATATAAATCCCAATACTATTCAAAACATTTCCTTTCGAAAATCATTTACTATAACAACAGTGTTATAGTCCACTATTTCCTTTCATTTCTCGAAAACGTCTATTTCAACAATAAATGTTGAAATCTATGGTTTCGAATCTCAACATCTTTTAAAACATCGTTAGATCGTTTTAATTTTATTTAAAACATCACATTCAAACATTTTCTTTAACGTGTTATTCACTATTCAAAAACATGAATATACTACGTTAACCAATTTCATCTTTTCTATTCATTTTACTCTAAGGATTATTCACTGTCTAAAATGTGAATATAACTCTATCTCTAAGTTATAACATTTAACTTATCAAAATAAGTCATTTGCGGATTTATAAAACAACGTTTATAAATTCCGTTTCTATTTATTTATAAAAACTTCCTTTTTATAAATTCCTTTATTAACCTATTCCAGTTTATAACTCAATTATGAACTACAAGTTCATATTATAAGTTAATTACTTATAAAACGATTATTTTACAAAATCGTTCATTTAACTTCCCAAATTATTAATCTTAACTTATAAGATTGTTTATTTATCCAAAATTCATTCTTTCGATAACTTTATAAATTTTATAAACCTATTGCTTATAAAATTTCATTTATAACTTCACAGTTTATAATTTCATAAATTTCATTTATTTAGGAAATTCATTTTCACTATATTCAAACACTTATAAAAACTCGTTTTATAATGTCCATAATTCAATTTATAAATATCCATTTATAAATCTCTTAATATAAATCAGTTTATATTATTATTCTAAAACGTCTTTAAATTCCTTTATAATTTCATCATTTCGATTTATAAGATAATCAAATTTTATAAATCTTATATTTAAACTTTTATCATATATTCAAAAATCCAATCTAAATTATTTTATAAAATCATTAGTTCATATTTCTCAAAAATCGACTTTTAATCGTATTTCTAAAAATCAGCTTTTTAACTATATTTCACAAAAATCATAATTTTTATAACTTTAAAAATTATAACGTTTATTTACTTAATAATGGATCAATTCCAAAAATATAGTATATTTTCAAAATCACTTTTAAAATCATTTTAAAATCCCAAAATCTGGGTCCAATGATGCTACACACCAAATAGTCAATCACGACTAACAACGATATCATATATCGATATGATAATCCATCAAATATCAAAATATCTGAAATAAAATAAATACTGTTGAGGAATCCAGTTGGATCCCTCCAACCTGTTTCCTGCATCCAAAAACATTAGCACAATACCAATTTCGCTCCAGTACGAAATTATCGCGGTATATGTTCTTATTAAATATTATCCGCTTAATAACGGCGTAATAGGGTCTCATCCGCTAAACAAAAATGCGGGAAATCAATCAACTGCAATATATACATATGCTAATATAGATATATTGATATTATATATAATACCAATTTCACTGTTTATGAAATATTCGCGGTATATGTTTTTATAAATAACATCCGCTTACTAACGGCGCATAATGTCTATTTTAACAATCAATAATTTACAGTCATCATTCAAACATGCATTCAAATATTTTAAATCTAACTATTTAAAATAAAATCGAAACCTATTCGATTGAGTGAGAAGTTCTCACCTTGGTTTTAATTTCCGTTTTAGCTTTTATTTCGAATAAAATTAAACGCGCGTTTAATTTTACCCGAAATTCTCACTAACTCCAAACGACTCCAAACCAACTCCATCGCGTAGTGCTCGTCCATACGATTCCAACGCAACTGAGTTTGCATTTTTTCGACCTCGTATGAAAAAGTTATGATATTATGAAGTTTATACACGATTTTATAACTTAAATTTACAACATAACTATATAATTTTAAACCCAAACTCACACCAGCCCTCAGATCCAAGCCCCAAGCCATCTCCACCGTCTATCTTCATCTTCCATGTTGCGTTCAAGCTACAGACATGAGGCCGACACCATGAAACCCATAGCTACAAATTAGGTTTTGAATTTGCTCTCCAATCACTCAACTAGAATTGGATCGGGATATACCAACGCGAAGCTCGCAGCAAGAGCTTCACTCGCCCCCCTCCTTGCCAAGCTCGGCCACCATATGCACGTTGGAATGCGTGCGCAGCCCCCCTAGGACGCGGCCTCCTATACCTCTCCACGTCGCACCAAACTCCATCAAATCCGTATGGATGTGAAGCCCTCGAGATTCTCAACAACTTTCATGTTGAACACCTTAGCTAATTCATTGTAGATTGAGAGAGATTGAGGGATGAAGTTGGAAAAAATCTGGCCATAGAACAGAAAAGTGGCGGCTAGGTCAAAATATTAGGGTTTTGTTATTTTTTTTAATTTATGAAGATGATGTTGTATTTATAGAAAAAGCTAGCGTAAACACTATTCATCCCGGGAATTCCGAACTCCGATTTAGGCGCCGTAACCAGCGTACCTAGGGTTTATCCCGCGTTCCGGACACAATGGAACAGGTTTCGGAAGCTAATTCGGAAGTATGTGCGAGTTATGGCTGAAAACGTTCAATTTGAATTAAACCGATTTAAGTCGATTTCTAGGCGTTTTAATTTGTACAGGACAAACGGTAAATCCAAACGACTTGAAATTTGAAACCTTACAATAATATCACATTACGGATCCGATGAAACTGGTTTCGTCGAAATCCGAGACTTTTTGAAAAATGGCTATTTTGACTCGCCAAATTTAAATTAAAAATAATTAGATGCGTTTCGAGCTGCCACGATCAAACGATAACTCCGATTGACACGAAAATTGAAATCCGGTAATAACTAACTATTACGGATCCAATGGAACTGGTTTCGTTCAATTCTGAGACTGTTCAAAAATTGACTATTTTACAGTCGATTATTAAATATTAAAATATTCAATTTTCACAAATTAACTTTTAATTCGATTTTAAAAGTTCTAAAATATTTCTATAACTCCAGTATGATTAAATAAAATTTTCCAAATTATTTACAATCATATTTAACCCGATTTTCAATTATTTCCATAATTTAACACATTAAATTATCGATTTAATTATTCAATAAAATCCAATAATTCAAATAAAAATTTATTTGACTTAAAAATTCACTTATAAATATTTAAAATAAATTAAATATTCAAATTTTAATTATTAAAAATTCTGGGTCGTTACAATCTTTCCCCCTTAAAAGAATTTCGTCCTCGAAATTACAATTAAGAAAGTTACAGAATTTATTAACTTTCCAAAATTCATAATTAAATTCCTTACAATACTTTACTAAGTTTTCCAAATCATATTTAGTTATCTTTTCAAAAACAACTACTATTGTTTAACTTTCAACTCCAAAATCAAAGTTAAAGTTTTCAAAATTTTCCTAATTTTCTCAAAATTTTTCTAACGCCTTAAATTTCCGGGAAAATTCGCCATAGTCTCCTTTGCGCGGCTCGATCCGAAAAAAAAATGACAGTATATATATCACAAATATACATCTCATCAAGTAATGAGGCATCCCGAAGGGAAAAAAGTATAAAAGTGCGATATTTAATCCGAGATATGTACCTTATATTTTATTAGCAAGCATATACGGCTAATATAGCGCTAAAGCGAACTCCAAATGCGAAGCAAACGCGATCCGCACCTACTAAACACTCAACAAACAACATGAGAACATGCATATATGGAAATAGTATCGATATACAACATATATATCCATATGCTAACATAGCAAAAGCAACAAATGCAAACATCAACCAACTAACATCCATATCCAATCAATATTCATTTATATTCTCATTATATGCAATGAATTGTTTTTTTTTTTCAATTCAAATCACATTTGATTCATTAACATTGGATTTACTAACATTCATTCTCAATTTTAATTAGTTTCAATTAGTTAACATTCACTAATTAAATCCAATTCACATTCAATTCTATTCAAATCTATTTACTTTCAATTTGAATTCAATTTCGTAGCTTTCAATTTCATTAACTCTTAATGAATTTTATACAATCATATAACAATCATATAACAACCAATTTATATTAATTACAACCAAATTACTTTGCTTACTTTCATTCTGGTTTAATTAAATTGATTTCCATTCCAATTTTTTTTTCAACTTCTAATAACATTAGATTTAATGAATTTACACTTATATTCATTATTCCATATCAATTCTATTTTCCATTCAATTGATTCACAATTCAATTCATTTATTCAATTCAATTACCAAAGTTGAATTTCATTCACATAACTTAAGTTCACATTTCTTTTAATCCACTTGATTATTTACTTCGATACCAAAATCAATTCCATTCAACAACACTTAAGTTATATTTCATTTAACCTTATATTCATTTTTATTTACAACTCATATTCATATAATTTTACTTCTTGTATATATAAGTTTATTTCACAATTGTAATTCACTTTAATTATAACTCAATTCTTATAATTCTTTTGCTTATACAATTATTCTTTTATTTAGATTATCCAAACAACCTAACAATCAACTTATATACACTTTAATAATTTTGAAAAATTATTTCTTTATATATAAAATATAATCAAGGCAAAATTATTTCATTTACCCAATTAAAACAATACTGTGCCGAATTGTTCTATTCAAGTGTTTAGAAACCCCTTCGGCATAGTTTGACTGACCGTGCTAACGAAGGTTCATATGCCACTCAATAAACTAATCATCACAATATAAAACAATTTTATATTCACTAACAAATACGCTCTCATAGCTATTATTACACTCAAACTCATTCTAGAGTACTGCTGACTCTATCTCTAACGAGTAATACCCAACAGAACCATGGTTGTCGCTTAACCATCAGAGCTCTGATACCAAATGTAACGCCCCGAAAATTTTCGACTTTCGAAAATCCAACATCGATACTCCCTTTATCGACTGCCGAGAAATCGAAGGCCGAAAACACGGAATGTTATGGGTTTTAAAAAGAATTTAAGAAAAAGAAAGAAAAGAGAAAAAGAAGAAAGAAAAAGAAAAATAGAGGGAAAAGAAGATAGACAATTTTTAGAAAACAGAGAAAGAAAAGAAAATAGAGAGAAGAGAGAAAAGAAGGTAGAACATTTTAAAATAGAAGAAAACAGAAAGAAAACAGAGAATTTGAAAAATAGAAGATAGAAGAATTTTAAAATAGAACGGACAAAAGAAAACAACAGAACAACAACAGAATCTCACAATTCGCAGCGGAACAACATATAATAATAAATGAATAATCTTTAAACAAAGAACCATATCAGTTATTACATTACATTTCATTACATCACATCATATCAGAGTGTACAACATCATACAACAACAAACAGTGCAGCGGAAAAGAGATACTATATAAACTAGTAATACGCCATGCCATCCAGCTTGCCTCCAGCAACTCCAGAATATCCAGAATATCCTGATAAACCTAACTCTTAACTGCCCGTGTGGAAATGGGTGGGCACCCAGAGTTTAGGAAGGAAAACAATAAACTCCGAGTCAGTCATGTGACTGGTGTGAGAACTCAAAACAGTTTATTTATCTTTAAAATCAAAATAGAGGAATATTTTTAATCAATTCGCAATGCTTTTAAAAATGAGACTACCATAAGGCCTCCCGCACACACACACATGCAAACGCAGAATCGGAGGAGATTTCTCCTTATGATAGTCAAAAATGCTTGATACGCATTTAAAATAACATTTGATATTATTATTAGTGCATAGAGTAGGAAAAATTTATTTCGAAAGTAGAATATAAATCTTAGCCAACATACGACCATTATCGTATGCCTACTATAGCTAACTATGTTCAATAGCAGGTTACCGCCACATTCCATAGCAGGTTATACAACTAAAACCGTACAAGTCACGTATTGTTTCTTTGGATTTCCAACGAATGATCAGGCCAAGGAACTTCCCATTGCCACATGAGAATGCCTCTGGATGGACATCCCCGAGAACCAAACCGGATCTCTACCAACACAAGGCCGGGTTACTCCTAACTGAGTAACAACTGACCGAATATGCCATCCCCCGGTCCTTTGGGACCTTTATCCGAGAGCTCTCTAATCAATTCACACAATCATAAAAACAAAGTGTTTCAACATGAGTAAGTATCTGGGCTCCATACCATGATACCACCCTTTTCCAGAAGGAAATGGACATATCCTAAAGGGTGCTACCCCTCATAACCTTGCTGCTTCTTTCCTGTTTTGACCATTCACGGTGTGTGAGGCTCGACGAATTCACGTCCACAAAAACATACTTTATACAAAAGCCATGCTTTGGGTCAACAAATGATCAACACAATGATCACTAAGATAGACGATCAAATAAATGATCCTATCACAAATAATCAACACAATGATCATTTCAGCATCACTCAGCATGTCACATTACCAAACTGGGAATATATCGCTGATAACATTCAACTACATAACCTCTGAGCTCGTACGTCTCAGAGAAGGGTGTTAAGCTAAAAGAATAAATTCTCCGCCACCAACAGAAATATATTTGAAAGAAATCGGCTTTATATCTCAACTTGTAATGTCAGACATACAATCCATACAAGTCTGTTCCGGGCTCGAACAGAACCGAAGGCACTTACAAAGAAGTCCTTGCAATCCGGATATTCACAATCCTGATCGGATTCACCATCACATATGGAGAACTCAATACCGTAGCTACTCGGTGCAGAGTCAATCGATAGTTCATCCTATCACTCTTGCAAATACCGGTCTTCAACACCGATCTTCAAATGCGATTCACAACGACGTATCACATATTCGGAGTGGGTTATACGACCCCATGGTCCTTTCCCGGTTAACCCGAATAGTGAGCGCTTATTTAAAATATAAGTGTGCATTCAATTTCAAACAATTCACATCAAATACCCATTCAAAGGGAAATACTGATAGTCGGCTATTGAACTATCACTGGATATGCACACATCACCAGTTTCCAAATAATTTTCCAAATTATTTATTTTCCAAAATATCTTTACTAGATATATAATTTCAACACTTCAAAAATAAATCGATATTTATTTTTAAACAATTCCACTTTTCACATATAAATTCCATAATGAATTTATATTTCAAAATATCCATGCATATTCGATTTCAATAATTCATTTCAATTTATCTTCAAAAAGATAAATTCTAATTATTCACTTCATATTGGAAAACGTTTCCCTACTTATTTATTCATAAGTAATTCACAAATCTCTTTTATTTTCAACACTTAGAAAATATTCAATATACTTAAATCAAATTAAGTATATCTTTCATTCTTTTAAGGAAATCATTCACTTAACATATTTATTTGGGCCAAAACGAATGTTGCGTAAAACATCGTTACAACAACCCAAAATCACTAGTATAGGGATTCGAAATTAAAATAGATATATAAATCCCAATACTATTCAAAACATTTCCTTTCGAAAATCATTTACTATAACAACAGTGTTATAGTCCACTATTTCATTTTATTTCTCGAAAACGTCTATTTCAACAATAAATGTTGAAATCTATGGTTTCGAATCTCAACATCTTTTAAAACATCGTTAGATCGTTTTAATTTTATTTAAAACATCACATTCAAACATTTTCTTTAACGTGTTATTCACTATTCAAAAACGTGAATATACTACGTTAACCAATTTCATCTTTTCTATTCATTTTACTCTAAGGATTATTCACTGTCTAAAATGTGAATATAACTCTATCTCTAAGTTATAACATTTAACTTATCAAAATAAGTCATTTGCGGATTTATAAAACAACGTTTATAAATTCCGTTTCTATTTATTTATAAAAACTTCCTTTTTATAAATTCCTTTATTAACCTATTCCAGTTTATAACTCAATTATGAACTACAAGTTCATATTATAAGTTAATTACTTATAAAACGATTATTTTACAAAATCGTTCATTTAACTTCCCAAATTATTAATCTTAACTTATAAGATTGTTTATTTATCCAAAATTCATTCTTTCGATAACTTTATAAATTTTATAAACCTATTGCTTATAAAATTTCATTTATAACTTCACAGTTTATAATTTCATAAATTTCATTTATTTAGGAAATTCATTTTCACTATATTCAAACACTTATAAAAACTCGTTTTATAATGTCCATAATTCAATTTATAAATATCCATTTATAAATCTCTTAATATAAATCAGTTTATATTATTATTCTAAAACGTCTTTAAATTCCTTTATAATTTCATCATTTCGATTTATAAGATAATCAAATTTTATAAATCTTATATTTAAACTTTTATCATATATTCAAAAATCCAATCTAAATTATTTTATAAAATCATTAGTTCATATTTCTCAAAAATCGACTTTTAATCGTATTTCTAAAAATCAGCTTTTTAACTATATTTCACAAAAATCATAATTTTTATAACTTTAAAAATTATAACGTTTATTTACTTAATAATGGATCAATTCCAAAAATATAGTATATTTTCAAAATCACTTTTAAAATCATTTTAAAATCCCAAAATCTGGGTCCAATGATGCTACACACCAAATAGTCAATCACGACTAACAACGATATCATATATCGATATGATAATCCATCAAATATCAAAATATCTGAAATAAAATAAATACTGTTGAGGAATCCAGTTGGATCCCTCCAACCTGTTTCCTGCATCCAAAAACATTAGCACAATACCAATTTCGCTCCAGTACGAAATTATCGCGGTATATGTTCTTATTAAATATTATCCGCTTAATAACGGCGTAATAGGGTCTCATCCGCTAAACAAAAATGCGGGAAATCAATCAACTGCAATATATACATATGCCAATATAGATATATTGATATTATATATAATACCAATTTCACTGTTTATGAAATATTCGCGGTATATGTTTTTATAAATAACATCCGCTTACTAACGGCGCATAATGTCTATTTTAACAATCAATAATTTACAGTCATCATTCAAACATGCATTCAAATATTTTAAATCTAACTATTTAAAATAAAATCGAAACCTATTCGATTGAGTGAGAAGTTCTCACCTTGGTTTTAATTTCCGTTTTAGCTTTTATTTCGAATAAAATTAAACGCGCGTTTAATTTTACCCGAAATTCTCACTAACTCCAAACGACTCCAAACCAACTCCATCGCGTAGTGCTCGTCCATACGATTCCAACGCAACTGAGTTTGCATTTTTTCGACCTCGTATGAAAAAGTTATGATATTATGAAGTTTATACACGATTTTATAACTTAAATTTACAACATAACTATATAATTTTAAACCCAAACTCACACCAGCCCTCAGATCCAAGCCCCAAGCCATCTCCACCGTCTATCTTCATCTTCCATGTTGCGTTCAAGCTACAGACATGAGGCCGACACCATGAAACCCATAGCTACAAATTAGGTTTTGAATTTGCTCTCCAATCACTCAACTAGAATTCGATCGGGATATACCAACGCGAAGCTCGCAGCAAGAGCTTCACTCGCCCCCCTCCTTGCCAAGCTCGGCCACCATATGCACGTTGGAATGCGTGCGCAGCCCCCCTAGGACGCGGCCTCCTATACCTCTCCACGTCGCACCAAACTCCATCAAATCCGTATGGATGTGAAGCCCTCGAGATTCTCAACAACTTTCATGTTGAACACCTTAGCTAATTCATTGTAGATTGAGAGAGATTGAGGGATGAAGTTGGAAAAAATCTGGCCATAGAACAGAAAAGTGGCGGCTAGGTCAAAATATTAGGGTTTTGTTATTTTTTTTAATTTATGAAGATGATGTTGTATTTATAGAAAAAGCTAGCGTAAACACTATTCATCCCGGGAATTCCGAACTCCGATTTAGGCGCCGTAACCAGCGTACCTAGGGTTTATCCCGCGTTCCGGACACAATGGAACAGGTTTCGGAAGCTAATTCGGAAGTATGTGCGAGTTATGGCTGAAAACGTTCAATTTGAATTAAACCGATTTAAGTCGATTTCTAGGCGTTTTAATTTGTACAGGACAAACGGTAAATCCAAACGACTTGAAATTTGAAACCTTACAATAATATCACATTACGGATCCGATGAAACTGGTTTCGTCGAAATCCGAGACTTTTTGAAAAATGGCTATTTTGACTCGCCAAATTTAAATTAAAAATAATTAGATGCGTTTCGAGCTGCCACGATCAAACGATAACTCCGATTGACACGAAAATTGAAATCCGGTAATAACTAACTATTACGGATCCAATGGAACTGGTTTCGTTCAATTCTGAGACTGTTCAAAAATTGACTATTTTACAGTCGATTATTAAATATTAAAATATTCAATTTTCACAAATTAACTTTTAATTCGATTTTAAAAGTTCTAAAATATTTCTATAACTCCAGTATGATTAAATAAAATTTTCCAAATTATTTACAATCATATTTAACCCGATTTTCAATTATTTCCATAATTTAACACATTAAATTATCGATTTAATTATTCAATAAAATCCAATAATTCAAATAAAAATTTATTTGACTTAAAAATTCACTTATAAATATTTAAAATAAATTAAATATTCAAATTTTAATTATTAAAAATTCTGGGTCGTTACACCTGCCTACTGCTGCATTCCCAGATTTCTATTAGAATTAAACAGTCTCCCGCTTACAAACACTCTAACAGACTCACAAACCCTGCTCCCGCTTACAAACACTCTAATAGACTCGCAACCCCTGCTCCCGCCAATAGAGTTTTGCAAACTCGCAAACCCTTGCTCCCTCCTATAGATTTTTGCAAACTCGCACACCCTGCTCACTGAACTAATTCTAGCTAGACAATCTGACACTACCTACAACCTAGGTGGTGATTTACCAAGACTTGATTCAAAAACAAAATTTAAAACAAACTAAAATGGTTTAAAACTTAAAACCCTATTTGCCAAATAAACTAAAGCCTCTCTATTTTAAAACAAGCCGGGCCAATTCATTTCTTTAACCCGATCCTTTTTTTGTCTTGTGAAGAAAATGGCGGCTCTGTTGAATTAGGGCTTTTGCTCTTGCAAAAATTAGGGCTTTCTCTGATGATCAATTCTCTGGTTGCTTTGACGAGTTTGTTTCTGATTCAATAATCTTGTTCGCGGCTCTCTGATGATCGATTCTCTTGTGGCTTTGCTCGTTCGCAACTGCTCCTTTGATCGAGTTCACTGTTGCTTCGGTATGTAATTTCCCTATTTGTGCTTTTATGATTTCTCGTATTCGAACTCGATGCCAATGATGAATTTGAGGTTTGGTATTTATATGAATTTTCCACTTGAGTTTGTTCGTATCAATTCGACACTTTCCAAATTTTTGTTTGCCTGATGCGCACGGCTTTGATTATGAAACGTTCGATTCTTTTCTTGATTGATACGGTAGAAACTTTCCTGTTTTGATTTTATTTGACCATTTCAAAGATACGTACTTGAATTTTTATACAGTACACTTTCATGAATTCGAATTCTCTGGCATTAACTTCATTTCACTTGGACTTTGGCATTTGACTTTTTAGTTTGTTTTCGTGAATTTCTCTGACTTGACTTTAGCATCCTTTCATGATTTCGATTGCATTCCATTTGTTCTGGCTTCACTGTTGCACTCGAGTTTTGTTCATTCAATTCGTTGATCCTTGTAGCTTGCTGTATGAATTTTGTATTTGGTATCTTCACTGTGTTGAGGCTGTTGTATGTATTGTTTGGGTCTGCTCATGTTACTTGTATCACTGGTCCTCTGCACATATGATTCTCTGGTGCATTTGCCTTTGTTAGACTTTGGCCTTTGCTGGTTCATATGTTTTTAACATATTGTTGTGTTGATCTTGTACTTGTGTACTTCATATATGCACTGTGTCTTCTGGTCTTGCATTTGGTCTGCACTTGCATGCATTGCTGTTATGTTGATGGAAATCTTATACAACTTGTATTTGTCTGAGTCACTTGTTCATATTGTCTCTTTGGTATGTGCATGTAGTCCATTATGTTTGATCTGCAAGTTGTTTTGCATATGATACTCCAAATTGTTACTGTGCTTCTTCTGTTGCTCTGACTTGAACTTGATATTGTGGTATTTGCTGTTATTGCATTCACTTCATGTTTGCATTGTTATATTGTATACTTGGGCTTTGAAATTTTTCGACCTGATGCATTTGGACTTGAGCATACTTGATACACTTTACTTGAGTCTGGTCATTGTTGGCACTGGTCTGCATACATGTACTTTGATGCTCTGTTGTTTTCTACTGCATTCATGTTGGTTTAGTCGTGCACTTGGTCTTTGTTGTAACTGGACATGTTGCTTGAGTCACTTGCGTTTGTTTTCATTGACTTCGGCCATGTGTTCATCTGAGTGTTGTTGCATTCATGTCTGCTTTGTATCATTTGGCTTCACTTGTGAACTTTGGCTCTGGTTGTTGCAGTATTCATTTGTGCATTTGTCTGCACTGTGCATTGAACACTTTGTCATCTGTAGTTCTGGTCATTGCTTGTGACATCCATGTTGCAACTGGTTTGGACTTTGAATGCATCTGTGCATATCACTGTTGCATTACTGGTCTTTGCATCCATTCATGTTGATTTTTGAAATTTCACTTGAGTTGAATCCAGTTTCAAAAACTCGGGTTTGACCTTGTGCTCGTGGTATGATTGCACGTGAGTTGAACCTGGCTTTTCATTTGGGTTTGACCTATGCTCACCTGTCCCTGTAAATCGATTAAGTGTATATCGATGTGCACGGCCTTGTGGCATGTACTGTGATACACTATGCATGTCACATTGTTCGTGTGTAATGAATTCAAATGTACATGATGACGAACAACCCAAATAACTGAGGCAAATCATATTTTCAAAAATCATATTTTATTTTATATTGCATAAAATATTTCTTTTTCAATTTTACTGCGTTAGTGAATATTTTTGCAGATTTCTATGCTGGATTATAACTGGAATGAAGTTGAAGATAAACTACGAGTGTGAGTGATATGTAGTGAGGAATATGTGTAAATACGAAATGTGATGTAATGTAATCAAAGTTGTATAGTTATAGTGAGAGCTTTAAATTGTACTATTCAAGATTGTAATAAATATTTGTTTGAATAAAATTTATGTTTGAATTCAAATTATGTGTAATTTATTTTATTCAACAAATATTTATTTAATCTATGAAAAATAAAATAGTAAATTAACAAATACATTTAAACATATATATATATATATAAACGCACACATATGTTTATTATCATCAAACAAAAATCATATAAGCGCTAAGCGCATATTCCACAATTATGTATGCTATGTTAGGCACTATATTGGATCTTCCTTATACATTTGGTGTACTGAGCGAATATAAAATCCAAGCTGAAATCATTGAACAATAGTTAAGAGTATTCTCGGGTATTTACGAGATACTGAAGATTATTTTTGGAAATAACTACCTCCTCGTGAACAAGTGTTCGGACTCAAAATTCATAAGTGAAATCAGATATAGTAAGTCAATCTTGAATTATTGTTCAACCTTAATTAAGGAGCTTTAAGTTGGATATGTTCTAATGGGAGGTTGTGACAGATTCAACTATAAGGCTGAGTGTATCGAATGGTGCTGCAATGAAAGTAGTACATATGCGCAAAAGCTAGGAATGGTTCCCACCATTGAAAATCCAATAACGTATTATGATTGCCATAATACAATATATATTGCAAGGGAACCGACAACTTTATAAGAGGTTGAAATATGTACTTTTGTAATTAGCATGTGGTAAAAGAGTTTATCAGTAATAGATACATATAATCAAAAAGTAAATAATAATATCATATATCAATTCACCGAGTCCCGTCTTTGTCTAGTTTAGATAGACAGGTCGAATGTATGTGCATGAGGCACCATAATTGGCTCTAAGTGCAAGTATGAGATTGATAGAGTTAAGGGTGTGTTTTGGAGGCAATTATGTAATTTGATTGTATAAATTTACTTTTATAGATAATCTTGTTCGAAATGAAGTATACATCTAGTTTTGCTTTTCTATTATATGTATTGTTATATTGAATTTATGTAATGTTTTATATGCATTGAATATGTATAAGTAGAAAATCATTAGGAGTAGTATTTTAGTTCGCAACTAAGAGTTTTAAAACAGTATGCAAGTATTTATTTCTTAAATGTTCCTAGTCAAGATGTATCAAGAAAAGGATATCGAACATCTGTTCAGACTAGGGTATGTATTGCTCTCCATACAATAGACAGTGAATTATTCATGACAGTTGGGGACACAAGGGGTTTGAGACAACCACAGAACGACTCAATGAGAGCCTTCTCTAGGTTAATAAAACCAAGTCCAAATAGAAGATCCTATTGTAATGACATGCAACAGCCTTCATACTTGAGGGTATTGTCACTCTTAAGTAGCTAGGTTGTACTTGATTATGGTCAATCACATGACATCGCAATCATGTTATAATCATAGTTGGGTGCATGTTAAACTACTAAAAGTGAAACACTACTTAAGAGATGGTTAATCTCCTTCATCGTTAAAGGTTGGTACCACAGTGATTGATGGTTAACTTAAAGTTAAACTCTTTGGACATAGTAATTTTAATACCTCAGTTATTGATTTTGATGACAACACTCACATAAAATAATGATACTAGTGTTTCGCCAAGTTATATATTATATAGTGTAGAATATTACATAGATGCTGATTCAAAGACTGTACAGTATAAAGACTCAAGATAAAGATATGAATACTCATGAGTTCAAAGACAAAGAAATGAAGATATCAAGGTTATATTTTAGTGTACAGAGTCATTAGTAAATATTGTTAATGTACTTGGTAGCAATTTCTAATCTCTATCTCTATTTTTCAATCTTTGGTATTTTAAACAAAAATAAATTATTTTAGTTTCAAAAATATATTTTAAATAATTTATAAAAGTTTTCTTAAATGCAAAATTTTTAAAATCCATGTTCAAAATATTTTGTAAATTATAAATTTTCAAAAAAAATTAAAGAAAATAATCTTCATTTTTAACTAGCATATGTCGACATACATATTTAGGATATGTCGAAATACATGCCTTCAAATGGTTTTTAAATTTTGAATGGAAGTGTCTATTCGACACAACCCTTCATGAGTGGATATATCTTTCATTCACTATACATAGGCGAGTGCAAACTGAATTTTTAAACAACTAATTATGTATTTTCTTCCCTCTCCTTACTCTCTTGAAAATTCTCTTGAAAAATATACTCTATTCTCTTCAAAATCATATAGAATCAATTCATACTTCATTGTATTGATCCAATATTACTTTCTTACTATTTTGGGAACATCTCTAAATCATTTTAAGATCAAAATGCTATTTAATGGGCTATAGAATCCATTGTATCCAAAGTATAAGAATTTGCCTTTGAAAAAACTATCAACTCTGCTCATGTTTATTTTAATCTGCTTGTTGCATGTCCAATTCAAGTGGATGTGCTTGTATCCCATTCAAATCAAGTAGATGTTCCTAGTAGCTCGTTCAAATCTAGTGGCTGTGCCTGTAGTCCGATCAAATCAATCAAGTTTATCCTGAACTCGGAATACAGAATGGTGTGTCTTGTAGCCTCAAAATCGATATTAGATTTAGGTTTGCCTTCTACCTGGTTAAAGATTGGCATTTGAAAAGAAATCCGTACAAGTAATTATACGGAACTAGATGTAGGAGAAATCCGAACCAGTATAAAATCTTTGGTGTCATCTCTCTAACTTTTACTTTACTTTAAAGCCCTTGAAGCACAATTGCAGGGTAAAAAGAGGAAGTAAGGCAATAGAAAAGAAATTCATTGTTTTCAATGTAATAACTGATAATCAGGATTCAGATGATGACAATGATGAGGCGATTGCTTTTATGACTAGAAATTTCAAAATTTTCAAAAATATAGAAAGAAGAATAACTTCCGAAGACCTAAAAAAGACTCTCGGAACTGGAACTACAATTAGATGTTTCGACTGCGATGAACTTGGTCATCTGCAAAGAGATTGTCTGCATTAGAATAAAACAAAGATCTCACCAATTACTAATTCGTCCAAAAGAAAGAAAGTGAGTTTACACAACAATATTAGATGATTCAGATACTACTTGAAGTGATAATGAACCGAACATTGAGGATGAAAACATGTATATCATGGCAATAGTAGATTAATACGAACGGGTCAAAGAAAAGGAGCAATAAGTGGTACTTTTTACATTTCATTTTTATTTCATTTTTTTAACTATTGTCCATAAGAATAAAATATAGATTAATAATAATATTGGATGCATACAAGTATATATATAGGAATATTTTATCTTAGTTTTAATTTTGGATATTTTGGCTCATATGTTGACATACCCGTTGTCCATATGTTGATATATCTGCCAAAATTTTGAAATTCATTTCGAATTCAAATTTTGAATTTCCTTTTCTTCTGCATTAATTCTAATAACTGAAAATGCATCTTTTCAAAATTGAAATGTAAGTTCCCTCTTTATTAAATCATCCTTTTAGATCTCTTTATTCTAACTTTGTACTTTTATTGTGTTTATCTAGTTTTATTTCATGTCTCTTTTTTCTTTAAAATCATGTATTTCTCTATCTTAAGCAATGATATCTATTTTTTGATGTTTTATATTGTTATATTAGTCTCTGAAAATCATTAAACTATAATTACGTTAAGTTGAAACTAAAATTATATCAAAAAAATTAAAAACAATTTTTAGGCATATATGTCGACATACATATATGGGATATGTCGGCATATCCTAGCCATTTGAAAAAAAATTGAATTTTAAAAGTGTTATAACTACCATCTATTCAATCATTCCAAACGATTTTTCACTCTTGTTGTAGCCTATTTCTTCTAGAAAAGTTTACTTATCATTCCCATCCACTTTCAACATTTTTCCTGATTAAAATGTCTTCTCCACACCAAAAATTTTGTAAAAACCTTGAAGAGACACTCCAATCATTCAAAGATATTCTCTCTTTAATTCTAGGAATCAAAGGCATTTGAAGCTAAGCCAAATGCAAATGACAAAAGAATAAAAGAAGCACCTTGATGCTCTTTAATGGTTAATTTCTTCCCAAACCAAAGTTGATCAAACCAACAACCCAGAATGCTCAAACACCAAGGATAAAAAAGATTGGGATGCTATCAAGCAAATCCAATCTTTGGATATGAAGGTTGGGTTGAAGTCCCTAAGATATCTAAATTTTGGCTTATTTTAATTAGTAAGTTTGTACATTAAACTTATTTACTTTTAATAGTGATATGTAAATAATTGTTTTGGATTGACTACAATGAGTTTGATTATATGGCATGGATTGTGAAATAAATAAGTATGGTTTTGATCTGATTATATTAAAGTGTATATTATAGATAAATGAATAAATTTTGCATTATCTTATTTACTATCTCTAATACTTAGTATATCTTGTACATATTAATACATGCCATGATTATATCATATTAAATATCTAGTATTTTTCATTTATGTCTCTCATATTGCATTTTTCATATCACATTTATTATATGCTTTAATTATTTCAGCCCAATTACATATAAGTAAATCCATATTATTCAACATCACACTTAATTCTTAGGGGAGTTCTTCTTCCATTTTTGTTAATGATAAAGGGGGAGAAAAATATAAAATATACACATACATATATTCAAGGGAGTTATGTGACTCAAGAGAGTTATATATATTTTACATACAGGAATATTTAATGGTTTTCATCATCAGAAAGGAGAGATTTTAATACCTCGGTTATTGATTTTGAAGACAACAACCATATAGAATATAGATATTAATATTTTGCTACGTTATATAATATATAGTGCAGAATATTACATAGATGTTGAATCGAAGACTTACAGTATAAGGACTCTAGATAAAGATATGATAACCCATGAGTTCAAGGATAAAGAAATGAAGGTCTCAAGGTTATAATTTAGTGTATAGGGACATTAGTAAATATTGTTAAAGTGTAGCAATTTCTGATCTCTATCTCCAATTTCGATATTTGGTTTTTTTTTGGCAAAGCCAGCCGGTTTTATAGTGGGTCGTGCCACTGTACATAAATAAGGAAAAGGTGTTATGTACATGCACAGAACAACTGTACATGGTTTTATAGTGGCCATACCACTTAATCTACAAAACATGTGAGAAGCTAAAATGCCTTTACAACTATACAAATGACCAAAGGAAACTTCGGCTCCTCCTCCCAGGATGAGTAGGAAGAGTCACTTCTATCAGTACCTAACACGTGGAAGTAATCCGTAAAGTGAGTCGCAAGATCCAAAACATACCTATTATAATTCTTGCAGTAGATAAATTTCATGTTCCAACTATCATCACGAAAAAAGGCTCTATTCCTTGCACCTCGGGCACCAGCCACAGTCAGCATAAGTTCGTCACCATCAATAAAATAACGGAGACACCTGGTTTCACCATCATCATCACTAACAAACATGTGAAAATAATGTCTAGTAGGGTCATATCTCATCTCAGAACTAACATGAATCCATGCTTTCTCAAAAGAATGCCATTCAATAGATTTCACTAGGGGTTTTTCTAGAACAACAACTATTAGGGGAACTACAAACATCATAATCAGTAGGAGATAGAGAAGGCGCAATAGGAGGGATAGTAGGGATGATATGAGGAGAAGGCATCGAAGGAAGATCAATGTGCTCTTTTGGAATCCACTTCATGACCGGAGGCCTAGTAAGAGGGGCAGTTGGGGAAGCATTACAAGCTGAGGAAAGATGACCAAATGACTGACAGTGCATGCATATGTCTATTTTCCAACCATACCGAACCACAATCTTAGCTACACAATCTTTAGATACTCGCACTTAGATAGAATTAGGTAAAGGCTTATCCGGAGATATTTCAATCAAGGCTTTAACATAAACTAGTTTTTTCTTAGCAACTGTGTTGGCATCAAACATTTCACTTTTCCAATAAAACTAGCTAGCCCGTTTAAACCTAACATAGGTTGCAAAACAGAGGGGATATGGGAAAAGTAGGTCCAAATAGGAATAGATAATACCTGCTCTCTAGCACAGTCAACAGACGAGCTCTAGGTAGTGACAATAAAAGGCCTGCCTTTGATAAAAATGAGCTCCTTGCTAAGGATGCAGAGACGCTTATCAGGCCTCGAGAATTTGAAGAAAAACATGGACCCGTAAATTTTAACAATTTAATAACGTAATTTAAATGAAATTTTGTGAAATTTTAATGATTGAATTTTGAAATGAAAATTTAATATATGTAATATGTCTAATTAAACATAGCAACCGGTATATTTTTATCAGATAATATTGAAGTTTATTTTCTTGTGTCATTTTATTTTAATTTAAATCAGTTAATATTTGATGGTAATAAAATGTTTTCCAAACCTGAATATTTTTCGATGGAAAATTTGTAAATCATTTTCTAAGTAGGACATCGTATTTCATTTCATCAAATTTGGACTTCTATTGCTCTGTTTATCTTATTTCCGACAAATTAACAGCATTTTTCAGTATCGATTATCCACTTTTGATATGATAATCATACCACTGATATCTGTATACCGTTTTGATCATCTCGTCGTGCTGATCTCTGTGGTATATTCAATTCTATGTTTTGAAGTCCGGTACACAGCGAAACCGTAAAACGGTCAATTGTACCGGTTCTAAAATTTTGGCTTTCCCGATGTCCTTTCATTGTCCAGTCTCGCGATAACGAATGGCCATAAATCATAATTATTTCTGAGTTCCAGCTAGACTCTTACTCTTCCATCATTTCGCTAGATATTATTTCTAGTCGATTCCACTTTTATTTTCTATTCATTTTATCAGAGAAAAATATATATTATCTGGCACTATATTTTCCATAGCCATCTACTTCCTCTTTCATCTTTAATTTCCATCTCCACTATCAACCCAGCATGGCCACATTCTTCTTTTCCTTCTTCTCGCATTTTCTCAAACCTATCTTCTTGAAGTCACCGAAGCAACAGCCACCAACCCTTCCTCCGCCACCTCGTTCTCTTCCCCACCACCTCATCGCCGAGGTCACGTAACTCGGCCTCCAACCTCCCGTCGCTCGTCCAAAACCTCTTTCGCCTCCTTTGAATGGTATGTATGTTTATATTGTATTATATATTTTATTATATTAAAATGTATATGTTACAGTCTGCATGCATATATTTAGTTTGTATGTATATATATACACACTTATACATAGATTTGTATATTTGTAAAAGCTTTTATAAACTATATCATCTGTATCACTTTCCTACACATATATTAGTTGTCGAATCAATTATATAAGTGTATCAGTTATATATATGATTACAGTTATATATATGTTTAAGTATATTATATTGTGTTAGTCAGATTTAAAGTTATATGTTAGTTATAATATATGTTTATACAAAATTTACACTGTTAGTTATATATAAGCTGTTGCGGTCGTTTATATATAAAGTGAGTTGAATTGTTAAAGTTTATAAAGTTATAACAGTGGTGTGTGTGTGTGTGTGTGTGTGTATTATGAGGCATTAAATATATGTATAATATAACGGTGCTTATTTGGTAGCAGCAATATGTGTTGGGTTATATAATTGTTTGTTTCTATAATTTATGACTGTTTATGCATTATATTTTCCAGAGCATTTTATATACCCTGACTTTATAATATGTTGATTATATAATATGAATTATTATACAGTGATGATTCGGTTCTGAAGGGTACATATATAATATGTATATATATGATCTACAGTTTCAGTTTTGTAGTATAATTGTTTATACGTATAAGATCTGAAATATGAATGCTATATTAATTGTTGTTATGTTTTTTTTATATATGTTATGTTTATATATATATATATATATATATAAATTACAAGTTATATTCTGTTAGATATGAAAAGTATATATATAATTTATATAAGATTTTATTTTAGGTTATATATATATATATACTTATGATACGTTTACATATCTATATAAGCTTTATTATAAAAATATATTATGTATATATGTTGATTCTTATATATGTGTTAATTTAAAAAAACGATGGATTTTGAAATATACACACACACACATATGTATATATATATTTAATATAATATATGTTTGAATTCAGGATATGATTTTCATATACATAGTTTATATAGTTATATACAAGTTTACTTATACCATTTATCATCATTGACCTAGTTCTAATTTATTTCCATCAATTCCTGTTATTAGTTTTGATCGTTGAATTCGTACCAATTTTGTTTTGCTTGGATTCGTAATCCAAATTCAGTGTCCATATCAGTATGCATATCTGTGTCATCTTCTCGTTCATCTCTAGCCTCGAAAGGTAAGCAATCACTCACGATTAACATTCTTATATTTGTTAAATTTGATTTCAATTGAAACGACAATTGAAATATGCTGCTGTTAGTTAGTTACATTGCTATATATGCTATTATCCATATCTGTTCACCTGACATCTGACACCATTATCTGTTATTTATATTGATGATATATGCCTGTTATATTATTATCATATCTGTTATCATTCTGCAAGTTCCCTGTTAGTATAGAATTTCCTATGGGTTGAAATGATACATACCCGAACGATATGTAGAATAGGATAAAATCGTTATGGGTTGAAATGATAAACCCAAGCGATTTTCATTTGAATTGAATTTGGGATTGCGGGTTGAAATGATATATACCATATCTATTTAAATTGTGGATCGAAATGATAAATATCCGTATCACTTGACCATAGGATAGAAAATTGTATAAAGCCACCACTGGTCAATGTATATATTTTGAAATGATTCCAAGGTTTTGAAATGAATATTTTGGTTTTAGTAAATATTGATTTTAATATATATATATTTATATAAAGGTTATTTTTATAAAGGTTTTAAATTTTGATTTTTAAAATTATATATTTTGAAAATTTTAAAATTATAAGTTAGTTTTGAAATTATAAATTTTAAGATTTTACTTACAATTTTACTATTTTAATATATATATATATACATATACATATATATATATATATATGATAAGTTTAATAATAAGATTTGATTTATTAAAGTTTATTTAATAAAGTTGATTTAATTAATATATAATATGTTTAAGTATTTATTTAAAATTTATATTTTCTAATATAGAGTTTATAATGATTTTAATAAAATTCAGTTTGGAAAGAGAAATTGGTTTGAAATTGAATTTATTTAAGAATTATATTCAAATAAGTTTGATTTGAAATTTATTAAATTTAGGATTTCAAAGATATGATTTTATAACTTGACTTTGATTAAAAGTGATTTAAATGAATATTTCAATTTACGTAAATTGAATTGGTATATTTAGTTTTATTTAAATGTTATTTGAATGATTAAGTATATATCTCAAAATAAATAATAGCAAAGTGAATTTGATATAGAGGGAATAGGCACAAGGACAAACTTTGAGAAAATTTTAGGCTGAAGGACACGAAGTTTCATTTTTGGGCTGAGGGACAAACTTTGAAAGAAAATTAGGCTGAAGGACAATGCTAAATACAACTAGCATTTTGTATAGTGTAAACACTATACAAAATGCTAATTATAACTAGCATTATATCCAGTTTTACATTGTACAAAATGCTAGTTGTATTTAGCATTGTCCTTCAGCCTAATTTTCTTTCAAAGTTTGTCCTTCAGCCCAAAAATGAAACTTGTTGTCCTTCAGCCTAAATTTTTATGAAAATTTGTCCTTGTGCCTATTTTCCACTTTGATATATATATATATATATATATATATATATATACACAAAATTGTTAAATTTGGTTTTGAAATATTGAATATTTAAAGGTTTGAAATATACTGAAATTGAAATAGTTTATTTTATGGTTCAAATCTGTATTTGAAATTGATATAATTTGAAATGATTTATTTAGAAACTGAATTGAATTGAGACTGAATTAAATTTGAATTTTGGAATCCGATTTGATTTGAATCGATTTGTGAAATTTGACGAAGCTATTTTATTATATAAAGTATTTTTAAATTATACGTAAAACTATATATATATATATATATATTACTTTATAAACTATTTTTAATATAAACTATTTTTAATATAAACTATTTTAATATACTAATTAAACTATTTTAATATATACTAATTATTTTAATTATATAAACTATTTTAACTTATAACTATTTTATATAAACTATTTATTTTATAAACTATTTCATTTTATACTATTATTAATGTTTAAGTGGTGAAAGTTGTGATTCAAAGTTATGGTTTTTCAAAGTATTATGATTTTAAAGTGTTATGATTTCCAAAGTGTTATAATTTCAAGTGTTTTGTTTTCGAAAGCGTTATAACCTAGGAAGTGCTATGATTTTTGGAAATGGATATATTTGAAGTGAAAACTAATATAGCATTGATATGGTTTTGAAATGAAATGATGTTTTGGTTTTTAAGTATAAACTATTTTGAAATGACCGCGGTGTTATTATAACTTTTGTTTGTTAAAGAGACCGGGATCGGAAGTTGTCATACTCTCTGCCAACTCCGAAAATCACTTTAATAACCGTGTACGCAGTGGAGATTCTAGTATGAAGTAGGATGGTGGCGACGATCCTATATGAGGTATATACGTGGACCTAACTCTCATGAGTTGGCATAAGGTGGCTAAAACAGGAGCAATTGACGGGCCAAGTGAGGTAGCTCCTCCGATCGGACACATTCCTTCGATACTATATTCCGACTTTGTGATTGATTTGGTGGCCACACTTGGTTTTTTTTATTTGGAAGTGTTTTTCAAGGTGGGCGGTAGTGGCTGCTATGCGTTACCACCAGCCTGGAAGTGTAATTGGTATATCTACCTTGGCATTTCCTACTTGTGCCATGCCACCTATCCTATCGAGACCATTATGAGTTTTTTTTGTACCATACCTATGGAGTGCCCTCTGACGACTATGGAGGAGATTACAGTACCGTATAGACTATGAGAATATAAAAATGTGTTAAGGTGGAAAATGTAAAGCCTTAACGCTATTTTAATAGTTTGCTTTACTATAGACATTATTATAATAGCGTATATTACTACATAGTATATAGTTTAACGAATCCTTAGAGGATGGTTATCCCAAACATCCTTTGAGTTACTTGTATTTCAGTTGTTATTTCACTTGTGATGGATTTATTGATATAAGAATGTTAATCCTGACTCGAGTTTTTTGTGTTTTGCTTTACGCTTTGGTCAGACTAAGTGTACCAGTATTCGAGACTCACCTTTGGAGTTGGAGCTTCGTTGGGAGTTCCATCCATCGATTCTACTTTCAGTTATTCATTTGATTCCGGCGATGTATTCCAATTTTTATTTGACTATTGCATTGAGACATCTATGTATTCGAGACCTCTGTTCTATCTTATTTAACTCTGTTATATATATGGTAGCTTCATGAACTACTATTCTTTTATTTCCACTGCATTATTGTTATAATACTCTATGTCTGTGATTCTGTGATTATTTTATGTACTGTATATGCTGAGTTTTGCCAAATGTAATTAACAATCTGATATTTTGAGCAATTCAAGTCCGACATGTGTGGATGCGAATGGTTGAAAATATCAGGATGTTACATGTGGTATCAGAGCTCTGATTTTGGGCAAACTTAGCATATAAAGTGAATTTAATTATGGGATCACTTTCGTTCGTAGTTGAATCTCTTCCTCTTTGATTCGATTTCCTTTGAATAGTGGAACTTTCTCATTCGTTCTGAAATCCATTCTTGTCTCTTCCTATTTGTATTCTTTTGATTCTGGAGTATCCCATAACTCCACTTCGAATAATCTCTATAAAAAAATCGACGATCCCGCCAAACTTTGAATGCTTTGTAAAGGGGTGAAACTCCTTTACAATTGGCATTAATTCACCGAAGATTCCTATATCCTAGGTTTAGATGCTGCTATCTCTCGATATTCATGAATTCTATCTCTGGCGATCGGATGTCGATTTACCTCAGAATTCTATATCAAACCTGTTCTTAGAGTCTCGGTTGACCCAGTTAAGGTCGTCCGTGATTTATATAAGTACATCCATCTTTCTCTTTTGTAATTTAATCATCTTATCTTCGGTTCGAGCCTATCTCCGAATTAGAACTCTTTTTTATTAAAGTTCCTCTAATTTGTATCCCTATCATTATTTATAATCCATTTGTATAATCGAGTGAGAGAGTGTATTTGTAGTTAATATTAAAATGTTTTATATGTTGTGTTCTTTGAGTTGTTAATGTTGATTTGGGATTTCGATCGATTCATCTGATCAGCGATATCGATAGGATTTCCAAAACACATGAACATAGAAAATTGACACAATATTGTTTCAAATTTGGTAAATGAAATAAATTTTATATGATTATATTATATATAAGTATATTTTTTGAAATTCAGTAGTTAAATGATTTATTGTTTTGTAAACCATTGAATAAATGAAACTATAAAACATGGTTTATAATTTGATTTGGAATTTAAATGAATTCAAATTAAGAATTTGAGAATTAAATTTTCGGTGATTCCAACTTTGGTTTTTAAGCTTTAAAATGTATATTATTTGGAGTATTTTCGAATATAAATTGTTTTTAAAGAATTCTTAAATGTTTAAATCTGTACTCTCCTCTTTTGTCGCTGGAAAATAGTTTCAGTGATGGTGGTCGCATCATCTCATTCATTTCGAGTTTCGAAGTGGAGAGGCCACTCAATAGCTTTGCTATGATTTTTGTTGTGGAAAAATGAATTTGACTTGAATTTCTAAAATATGACTTGATTTATAATATATATAGGTATATGATTTTTAAATTTGATTAGATATATGGATATATTTATCTCTAAACTGTTTGAAGTTAATCAGAAATTTAATTCTTAAATTTCTTAAAGGATGATTTAAATTATAAAATAAAGCTAAAACTTTTGAATAAATATTTAAACTTGAACTACTCGAAGTAGAAAATTTTACTTGTATATTACTCAATTACATTCCAATATAACTTACCTAAATCATTTAGAAGTTGAATATGTAATTGAATAATTTACAGTGTAAAATGATGTTAAATGATTTTATAAATAAAATTTGAGTGGTTATAATAAATGTGATACACTTAAATTCTAACTATAAAAATGTTAACAGAGATAAATAGAATAATAAGTTGATTGAATAGTAAATGAGATAAATTAAATAAAATTTTGTTTTGAAAGAAACCTTTTGTATCAAACATTAATAAATTGATATATTTTTTTGGCAACTAGGGAAACCTGTTCTATCACCGCCGACATTGTTTAAATTTGAAATTATAGGGTTTTAAATTAATTGTTTTATTTTGTTTTCAGTGTATTTTTCTTTTTGGTTGTTTCCATTCTCCTACTTTCTTCCATTTCGGGGACGAAAATTTTTGAGTGGGGAAGAGTGTAACGACCCGTAAATTTTAATGATTTAATAACGTAATTTAACTGAAATTTTGTTAAATTTTACTGATTGAATTTTGAAATGAAAATTTAATATTTGGAATAGGTCTAATTAAACATGGCAACTGGTAAATTTGTATCAGATAATATTGAATTTTATTTTCTTGTTTCATTTTATTTCAATTTAAATCAGTTAATATTTGATGGTAATAAAAAAAATTCCAAACTTGAATATTTTTCTATAGAAAATTTGTAAATCATTTTCTTAGTGAGTCATTATATTTCGTTTCATCAAATTTGGATTTCTATTGCTCCGTTTATCATATTTTCGACAAATTAGCAGCATTTTTCGATACTGATTATCCACTTTTGATACGATAATCGTACCACTAATATCTATGTACTGTTTTGATCGTCTCGCCATGCTTATCTCTGTGGTATATTCAATTCTGTGTTTTGAAGTCCGGTACACAACGAAACCGTAAAACGGTCAATCGTATCGGTTCCAAAATTTTGGCTTTCCCGGTGTCCGTTCATTGTCCAGTCTCATGATAATGAATGGCCATAAATAATAATTATTTCTAAATTCCAATTGGACTCTTACCCTTCCATCATTTCGCTAGATATTATTTCTAGTCGGTTCCACTTTTATTTTCTGTTCATTTATTAGAGAAAAATATATATTATCTAGCATTGTATTTTCTGTAGCCATCTACTTCCTCTTTCATTTTTAATTTCCATCTCCAGTGCCAACCCAGCATGGCCACGTTCTTCTTTTCCTTCCTCTCGCATTTTCTCAAACCTATCTAGCCGAAGTCACCGAAGCAACATCCACCAACCCTTCCTCCGCCACCTCGTTCTCTTCCCCGCCACCTCATCGCCGAGGCCACATAACCCGGCCTCACACCTCCTGTCGCTCGTCCAAAACCTCTTTCGTCTCCTTTGAATGATATGTATGTTTATATTGTATTTTATATTCTATTATATTAAAATGTATATGTTACAGCTGCATGCATATATTTAGTTTATATGTATATATATACTTATATATAGATCTGTATATTTGTAAAAGCTTTTATAAAGTATATCATCTGCATCACTTTCCTACACATATATTAGTTATCGAATCAATTATATAAGTGTATCTGTTATATATATGATTACAGTTATATATATGTTTAAGTATATTATATTGTGTTGGTTAGATTTAAAGTTACCCGTTAGTTATAATGTAAGTTTATACAAAATTTACACTGTTAGTTATATATAAGATGTTGCAGTCTTTTATATATAAAGTGAGCTGAATTATTATAGTTTGTAAAGTTATAACAGTGGTACATATATATATATATATTTATATTATATTAAGAGACATTAAATATATGTATAATATAACCGTGCTTATTTGACAGCAGCAGTATTTGTTGGGTTATATAATAAACTAGTGTTTGTTTGTATAATTTATGACCGTTTATACATTATATTTTCCGCAGCATTTTATATACCCTGACTTTATAATATGTTGAGTATATAGTATGAAATATTATACAGTGATGATTCGGTTCTGAAGGGTACATATATAATATGTACATATATGATCTACAATTTCAGTTTTGGAGAATAATTGTTTATATGTATAAGATCTGAAATATGAAAGCAATATCAATTGTTGTTATGTTGTTTTTATATATTTTATGTATGTATATATATTTATATATGTATGTATGTATGTATATATTTTACAAGTAATATTTTGTTAGATATTAAAAGTATATATATAGTTTATATAAGATTTTATTTTAGGATGTATGCATATACTTGTGATACGTTTATATATCTATATTAGCTTTATTATAAAAATATATTATGTATATGTATATGTGTTGATTCTTATATAAGTGTTAATTTAGAAAAAAACGATGGATTTTGAAATACATACATACATACATACATATATATATATATATTTAATATAATATATGTTTGAATTCAGGATATGATTTTCATATACATAGTTTTATATAATTATATATAAGTTTGCTTTTACCATTTATCATCAACGACCTAGTTCTGATTTATTTCCATCAATTCCTGTTATCAGCTTTGATCGTTGAATTCATGCCGATTTTTTTTTGCTTGGATTTGTAATTCAAATACGGTGTCCGTATCAGTATGCGTATCCTTGTCATCTTCTCGTTCATCTCTAGCCTAGAGAGGTGAGCAATCACTGACGATTAACATTCTTATATTTATTAAATTTGATTTCAATTGAAAGAAAAATTGAAATATGTTGCATTAGTTAGTTACATTGCTATATATGCTATTATCTGTATCTGTTCACCCGTGACATCTGACACCATTATCTGTTATTCATATTGATGATATATGCATGCTATATTATTATCATATCTGTTATCACTCTGTAAGTTCCCTGTTAGTATAGAATTCTCTATGGGTTGAAATGATGCATGCCCGAACGATCTATAGAATAGGAGAAAAACATTATGGGTCGAAATGATAAACCCAAGCGATTTTCATTTGAATTGAATTTGGGATTGTGGTTTGAAATGATATATACCCGTATCTAATTAAATTGCGGATCGAAATGAAAAGTATCCATATCACTTGACCATAGGATAGAAAATTATATACATACACCATTGGTCAATATATATATTTTGAAATGATTCCAAGGTTTTGAAATGAATATTTTGGTTTTAATAAATATTGATTTTAATATATATATAAAGTTATTTTTATAAAGGTTTTAAATTTTGATTTTTAAAATTGTATGTTTTGAAAATTTTAAATTATAAGTTAGTTTTGGAATTATAAATTTTAAGATTTTACTTAAAATTTTACTATTTTAAAGTATATATATAATAAGTTTAATAATAAGATTTGATTTAATTAATATATAATATGTTTAGGTATTTATTTAAAATTTATATTTTCAAATATATAATTTATAATGATTTTAATAAAATTCAGTTTGGAAAGAGAAATAGAAATTGGTTTGAAATTGAATTTATTTAAGAATTATATTCAAATAAGTTTGATTTGAAATTTATTTAATTTGGGATTTCAAAGATATGATTTTATAACTTGACTTTGATTAAAAGTGATTTAAATGAATATTTCAATTTACATAAATAGAAATGGTATATTTAGTTTTATTTAATTGAATGATTAAGTAAATATTTCAAAATAAATAATAGTAAAGTGAATTTGATATATATATATATATATATATAGGGGTTTTTGAGCACAGGGAAGAAGTTGCAAAAAAAATTGGTCTCAGGGACAGCAAGTTTGTTTTTTAGTCTGAAGGACACTTTGTAGTGTTAATCACAGAATGATAGATGTAGCTATCATTTTCTGTTTACACTATAAAGTGTCCTTCAGACTAAAAAACAAACTTACCGTCCCTGAGACTAAACTTTTTTGTAACCTTTTCCTTGTGCCTAATTTCCTATATATATATATATATATATATATATATATATATATATATATATGAAATTGTTAAATTTGGTCTTGAAATGTTGAATATTTAAAGCTTTGAAAATTATTAAAATTGAAGTACTATATTTTATGGTTCAAATCTGTAATTGAAATTGATATAATTTGAAATGGTTTATTTAGAAACTAAATTGAATTGAGATTGAATTAAATTTGAATTTTGGAATCCGAGTTGATTTGAATCGATTTATGAAATTTGAGGAAGCTATTTTATTATATAAAGTATTTTTAAGTTATACTTAAAACTATACATATATTTTACTTTATAAACTATTTTTAATATAAACTATTTTAATATAGTGATTAAACTATTTTAATATATTTTAATTATTTTAATTATATAAACTATTTTAACTTATAACTATTTTACATAAACTATTATTTTACAAACTATTTTATTTTATATATGTAACAACCCTAGATTTTTGGAATATTTTTAAATTTTATTTTATTTCATTTTGAAATATTTTACAATTTATTTTATTTCAAGATTTTATTTTTAAAACATTTTAAAAGTGTTGCAGTTATTTTTTCAAAACTAGTTATATTTTGTTTACAATTTTAATGCTAGTTTACATATAATAAACTATTTTCTTATATTTTTCTATTTTTCCTAAAATTTATTTATTTATTTCATTTTCACTTTATTTTGTATTCATTTTATTTTATTCACATGATTTTTATTTTGGTTTTTTTGAATAAAGGAAAAGGGAAATTCCAAGAGACTAAAACCTTTAAACTTTTGACTTTTCATCTACTCACCTGTTCATAATTTGGGTCGACTATTCCTTGGCCAATAGCCGTGACTTTATTTTTGCATTTCACGTAAAAACATCTCTCTCATTTCATCACGCACGTATGCTTTCAGATCTGAGAATTTTTAATGTCTTCTTCTTCTTTTTCCAATTTTTCTCTTCATTTTATTGAATTTCCATTGGATTTTTGACTTGCCTCTTCTTGTATTTGCTCGGCAGCCCCTCCTCCACCTTCATCGACTAACACCACTATCATCCACGGCCACACCACCATTCCCCTCTGTCCAGTCAAGGCCGTGACTTGCCTATGATGATTGCACCACAAAAACTCCACGAACTCCATGCAAATTGCCATAAACGAGCCTTGTTGTCACCATCACCTTCATTTTCCACCTTGGCCACCCCCTTAGCCGCCACCACCCGCTCTTCCACCACCTCTGGCCGCAGCTCCAACCATCACCTGACCACCGCCTTGCATGGCCGAGCCCAAACCATAACAGGCCGAGCCTATATGGTGCACCAAATCTCTTTCATTTGCCTTGACCCTTTGTATTCTCATGTTATAACTTCCACCACTTCACACCTTACTAGTCGTGCCTTTATGAACCTATACCCGACCCAATACACCATGGTGGCCGAGCACATGAGCCCCTAGGCCGAGCACATATGATGGTTGAGGCATGGGCAAAACATGTTGTGATTTGTCGCTTTTATTTTAAATTGTTTCCATAAGTATATTTGGGGTTGAAATAATATTTATATTGTCTTGTTTATGTGTTGTTCACAAGATTAAAACTTGGCTCTCCACTCCACTCAAGTCAAAATTCGTGTTACTGTGCTTTCTGGAATTCGTTTGTGTGCTTTGTCTTGCTATCTCCAGCTTGAAACAAGTGAGTAATCACACTTGACATCTTTACTTATATAAGCTGTGAAGTGACACCAAGTGAATATGTAAATAGCTATATCATGTTATACCTACTTGTGACATGATTCATATGATGTTAATCCTATTTATAAACTTGTCATATCATCTGTTACTGCCATATGTTGTTATACTGTTATTTATATTTGTTTATCATACTGCAAGTTTCCTGTAGAATAGAATCACTATGGGTTGAAATGATACATACCCAAACGGACTTTAGAATATGAAAAAATCATTATGGGCTGAAATGATAGACCTGACCAATTTTTATTCATCTTATTTGACTTGGGACTGCGGGTTTGAAATGATAGAACTTGGATTTTCTTTGTAAATTACGGATTGAAATGATATATTATCCGTATCACTTGACTTAGATTAGAAAATATTATACAGACCCGTGGTTTTATATATATTTTTTCTAGAATTTTAAAAGTATTTTAAAAATGTAAATTTATGATATTTTGATTTAAATTGAATTAAAAAGGATTTTTATAAAATGTTAATGATTTTGTACAAGTTAAAAATGTGAAATAAATAAATGATTAAGTTAAATTTTGAAATATAACTTAAATTTGAAATTTGAGAATTTTTGGTTAAAAGTGAATTTTAAATTAAATAAATAAAAATTAAAATAAGTTATATTTTGAAATGGAAATTTTAAACTTAAGTGTTAAGTTAAATTTTAGAATATAAAGAATAGAAATTGGTTTGCTTGAATTTAATAAGTAAATTATTATTAAAATTTGATTTTTGTATGAAAATTTCACTTTATAAAATCATAAATTAAAGGGTTTTTAAATGATCATTTTTAAAGTGAGAAAAATATGATTTTTATAAGTTAAAATGGTTTAAATTAAAGTTTAATTGTTTATGAAATTGTATTGAAAATTTAGAATTTAATTAACAGCATTTCAGAAATGCTATCATTTCTGAAGTAAAGGATATTACAGCATTTCAAAATGCTGTAGTTGATACAAATGAACTAAAAGGATAAAATGAACTAAGGGCTATTACAGCACTTTGTAAGTGCTAAAGTTGCAGAAATTAAAAACTTGAACCTGAACTATTACAGCAGTTTTAAATGCTATCACTTTTAAATGGTTAAATGGAGTATTTTGATTTGAAATATAAATCATTTTAAAATTTAAATGAATGAGGTTTTGAAAAGATATGATACTTTGATATTTTGAAATGGATTTGAAATGATATTTGATTTTTGAAGTATAAAATACCATTTTTAAATTATAACCATGGGTTATAACAACGATTGGTTGTTAAAGAGACCGGGATCGGATATGGACATACTCTCCGTCAATACCGAAAACCACTTTAACAAATGTGTACGCGGTGGAGATTCCAAAACGAAGTAGGATGGTGGCGACGATCCTATTGATGTATGAATGTGGACCCAACTCCCATGAGTTGGCTTAAGGTGGCTAAAAGAGGAGCGATCGATGGGCCAAATGAGGTAGCTCCTTCGATTGGACACACTTCTTCGATACCATTCTATTACTTTTGTGATTGATTGGGTGCCCCCTTTGATTTTTAGGAGTGTGGCTCGAGTTGGGCGGTAGTGGCTGCTATGCGTTACCACCAACCCGAAAGCGTAGTTGGTATATCTACCCTGACATTGCCTCGTGTGCCGTGTCACCTACTGGAACAGATCTACTAATTCTTTTATTCCAGTTAATAAGAGGGATCTTGAACAACGAGCTTTACTACGAGTTTGGTTTTCTCCCGTAGCCCATGGATTATTTAGGGTAGTCTCCCGATCTGGAGATATGCTGATATTGGATGGACTACTGGGACTATTACGTGTTAGGGGTTATATGGGTAACCCTTCGATGCTATTTTAAAGTAAGTTTATTTTACTATAGACATTATTATAATAGTGCAATATTACTACATAGTAAATAGTTTAACGGATCCTTAGAGGATGGGCGGTCCCAAGCATCCTTTAAGTCACTTGTACTTTATTATAGTTCACTTGAGTTGGTTTACATTATATAAGTATATATGTCCTGACTCGAGCGTTTTGTGTTTGCTTTATGCTCGGATCAGCCTGAGTATTCACAGCTTTGGATTTCTCTTTCTGGAGCTAACTGGAGATTCTACCTATCTAGTTATTTATCTATTTCAGTTTCAGTTATTCTATTTCAGCTCTTGCATTAGTGGACTTCTATGTATTTGGGATTTCTATTATGTTGTTTCAGACTGATATTGTGTATTTGTTTTTGAGACTTTGTTATAGTAGCTTCATGAACTACTATGGTATTTTTATTCCGTTGCGAGTTATTCTGATATTTTTGTGTCTGTGATTCTGTGAATGATTTTATTTGCTCCAAATTTATTTACAATCTATTATTTTGAATTATTCGAGTCTGACACGTGTGGATTATTTTCGATTTGAATGGTCCAAAATAGTGGGTCGTTACATTTGGTATTAGAGCTTTGGTTTTAGGAAAACCTTAGCCAACGGAGCAAAAACTCATTAGTGATAAGGTAGAAATACCATAGAATGAGTAAAATCAATCTCAGAATCATATCTTTGTGAGAGAACATATTTTTAAAGTATAAAATGATTTTCAAAATGATTTTTCAAAGGATTTTAAAAGATTATTCTGATATAAAAAATTTCTTGTTTTAAAAGCAATTCTCTAAATTTCCTTCCTTTCGTATCTACCTTGTTAGTATTTTCTTTCATTAGGATATTCATCCAAGTGAATTTATCTTATCTTATCTTTGTCTTCTCCAACCTGTCCAAAATTCAGTTTTGATATTTTTCAGGATGAATCAAGGAAATGCCAGAGGTAGGGGTCGTGGTATTGCCCCAGCTCCTCATCCTGTTGCTCCTGTTAGATTTACTGCTCTCTGTAAGGAATTCACTCAACCTGGTGGTACCAAGTTTTCTGGTTCAGAGAGCATCATTGAAGCTCAGTAGTGGTTGCAGAGTTTAGATAGGATCTTTACTGGTCTTGAGATTACTGATGCCCAGAAGCGTCAGTTAGCAGCATGGCATTTGCAGGAGGCTGCTCTTGATTGGTGAGAGTATGTTACTGCTAACACCGTCGAGGCTGATATTACCTGGGATCAGTCTAGGTATCCTTTGTGTTATCTTGAATTTTTCTCCTATTTTCCTTTCTTTTGAATCTATCTTAAGTTTGTTCTGTATCTCTTTTCCAGGGAGGCTTTTGTGGCAAAATGGATGCCAGAAGCCGGGAAATCTCAGCTTTATCGTGAATTCATGGATCTCAAGCAGAGTACCATGTCCTTTTTTGAGTATGAGAGGAAGTTAAATGAACTTTCCAAGTTCGGTCCTAGCCTGATAGACACTTCTCTCAAGAAGAATGAGAAGTTCATTGCTGGTGCTCGTCCTAAGTACTACAGTCGTCTCATTTCTCATGTTCATGGCACTTTCACCCAGCTTATGGATATAACAATCCGATATGAGAACCCTACTTCTAAGGGTCCTGTTGTTGTTGGTGCTCCTTCATCTCAGCCTTCCTCTGCTAATTCTAGGAAGAGAAAGCCTAATTCCTCTAGCAGAAGAAGAATTGGCATAAGCATCCGGGTTTTGGGATCTTCATCATCTACTCCTTCTCAGAAGCAGCCAGTTGATCTTTCTACCATCACCTACTTCAGATGTGATCAGAAAGGACACTATGCCAATAGTTACCCTACTTTAGCTGGTGTTGTTGTTCCTCCACCCGCTCAGTTGGCGAGGCGTGATCTCGGCCATATCTGTCTCCAGCCTGGTCATTTTAGGAAGGATTGCCCTAGCCAGCAGAAGGCTAAGCCTTCTGGTATATTTGTTGTCTCCTCTGTATCTTCTTCAGTTCCTACACCTGCTCCTACTCCTGGTGATGACCAAGGTACTCTTCAAGGCACATTTTCTTTATTTCGTCATCCTGTCCATGTGTTATTTGATACTAGAGCTTATCATAGTTTTATTTCTGTTGATTTATGCGATATATTTTAGCATCTTCTTTCTCCTGGGTATGCTTCTACTCCTTTATGTGTTTCTAATCCTATTGCGGGTCCCGCGAACCTTAGTAGGATTTGTAGAGGAGTGAAACTCTTCCATTCTGGTTATCGTTTTTTTGGTGATTTCTATGTTCAGGGTTTCGATGCTTTTGATCTATTGTTTGGTCAAGATTGGTTAAGGAATCATAATGTCCGTATCTCTTGCAAATCCAGAATTGTCACTCTTGTGGGAGATAAGGGTGATCCTTTGAATATTCAGTGCCGCATGCCTCAGGATTTCGCTGGTAGTTTTATTTATTCTATAGATTCCTCTCCTGGTGATCTTGATTCGACTCCTGTAGTTAGACTCTATCCTGATGTATTTGGTGAAATCATTTCTTTACCTCCTAAGCGGGAAAGTGATTTTCGGATTGATCTTATTCCTGGTGCTCAACCTGTTATTCTTCCTCCTAGAAGAATGACACCTCACGAGAAGGTTGAGTTAAGGAAGCAAATTAAGGACTTAGCTTCCAAAGGTCTGATTAGGCCTAGCTTTTCAGAATGGGGAGCAGCGGTGGTTTTTGTCACAAAGTTTGATGGTTCTTTGAGGATGTGTGTTGATTATAGGGAGCTGAACAAGCTCACTATGAAAGAAAGATATCCAATGCCTCGCATCAATGATATGTTTGATCATCCTTATGGTGCTACTGTTTTCTCTCAGCTTGATCTTGCCTCAGGTTTTCATCAGCTCAGGGTTGCTGAGGAAAGTATCCCCAAGACTGCTTTCCGCACTGATAATGGGTTTTATGAATGGTTAGTCATGCCTTTTGGTCTGACTAATGCTCCTGCTTTCTTTGTTGATTTGATGAATCGTGTCTTTAGTGATGTGCTTAATAAATTTGTTCTAGTCTTTATTGATGATATCCTTGCTTCTCTAAGACCAAGGAAGAGCATGAGTCGCATTTGAAATCTGTTCTAGAGACTCTCAGAAATCATCAGCTGAAGGCTAAATTTTCTAAATGCCATTTCTGGAAGGATGAAGTCCGATTCCTCGGGCATATTGTTTCTGGTAATGGAGTTTCTGTTGATCCAGTCAAGATCGCTGCGACCAATGTAAGTTTTCCTTTCTCTCTTCTCTTTTATCACTTAATAATCTTATCTTTTCGGTTGTCTTTATTTTCTCCCTATTCTGTTACAAGATTGGAAAACTCCAAAGACTCCATTTGATATTCGTAGTTTTCTGGGCCTTTCCGGTTATCACCGGAGATTCATCGAGAATTTTGCTCTGATTGCTGCACCTCTCGCTGCTTTAACTCGTAAGAACGCTAAGTTTATCCGGGATAAGAAGTGTGAAGCTGCATTTAATGAGTTAAAGAGCAAGCTAACTTCCGCACCTGTTCTTACCGTTCCGAATGGAAGTGAGGGATTGACGGTATACACTGATGCTAGTCGTGAGGGATTGGGTGCTGTTCTTATGCAAGATGGTAAGGTCATTGCCTATGCCAGCCATCAGTTGAAAACCCATGAGGCAAATTATGCTGCTCATGATTTAGAGTTGCTTGCTGTTGTCTTTGCTTTGAAGCTTTAGAGGCATAATCTTCTGGGACCCAAGTTTGAGCTTTTCACCGACCATCAGTCTCTGAGATATATCTTCATCCAAAAGGATTTGAATCAGAGGCAAGTTCGTTGGCTTGAGTTTCTGGCTTCTTACGACCTCGATATTAGCTATACTCTCAGCAAAGCTAATGTTGTGGCTGATGCTTTGAGTTAGAAAAAGGTTTTGTTGTGTCAGCTTGTTGTTTCTTCTTCTCCTCTTTTGGATCATATCATAGTTAAGCAGGATGAGGATGAGGTGCTTAGATCGATGAAGGAGAGTGTTCGTAGCAGGGTTGGTGGTAGTAGTAGCGGTAGTAGTGGAGCTCAGATCGAGGATGGAGGGATTTTGAGGATTAATGGTAGGATTTGTGTCTCGAATGTTAATGGTTCGAGGCAGGAATTACTTTGGGAGAATCATCAATCCAGACATTCTATTCATCCTGGTGTGTCGAAGATGTATCAGGATATGAAGAGGCTTTATTGGTGGAGAGGGATGAAGTGGGATATCTCTATCTTTGTTAGTCAGTGCGTGACTTGTCAACAAGTCAAGGCCGATCATCAGAAGACCCCTAGTTTGTTGCAGCCCCTTGAGATTCCCAACTGGAAGTGGGAACAGGTTTCCATGGATATCATCGATGGTTTACCGAGGACTAGGAGGGGTAACGAGAGTATCTGGGTTATTATGGATATACTGACCAAGTCCGCTCATTTCATTCCGGTCAAGTCTTCCCGTTCTGCTTCTAGATTGTCTGAGATCTACATGAAAGAGATTGTTCGTCTCCATGGGGTTCCTCTCAGCATTGTTTGTGATCGTGATCCTATCTTTACCAGTCAGTTTTGGAAAGCTTTTCAGGAATCTCTGGGTACTCATTTGAATCCGAGCACTGCTTATCATCCACAGACCAACGGTCAAACGGAAAGAGTGAATCGGATTCTCATGGATCTTCTTCGTGCTTGTGTGCTTGATTATGGAGGATCTTGGGAAGATCATCTCCATCTTGTCTAATTCACCTACAATAATAGTTATCAGGTATAATCTAATCTTATGTTTTAAGCTTATCTTAATTTCTGCATCTATCTCATTCCGTCTTTGCATTCAGGCCAGTATTAAAATGTCTCTGTTTGCTGCTCTATACGAACGACCTTGTAGATCTCCATCTTGCTAGATTGAACCCGGTAATCGTTTGGTTCTTGGTCCTGATGTGATTTTGGAAGCTTCCGAGAGAGTTGAGGAGATTAAGAGGAAGTTGAGAGCTACTCAGGATAGGCAGAAGAAGTATGCTGATAGGCGTAAGCGGAGTTTGAAGTTTGCTGTTGGTGATCAAGTTTTCCTTAAGGTCTCTCCCTTAAGGAATGTCATTCTCTTTGGTCGTCGAGGTAAGCTTTCTCCTAGGTTCATTGGTCCTTTCCGCATTTTGGAAAGAGTTGGTTCTTTGGCTTATCGTCTGGATTTTCCCGAGAAGCTTTTTGGAGTGCATGATGTATTCCATGTCTCGCATCTTCGCCGATATCTTCATGATCCATCTCTTATTGTTTAGCCTTCTTCTCTTGATAGTTTGGATGTTGAGCCTAATCTAACTGTCGACAGGAAGCCACTTCATATTGTCGACAGAGGTACGAAGCAGTTCAGAAGGAAATGTGTTAGTCTGGTCAAAGTACAGTGGAGTACTGATGATCGAGATTGTACCTGAGAGATAGAGGAGAGCATTCATGCTTCGAATCCGAAATTGTTTGTTTCAAGTACTATTTTCTTTTCTATCTTGTTTTTCTTTCCTTATTTTTCCTTGCTCGTTCTTTTCGAGGATGAAAAGACTTGAGTGGGGGAGAGTGTAACAACCCTAGATTTTTGGAATATTTTTAAATTTGATTTGATTTTATTTTGAAATATTTTATAATTTATTTTATTTCAAGATTTTATTTTTAAAACATTTTAAAAGTGTTGTAGTAATTTTTCCAAAACCAGTTATATTTTTTTTTACAATTTTAATGCTAGTTTACATGTAAATAAACTATTTTCTTATATTTTTCTATTTTTCCTAAAATTTATTTATTTATTTCATTTTAAATTTATTTTGTATTCATTTTTGTTTTATTTACATGATTTTATTTTGGTTTATTTGAATAAAAGAAAAGGGAAATTCCAAGGGACTAAAACCTTTAAACTTTTGACTTTTCATCTACTCACCTCTTCATGATTTGGGTCGACTATTGCATGGCTAATAGCCGTGACTTTCTTTTTGCATTTCACGTAAAAACATCTCTCTCTTTTCATCACATATGCATGCTTTCAGATCTGAGAATTTTCGGTAATGTCTTCTTCTTCTTTTTCCACTTTTTCCACTTTTTCTCTTCATTTTATTGAATTTTCCCTTGGATTTTTGACTTGCCTCTTCTTGTATTTGCTCGGCCATCGCTGTGATGGCCCGCAAATCCGTACCCTTTAAATTGACAATAATCCACACATGTCCGACCCAAAAAGCACAGACCGACGGAAAGTCAAGAGAAAGATAAGAAGAGAGATGAAGAGAAGAAAGAAAGAAGATAGAACCAAACAGAATAATACAGAATCTCACATCCCAACGGAAAATATATAATATCATATCAATGATCTTTACAAAACAGAAACTATATATATACACATCAATCAGAGTTCAACAATCAATCAATAGTTATTAGCTTGAATAGCTATAATAACCTGTCCTCAAAAATGCCGATAATTAATAATCAAAATAGATATGCGTATACGAAATGAAGATCTCCAGCTTGCCTGCTGAAGCTCCAAAAGCACAAAAGCATAACCTGTAAATATACTCGGTCTGACCCGAGCATTGAAAGGGAAGAACACCCGGATCAGTCTGGTAAACTAGCGTGAGAAACATACTCAACTGAATTTATTAAATTACCAAACTTTTCCTTTATCAAAACAAAAGTATCTCGTAAGACAAGTCCACACATAAACACAAACATGTTTTTACCTTACGAGAACTAAAACATTTCATATCAAACTCATGGGATATTATGCTAGTGTCTAGTATACAAATAATATTTAAAATAGCCGAAATTGTTACCATTATTAAATTTCAACATACTAGGCTCTACAAATAAAATGGCAGGCACGTAGTGGAGTTTGGATTTCCATACAAATGACCAGTTAAAGGGACTACCTTCCGGCAGTACATCTCTAGAAGAATGCACCGAGAAATCATCACAAAGTTTCTCTACCAACACAAGACCGACCCACCTCTATAACTAGATGGTACCGAATATGTCATCCTCCGGTCGTTACCAACCTTTACCGAGGGCCCTCTAGCATACAAACCATAATAATCAGATACATTACGTCATAACATGCAAAGATATATCTAGAAGAGGATGATCATATCCTACTTGGGAATGACCCACTTAGCCTTGCCGCATCTAACCCTATTTTGGTCATTTCCGGTTGATGAGGCTAGAGGTAACGATTACCTTTCACAATCACATATCACATAACTTAGAATGCCACACGTCCATTTCCGTTGACTACTAATTGCCTTCCACAAAAATACAACCCTTAAGCTCATACGTCTCAAGGAGGGTGTTAAGCTAAGAGAAGTTGCCTTCTCCGCCACTACTGATGTATGTTTGTAAAAACCGATGTACGTAATATTTAGAAATGCAATGTCAGACAAACATCCATACAAGTTGTCTAGGAACAGGATAAACCGAAGGTAATTTCCTACCACATCCTGTCGAGAAATCCCTAGGATTAGTAGCGAATAGTCCTCGCATTGGATATTTCATAATGAAGAGACCACTGGTATTGGATGTATATTGGGATTTTAACCCCAAACGATCAGCAAGCAGTCCCACACTATGAAACTCCGAAAATATCAATATCATCATAAACAACCTGCACAATCGTCGCATGTACGTTGGTCCGAAGTGGTTTTCGGATAAACCGATCCCGGTCTCTTCGCACCAACAAAGCAAGAGAGTTTCTCAACCTCACACAGAAACTAAGTCTCATAGACTTATCACGTCTTCAACATTCAACTTGCTATCCTTTGGGCCAAGAAGGAAGCTCAGTAGATTGGAGTAACACTCCGCACTATATGAATCAACATGCTCAACACAAATGATAATCAAGCCTACACAGAAGGCTACGTACTAAGTGTACGACTAAATAGTTCCCACATCAAGTTGAGGAACGAAATTTTTTGGGAAATTTGATAGTCGGTTATTTAAATATCAAAGCAAACAAACAAATATTCAGCACCATAACAATCACTTAGCCCTTTTAATTAATCTTTTATTAATTAAACCATTTGCCAAATATTCCCCTCAAATTATCTTTAAAAAGATATAATTCCAAAATCATTTCAACATTGGAAAACATTTCCAAATACTTATTTAATAATAAGTAATTCACAAATCAATTTATTTTCAACACTTAAAAAATATTATATATACTTAAATCAGGATTAAGTGTATATTTTATTCTTTAAGGAAAACATTCTCTTTAAACACATTTATTTGGGTTAAAACGAATGTTGCGTAAAACATCGTTACGACAACCCAAAATCACTAATATAAGGATTCGAAAATAAGATGGATATATAAATCCCATATACTATGCAAAACATTTCCTTTCAAAAATCATTTACTATAACAACGGTGTTATAGTCCATCATTTCCTTATACTTTTCGAAAACGTCTATTTCAATAATAAATGTTGAAATCTATGGTTTCGATACTTAACACATTTAAAAACGTCTTTTAAATCATTTTATTCCATTTAAAATATCACTTCCCAAAAATATCCATTTTATTTAATATATTATTCACTGTTCAAAATCGTGAATACAAACCATTTACCAAATTCAAAATTTCTACACATTTATTTTAAAGATTTATCCACTGTCCAAAACCGTGGATATCCTTCTCAACCCAAATTCATTATTATTTCAACATTTAATTTAAGGGATTATCCACTGTCCAAAATCGCGAATATATCTCATTTAATAAACTTCTATATTTAAT
The DNA here is from genome assembly GCA_030765085.1 of Allium cepa. Taxonomy (NCBI): domain Eukaryota; kingdom Viridiplantae; phylum Streptophyta; class Magnoliopsida; order Asparagales; family Amaryllidaceae; genus Allium; species Allium cepa. The sequence goes on from CM060931.1 coordinate 618,269,804, forward strand.
TTATCAAATTCAATTGATTTTGGATTTATAAAACAATGTTTATAAATTCACATTTATATATTTCTATAAAAACTTCAATTTATAAATCTACTTTATTAACCAATTCCATTTATCTCATTTATATGCCAAATCCAATTTATAAGTAAATTACTTATAAATCATTTATTTTACAAATTCATTTATTTTATAACTTCACAATTATAAATCTTATTCCCTTATAAACTCCATTTATAACTTCATTTCAACACTTACAAAATTCGTTTTATAATTCTAATATTTTAATTTATAAAATATCAATTTTATAAATCTTCTATATAAACCATTTAATATAATTCAAAAACTCAATTTAAACTATTTACCAAATCATTAACTCCATATTTCAAAAATCACATTTTGATTATATTTCACAAAAATCATAATTTTTATAACATAAAAATTATAACATTTATTTATTCAAAATAAATTCAATTCTTAACGATTCAAAAATTCAATAAAACATTTATTTTCGAAATCACTTTTAAAATTCTTTTAAATTCGAAATCGTTAATTTAACATTTTTAAATTTCTAAAAATAGGCCCAATGCTGCAATGTCACTAAATATAACAATCACGACATCTAAAACATCATATATCATATGATAACAGACTATATCACAATATTTGTAAATAAATAAATACCGATGAGGAATCCAGTGGGATACCTCTAACCTATCACCTGCAAAGAATATACATATTAGAATATGTGTACAATGTCCGCTACAAGGCAGACACACATACAAAGGGTCATCCGCTCATACACGGGAACATATAGGGTCATCTGCTCCACTAGACAGGTATGTATCCAAATACCAATCAATATATAGATAATATATCATATATCATCCAAACAATCATCAGCTATCACATAATAAATTATTTCTCACTTATATAAAAATATCAGTGAGTCAGAAAGAGTGAGTTGTACTCACATTTCTTGTAGTCGTCGTGTTAGCGATTTGTTCCGATTAAAATTAAATGAGCGTTTAATTTCAACCAAAATTTTCACTAGCTCAAATGAATTCCAATCTAGCTCCATGATGTAGTGCTCATCCATACGAACCCAATGCAATTCGTTTCGTGCGAAACGAACTTCGTATGGAAAAGTTACGCTATTTTAAAGTTTGAATGAATTATAAATACAATAATTAATTCCAATTTTCTTTTTAATTTTAACCTAGAATCAATCCAGGCCGCACATTTCCACAACATCAGATCCGGCCATGACTTTTATCTTCTTCCCCATCAGGTAATTCACGTACATGAACCTACGAAGCCGCCCTCTTCCACGAATTATTGCGGCCACCACGTTGAAGTTGAAGACGATCAGGTAGTGCCATTCGAAAGCACGTGCTCCACTCCCCCATCGGCCAGCGACCGGCCAAGCTCAGCCCCCATCTAGCCTCGAAATTCATGCACGAAATGCGTGACTTTACGCGTGATTTGCCGTTGATCCGTTGCACTAATCGCGATCATGACCGTTGAAATCGAAGCTCTCGACGAGCTCTACAAAGTTGTAGTTTAAGCTATTTGCTAATTGTTGATGGATCGTGAGATATTAGAGGAGGAAGACGCGACATTTCTGGCCATTGAAAGTTAGGGCCGGCGGCTACAAACCTAGTTAGGGTTTTGTGATAAAAATGAAAAAAAGTTGGCCTTTTATAGAAAATTTCGCGACACTATTCATCTGATTTTTTTCTGAACTCGAAATGAAGCGTGCCGCTTGGCGTTTATAATGTTTTACCCCTATTCCGAACGCAATGGAATATATATATGGAGCCAATTTGATCGTATTTGAAAGATGGGTTTTCGATTCGACTATTTAAATTTAAAATTCACTTAAACCGATTTCTACGCGTTTTAGCTTGCTCCGGACAAACCTTTAATCCGATTGACACGAAATTTGAAATCTTGCAATAATATAACATTACAGATCTAATGAATCCAGTTTCGTCGAATTTCGAGACTGTTTGAAAAATGACTATTTTCACTCGTTAATTAAATATTAAAATATTCAATTTTTACAATTTGACTTTTAATTCGATTTTAAAAGTTCTCTAACATCAATTAAATTCAACTATGATTTAGTTCAACTTTATAAATCATTTTTATTCATTTTAAATCCAAATCTCAATTATTTTCACAATTTCAAATATTAAATTAACAATTTAATTATCCAACTAAATCATCATATTCAAAATATAAGTTATTCGACTTATAAAATTTACTTGTGAATATTTAAAATTAATTAAATATATGAATTTCAGATGGCTGAAATTCTGGGTCATTACATTCTCCCCTACTTAAATGAATTTCGTCCTCGAAATTACTAAGTAAGAAAAAGCTACAAAAATCCATTAACTTTTCAAAACAATTCGTTCAATTTTGATTTATCAAATCTCTAAGTGTTTAACTTTCCCAAAATCCAATAGTTAAACTTCTTACAAAAACTTTATTAAGTTTTCAAATACGTTCATAGTTATCTTTTAAAAAGTACTAATATCGTTTAACTTTCAATTAAAAACCAAAATTTAGTTTTCACAAAATTTTCCACTTTTTTCAAAATTTTCTAACGCCTTAAATTTTCAAAAAAATTCGCCATAGTCAAAAAAATATAACAATATATATATATATATATATCACAAGTATACATCTCATCATCAAGGATGAGGTATCCTGAAGGGAAAAAAGTGTAAAAATACGATATGTAATCCGAGATGTGTACCTTATATATTATTAGCAAGCATATACGGCTAATATAGCGCGAAAGCGAGCTTCAAATGCGAAGCAAACGCCATCCTCACCTACTGTACACTCAAAAACAAATGAGAACATGTATATACGAAAGTAATATCAATATACAACTCAATTATTTAGCTTTCAATTTGATTAACTCAATTTCATATGAATTTCTATACAATCAACTAACAACCATCTAACAACCAATGCATAACCAACATAACCAAATTTATTTACTTTACATTCATTCAATTTGGTTCAACGTATTTGATTTCAAATTGGTTTAACATCCAATTGACTTTCATTCAATTATTCAATTCACACAAATAACATTTCAATTCATACTCATTATTTCACTTTATTAATTTACTTCGATGCCAAAATCAACTTCATTTAACCTTACTTAAGTTATCTTTCATTTCAATTTCGTTTTATTTAACTTAATTCAAAATCCTATCACCATTCAAATTCAAATTTTTTTTTTGCCTAACCAAAAGTGTTTAACCATTTTAACAATTGGTTTTACTTACATTTTCTCACTTTATAAGTTATACAACTTAATTATCTAAACTTCCAAAATCATATTATATAATCACTTATCACTTAAGTTTAATTTCCATTTCAATAACTTATATAATCCGGTTAAAATCCAATTTACTTAACTTTCCTTTAGTTAAATTTCAAATCTTATATTTCACTTACTAACTCAAATTCCTTTCAATTTTACTAAAGCTAAAATTTTATTATCTCATATATTATAAGTCCAAAACTTGTTTCACTTATTTTTATCAATTTCAACTTGGATTTTAAATCAAATTCGTTTAACACAACAAAACTTCAATTTTCAATTTACTATTGGTAGCAAATCCATTATACAGAAACTCGAAAATGATATTGATGATGCTGCAGTCATCACCCTTATTATTTCCCAGCAACAGTAGTGAATTCAGTGCTTTATATTCTTTTAAAAATCCTTTTATTTATAAATCACATTTATAATTCTTTACTTATATAATTTCACGATTTTACTTTACTTACATAAGATCATTCCAAATTTATTTATCTTACTTAGATTTATAACAATATAGTCTCTTTAACTTTGAAAAACAACTTTCAAAATCAATGGAATTCAACATTCCAAATTCTTAGTTAAATTCATTTTTATTTATAACTCATATTTAAAAAACATGCTCAGTTTCATTTCTTATATATAAGACTATTTCACAATTGTAAACCATATTAATTATAAATCCATATTTATAATTCATTTGCTTATATAATTCATTTGCTTATATAATTCATTCTTCTACAATTGTTGTTTCTATTTAGATTATTTAAACAACTTTTATTAACTTATATATATTTTTACATTTTCAAACATCCAAACAATTCATTTATATACACTTTAATAATTCTTGAAAAATGGTTTCCTTTATGTACAAAATATAATCGAGGTAAAATTATTTCATTTACCCAATTTAAAATGATATTATGTCGACTTGCCTCGTTTAAGTGTTTGGAAATCCCTATCGATAACATGGCGTCCCACATCACGGCCAGAATTCACAAACAGCTCAATGGATAAGTAAACACAATATAAAACATTTTATATTCACTAACATATATGCGCTCATACATATAATATAGTCAAACTCAATCTAGGGTGCTACTGTCCCTATCTATACCGAGTACACATCAAAGCTTAGGAATATACAAAATCTAAGCTCTGATACCAGCTTTGATGACCCACAAATCCATACCCTTTGAATCGACAATAATCCACACATGTCCGACCCAAAAAGCACAGACCAACGGAAAGTCAAGAGAAAGAAAAGAAGAGAGAAGAAGAAAAGAGAAGAAAGAGAGAAGATAGAACCAAACAGAATAATACAGAATCTCACATCGCAGCGGAAAATATATAATATCATATCAATGATCTTTACAAAACAGAAACCGTATATATACACATCAATCTGAGTTCAACAATCAATCAATATTTATTAGCTTGAACAGCTATAATAACCTGTCCTCACAAATGCCGATAATTAATAATCAAAAAAGATATGCGTATACGAAATGAAGATCTCGAGCTCGTCTACTGAAGCTCCAAAAGCACCAAAGTATAACCTGTAAATATACTCGGTTTGACCCATGCATTGAAAGGGAAGAATGCCAGGATCAGTCTGGTAAACCAGCGTGAGAAACACACTCAACTGAATTTATTAAATTGTCAAACTTTTCCTTTATCAAAACAAAAGTATCTCGTAAGACAAGTCCACACATAAACACAGACATGTTTTTATCTTACGATAACTAAAACATTTCATATCAAACTCATGTGATATTATACCAGTGTCTAGTATACAAATAATATTTAAAATAGCCGAAATTGTTACCATTATTAAATTCCAGCATACTAGGCTCTACAAATAAAATGGAAGGTACGTAGTGGAGTTTGGATTTCCATATAAATGACCAGGTGAAGGGACTACCTTCCGGCAGTACATCTCTAGAAGAATGCACCGAGAAACCATCACAAAGTTTCTCTACCAACACAAGACCGGCCCACCTCTATAACTAGATGGTACCGAATATGTCATCCTCCGGTCGTTACCGACCTTTACCAAGGGCCCTCTAGCATACAAACCACAATAATCAGAAACACGATATCATAGCGCGCAAAGATATATCTAGAAGAGGATGATCATATCCTACTTGGGAATGACCCACTTAGCCTTGCCGCATCTAACCCTGTTTTGGTCATTTTCGGTTGATGGGGCTAGAGGTAACGATTACCTTTCACAATCACATATCATATCACTTAGAATGCCACACGGCCATTTCCGTTGACTACTAATTGCCTTCCACAAAAATACAACCCTTAAGCTCATACGTCTCAAGAAGGGTGTTAAGCTAAGAGAAGTTGCCTTCTCCGCCACCATCGATGTACGTTTGTAAAAACAAATGTACGTAATCTTTAGAAATGCAATGTCAGATAAACATTCATATAAGTTGTCCAGGAACAGGATAAACTGAATGTACTTTCCTACCACATCCTGTCGGAAAATCCCTAGGATTAGTAGCGAATAATCCTCGTATTGGATATTTCATAATGAAGAGACCACTGCTACTGGATGTATATTGGGATTATAACCCCAAACGATCAACAAGCAGTCCCCCACTGTGAAACTCCGAAAATATCAATATCATCATAAGCAACCTACATTATCGTCGCATATACGTTGGTCCGAAGTGGTTTTTGGATAAACCAATCCCGGTCTCTTCGCACCAACAATGCAAGAGCGTTTCTCAACCTCACACAGAAACCAAGTCTCATAGACTTATCACGTCTCCAACTTTCAACTTGCTATCCTTCGGGCTAAGAAGAAAGCTCGATAGATTGGAGTAACACTCCGCACTATATGAATCAACATCCTTAACACAAATGATAATCAAGCCTACACAGAAGGCTACGTACTAAGTGTACGACTAAATAGTTCCCACGTCAAGTTGAGGAGCTAAAATTTTTGGGCAATTTGATAGTCGGTTATTTAACTATCAAAGAAAAAAAAAGAAATATTCAGCACCATAACAATCACTGAGCCCTTTTAATTAATCTTTTATTAATTAAACCATTTGCCAAATATTCCCTTCAAATTATCTTTAAAAAGATATAATCCAAAATCATTTCAACATTGGACAATATTTCCAAATACTTATTTAATAATAAGTAATTCATAAATCAATTTATTTTCAACACTTAGAAAATATTGCATATACTTAAATCAGGATTAAGTATATATTTTATTCTTTAATGAAAACATTCTCTTTAAACACATTTATTTGGGTTAAAACGAATGTTGCGTAAAACATCGTTACGACAACCCAAAATCACTAGTATAGGGATTCGAAAATAAGATGGATATATAAATCCCATATACTATACCAAACATTTCCTTTCAAAATCATTTACTATAACAACGGTGTTATAGTCCATCATTTCCTTATACTTTTCGAAAACGTCTATTTCAACAATAAATGTTGAAATCTATGGTTTCGATACTTAACACATTTCAAAACGTCTTTTAAACCATTTTATTCCATTTAAAATATCACTTTTCAAAAATATCCATTTTATTTAATATATTATTCACTGTCCAAAATCATGAATATAAACCGTTTACCAAATTCAACATTTCTACACATTTATTTAAAGATTTATCCACTGTCCGAAATCGTGGATGTACTTCTCAACCCAAATTCATTATTATTTCAACATTTAATTTAAAGGATTATCCACTGTCCAAAATCGCGAATATATATCCTTTAATACACTTCTATATTTAATTTATCAATTCAATTGATTTCTGATTTATAAAACAATGTTTATAAATTCACATTTACGTATTTCTATAAAAACTTCAATTTATAAATCTACTTTATTAAGCAATTCCATTTATCTAATTTATGTGCCAAATCCAATTTATAAGTAAATTACTTATAAATCATTTATTTTACAAATTCATTTATTTTATAACTTCACAATTATAAATCTTATTCCCTTATAAACCCCATTTATAACTTCATTTCAACACTTATAAAATTCGTTTTATAATTCTAATATTTTAATTTATAAAATATCAATTTTATAAATCTTCTATACAAACCATTTAATATAATTCAAAATCTCAATTTAAACTATTTACGAAATCAGTAACTCAATATTTCAAAAATCACATTTTGATTATATTTCCCAAAAATCGTATAACATAAAAATTATAGCATTTATTTATTCAAAATAAATTCAATTCTTAACGATTCAAAAATTCAATAAAACATTTATTTTCAAAATTACTTTTAAAATTCTTTTAAATTTGAAATCGTTACTTTAACATTTTTAAATTTCCAAAAATAGGCTCAATACTGTAACAGCACAAAATATAAAAATCACGACATCTAAAACATCATATATCATACGATAATAGACTATATCACAATATCTGTAAATAAATCAATACTGGTGAGGAATCCAGTTGGATCCCTCCAACCTGTTACCTGCAACAAATATACATATTAGAATATGTATATAATGTCCGCCTCAAGGCAGACGCACGTACAAAGGGTCATCCGCTCATACACAGGAACGTATATGGTCATCTGCTCCACTAGGCAGGTATATATCCAAATACTAGTCAATATATAGGTAATATATCATATATCATCCAAACAATCATCAACCATCATATAATAAATTATTTCTCACTTATATAAAAATATCAGCGAGTTAGAAAGAGTGAGTTGTACTCACATTGCTTGTAGTTGTCGCGTTAGCGATTTATTCCGATTAAAATTAAATGAGTGTTTAATTTCAACCAAAATTTTCACCAGCTCATATGAATCCCTATCTAGCTCAATAATTTAGTGCTCCTCCATACGAACCCAAAGTAATTCGTTTCGTGCGAAACAGACCTCGTATGGAAAAGTTACGCTATTTTAAAGTTTGAACGAATTATAAATATAATAATTAATTCCATTTTCTTTTTAATTTTAACCTAGAATCAATCCAGGCCGCAAATTTCCATAACATCAGATCTGGCCATGACTTTTATCTTCTTCCCCATCAGGCAATTCACATACATGATCCCATGAAGCCGCCCTCTTCCACGAATTATCGCGGCCACCACGTTGAAATTGAAGACGATCAGATAGTGCCATTTGAAAGCACGTGCTCCACTCCCCCATCGGTCAACGACCGGCCAAACTCGGCCCCCATCTAGCCTCGAAATTCATGCATGAGACGCATGACTTTACACGCGATTTGCCGTTGATCTGTTGCTCTAACTGTGATCATGACCGTTGAAATCGAAGCTCTCGACGAGCTCTACAAAGTTGTAGTTGAAGTTATTTGCTAATTGTCGATGGATCGTGAGATATTAGAGGAGGAAGACACACCATTTCTGGCCATTGAAAGTTAGGGCCGATGGCTACAAACCTAGTTAGGGTTTTGTGATAAAAATGAAAAAAAAGTTGGCCTTTCATAGAACATTTCGCGACACTATTCATCCGATTTTTTTCCGAACTCGAAACGAAGCGTGCCGCTTGGCATTTATAATGTTTTACCCCTATTCCGAACACAATGGAATATATACCGGGAGCCAATTCAATCGTATTTGAAAGATAGGTTTTCGAATCGACTATTTAAATTTAAAATTCACTTAAACCGATTTCTGCGCATTTTAGCTTGCCCCGGACAAACCGTAAACCCGATTGACACGAAATTTGAAATCTTGCAATAATATAGCATTACGGGTCCAATGAAACTAGTTTCGATGAAATACGAGACTATTTGAAAAATGTTCACTCGTCAATTAAATAGTAAAATATTCGATTTTTACAATTGACTTTTAATTGGATTTTAAAAGTTCTCTAACATCAATTAAATTCAACTATGATTTAATTCAACTTTATAAATTATTTTTATTCATTTTAAATCCAAATCTCAATTATTTTCACAATTTCAAATATTAAATTAACAATTTAATTGTCCAATTAAATCACCATATTCGAAATATAAGCTATTCAAATTATAAAATTTACTTGTGAAGATTTAAAATTAATTAAATATATGAATTTCAAATGACTGAAATTCTAGGTCGTTATAATCGCCCCTCCTCCACCTTCACCGACCAACACCACCATCATCCACGGCCACACCACCATTCCCGTCTGTCCAGTCAAGGCCGTGACTTGCCTATGATGATTGCACCGAAAAAACTCCACAAACTCCATGCAAATTGCCATAGCCGAGCCTTATTGTCACCATCACCTTCATTTTCCACCTTGTCCACCCACTTAGCCGTCACCACCTTCTCCTCCACCACCTCTGGCAGCAGCTCCAACCATCACCTGACCACGACCTAGCATGGCTGACCCAAACCATGACAGGTTGAGCCTATATGGTGCACCAAATCTCCCTTTCATTTGCCTTGACACTTTGTATTCTCATGTTATAACTTCCGCCATTTCACACCTTACTAGTCGTGCCTTTATGAACCTATACCCGACCCAATACACCATGGTCGCCGAGCATATAAGCCCCTAGGTCGAGCACATATGATGGTTGAGGCATGGGCAAACCATGTTGTGATTTGTTGCTTTTATTTTAAATTATTTCCATAAGTATATTTGGGGTTGAAATAATATTTATATCGTCTTTTTTATGTGTTGTTCACAAGATTAAAACTTGGCTCTCCACTACACTCAAGTCAAAAGTCGTGTTATCGTGCTTTCTGGAATTCGTTTGTGTGCTTTATTTTGCTATCTCCATCTTGAAACAAGTGAGTAATCACACTTGACATCTTTACTTATATAAACTGTGAAGCGACACCAAGTGAATATGTAAATTGCTATATCATATTATACCTGCTTGTGATATGATTCATATGATGTTAATCCTGTTTATAAACCTGTCATATCATCTACTACTGTCATATGTTGTTATACTGTTATATATATCTGTTTATCACACTACAAGTTCCCTATAGAATAGAATCGCTATGGGTTGAAATGATACATACCTGAACGGACTTTAGAATAGGGAAAAATTGTTATGGGCTGAAATGATAGGCCTGAGCGATTTTTATTCATCTTATTTGACTTGGGACTGCGGGTTTGAAATGATAGAACTCGGATTTTCTTTGTAAATTACGGATTGAAATGATATATTATCCGTATTAGTTGATTTAGATTAGAAAATAAAACGATAGTTGGTAGGATGTTGAATTGTTGGTTTTGGAGAAAAGTAAACGGGTATTGGACCATTCTTCCTAACCAGCAATTTCGGGGACGAAATTCTTTTAAGGGGGAGGAATGTAACGACTCGAAAATTTTGAATATTTGATTAGAATATTTAATTGATTTTAAATATTTGATAGTTAGTTTTTATATGAATTTCAAATATCACTGTTTATTTGGCAATTAAATTATTGAATTTAATAAATTAGAAATTGGAAAATTGTTGAATCTTCAGTTTTAAGCTTGTTAAAAATAATTTGAAGGCTCCTAAAATTTATATTGTTAGTAATGAAGATAGTAAAAGTGTTACACTTGAATTTGGAAGCGTTTTGTTAAGTTTTGAAATTATGTCGTTAAAATAAATATTTAAAAAAATAGCCTTCCGAGGCATAGTCTCGGATTATGACGAAACCAGTTCCATTGGATCCGTAATATTGTATTATTATCGGATTTCAATTTTCATAGTGTTTGGAGTTGTTGTGTGAGCGTACGATATACAAACGCGCTTAAATCTATATCGAAAATTTAATCTAAATATAACCTAATTTTGACTGGTCAAATTTCATCTCACATCAGCTGCTTTCCTTTTATTTCGAAATCACTATAGCCTTTTTTCTTCCTACGCTTCCTACAATCCTGAAATCGCGCTTCCTGTCTCCCTCTGTTCTTTTTAATATCCACGCAACCTTTCACCTCAAAATCAAAAATCAGAATTAAAATGAATCTTTTTTCCTCCGTTCGATAAGTGATGGTCGCGCCCCTCATTCTCTTGTTCCTGAATCGAAGCCCAAACCTCAAAAGTAAATCATGGCCGAGATTCATTGATCAAAATTGCAATCGTCCCTGTTCTTTTGCTCGGCTTGATTCTCGAGTCGCTCGTCTCGTTCGAAAATTGAATTGCGGCAGATGCTAGGGCCGTAATGCCTAGGGTTTTGGAGTGGTAAACTCGAGTTCGATCGCAAGGTGTACTGTTGGTGGTGAAGTCGAGGCGTGAGGCTGTGTTGTTCGTGGAAGCGAAAAGCTCATTGGGGTTTTGGGGGATGCATGTCCTGGGAGGCAGCGATTTCGTTGGGAAGCTAGCCGAAGTCGAGTCTTCGATTGATGGTGAATCGATGTCACAGTGGAAGGTACGAACTATGGAGTTTTCGAAGTCGCGACTTGGGGGTTTCGTGCTTGTTTTCTGTCAGGCTTAATTGATGTGTTCGGTGATGCTTTCGCGGCCAGGAGCGATGGTGGTGGCTTTTAGGGTAATTAATTTTGATCTGATTTTAAATTTAAGATTTACAGTTGGTTATTTAAATTAGAATCTGAAATGATGATAGCTAATTTAAAGTTAGTATATATATAGATTTATGCATGTACATAAAGGTTAGAAAATGGAGAAGAATTAACAATAAGGCAAAGTCAGTTCTGTTTTAATTAAAATTATAAAATGGATACTAAATTGTGAAATTAGTCAAATATTAATAAAATCATAATATGTTTATTCAAGGTCAAAAATATCGAGTAACCAAGGCAATATTGGAATAGATTGCAAATAAAAGCAAAGGTGAGTTAATCTCACTCATCTGGGTGGGTTTTATTTAAATGGTTAAATTGAAATAATTGGTTGAATGATTGAATTGATTTGATGTGCTATATTATATATAGTAATATATAGGATATATTGGAGTGATTGATTTCCCATGTTATATAGCGAATAAGACCCTATGCGGCGCATAATAACGGATGATATTATATTTAAAACCCATATACCGAGATATTCCACCTCGAAGTGAAATTGGTATTTTATATTGTGCTAACATCTATGGATTCAGGGAAACGGGTTGGAGGGATCCAACTGGATTCCTTAAAATATTTAGATTTGTTCTAATAATTCTATGTTATGATTATTTGATATGCTATGATGAATTATATTGATAATTGGAATGTTAGTTTGATTGAATATTTCGGTACAATGAGTCATCAAAATATATATAGAATTCGATTTTTGAAAGAAATATAAGAGTAAATTTTTAAGTGGAATAATTATAGAGAATTTGAATAAAAATAAGAATGAATTGGAAAGGAATAAAAGTGATTTTTAAATCCTAATGAATTCCGGGTATGAAAAAGGGATTTTGTATAAACAGAGAAATAATGAATTTTAAACTTAAGTAATATTATATCAAGAAATAAAGAATTTAGTTTAAAATTCAAGGTTTGAATTTATTTAAAAGGATAAGAAGGAATTTGGGGAAAATCGAAAACTGGTGTTTTCAATTAAAAGATTTTAAATCATAATTAAGGAATAAAATCTAAAGTCTATGGGTTTTGAAATAAAATTGAGTAAGAAAAGGAATTTATTTCAAAATGGGAGTAACTTGGAAATCAATTTGAAGGTTGATTAAGTGTTTAAAACCGAGATTTTTAAAAAAGATGCGAGACTTTGGAATTTATAAACTGGGTTTATAAAAGTGAAGTAATATATCAGTGAATATTTGGAAGAATAAATTCACGGTGGGAATTTATTAAAGGAATGGGTAAATTTGTTTAAAAATAAATAGTGATTTATTTTTAAAGATGTGGAAGAGAAGCGTATTTCCCTGAATAGCCAAGTACGTTTCAAAACAAATTTTAAGTATAAGTAAAAAGTTTTAAGTTGTTTGAAAAGTATGTTTAGAAAACTTATTATTTCTAAATGTTTAAATTCTAAAGTAAGTATTTTCTTTTAATCTATTATAGCAGTAATTATTAAAGGTGGCTTGGTATTATGTTTTTAAAAGTTAGAAATTTAGTTTTATATTGTACAAAGTAGTTTTATTTTAAATATTCCTAAAGTATATATTTTGAATAAGCATTAAAGTAATTTTTAATTTAAATATTTTAAAGATATTTTATAATAAAGTGTTCTAAATTATTTTAAAAATCTAAAGTTTTGTGCTTGGTGTTTTCAGTGGAAATAAATATTTTGGGAATTCATTCCATGAGAGGAGTATGGTTTGAAAACTGTTTGCAAAGGGTTGAAAATGGAAATATATCTTGCGAAGATATTTTGAGGGTTAATAAATAATTTGGGAAAAATTATTTATGTTTGATGCATGTTTGTGATTGTTAATTGATAGTTAAATAACCAACTATCAATATTGGCCAAATGCGCTGATCGTTTCGAAGAGACCGGGATCGGGTTTGCTACATTATAGCATGATTGGGGGTTCTCGCTTTGCGCTTGGTGGCGAACGACTCTTACCCCTACATGTCCCTTTGAGTGGGTTGGTTTGCTAGGTGCTTACAGTCGAGAGGCTAGCCGTAAAAGCAAATTCGAGGTACCAATATCTGCCACGGTGGGGCTGGGATGGTTGCAAAGCCTACTGGTCGCCACTGGCTTGGCCCATGACATTTGGTATCCGAGCTGAAGGTTAAGCGAGAACCTTGGCACTGGTGGGGATTACTCATTTAAAATAGAGTCCGTAGTACTCTAGAATGAGTTTGAGTGTATTAATAGATATGAGCGTGTATTTGTTAGTGAATATAAATTGTTTTAATATTGTGTTGACTTACTGGATGAGTGGAATATGAATTCTGATCGAGTAAGTTGGCCGCTATTCGATAAGAGTTTATAAACACCTGACACGATAAATTGACACGGTATTGTTTTAAAGGTGGGTGAATGAAATAATTTTACCCAAAATATATTTTGATATAAAATAAATATTTCCTTAAATTGTCAAATAACTTGGATGTTTGAATGATAATATTTTAAACAAATAAGATTATAAAAATTGGTGTGACTTGGATAATCAAATGGGAATTTGTATGAGCATAAATTATACAAATGAATTATAGTTAAAATTTAATTTAAGTCAAAATTTGAAAATTTAAAACCCTGGAGATTTTGAAAGTGTTTTTCGAAGTATTTTGAAGACAAATAATAGCATTATTTTTTTAAAAGTATTTCTGAAAGGAAATTGTTTCAGATAAATTTTGAGAAGGGAAATAGCATTGAGCTCGCTTCAGTCGCTGGAAAATAACTTCGGTGATGACTGCAGCATCATCGATGTCCTTTTTTATGTTTCTAAGTGACGGATTGCTACCAAATTGATTTATTCAGAAGAACTAGTTTTGTTTTTGAAATTTCAAAGGAAATTCGTTGGCGATAAAAACCAAGATTGGTCTAAAATTTGAGAAGTGTGATTTTGAGATAATAGTGATTTCAACATAATTTGAAAGCCAAAAGCCGGGTGTTTAAAAATCCCGAAATCCTTATTTAAATAATTTAGAGATCATCAAGAGATAAGTTACAAACTTATAAATGGTGAATGATTTTGATGAGGAATATGGGGATTGGATTTTGGAATTAAAAATTAAAGGTGAATGTTAAAAAAATTAAAAAAAAATGAGAATTTAACTTGGATTAAGATTAAACTTTGAAATCTATTTGTTGGTTGGAAGAAATAAATTAGTAAATCTTGAATGTGATTGGAATGGGAAAATAAAAATTAAATTTGGATTGAGAAATAAGATTAATTAGACTTGAATTAACTTAAGAAAAGTTAATAATAATGAATTGGATTTGAAGTAAGTTGAAAAGAATTGGAGTGAAATTAAAGTGAATTGTGTGGGATGATATTAAATGGAATTAAGTCCTTGCTTAATAAAATTCAAAAGAATGGTATGTAGCTAGATTTAACTGGAGTTGAGTTAAATAAATTTGAATTTAAATAAATTTAGTTGAGTTATAGATAACATTGAATGGAATAAAATTCTTACTAAGTGTAAACTAAGTAAGCATTGAATTGGAATAAATAAGCTTCGGAAGCTTATAAAAGAATTGAAAAGCATTGAAATAGAAATATAATCCCTAGTTAAAAGTAAAGTGAAAATGTGATTGACTGTAAATAGATGGAGAAGTATGAATATTAATAGGTGAGTAGCTTATAAAAATGTAAAAAGGGAATAAATAAGCCGAAATAAAAGTGTTGGAATTTTTTAAAATGAAAGAAAATCCAAACTGGAATTATGAAAAAAAATTGAACTCAGGAAAATTTAATGAAGTGATTTTTGTAATAAAATCGAATATTGATTTAAAAGTTGGAAGTAAGATAATTAGCTAAATAAATTATTTGATAGAGTATGTTAATAAAATTTAACCCGGTTAAATAAAATGGATTGTAAGTTAATAATGAAGTTTGGAAATAAACTCGAATTATAAATAGAATAAGACTTGGATTGATAATGAATTAAGCTGGCGAAGGAAACGAATTAGATGAAATAAATTAGAAAGATTAGTTAATAAATGTGATTAAGTTCGGAAAAACTTATGGAAGTTTAAAATTTGAATAATCATAGTGTAATTAAATTTAGATAAGTAAAGATGAAGGTAAGGAAAGTCTAAGTGGACAAAGTGGAAGGGTTACTTAAATAAAAGTTAAGTTGGAAATAAAGTTGTGGATAGAAAACTGAATTTGCATTTGTAAGTTAATAGGATGTAAACTAATTATTGGGAATTAATTTGAATTGTGTAATGGAAGTCAGTCAAGCTTTGACTAATTTAAATAAAGGATCGAGAGAAAATTTGTGAGCAAACTAATTGATTCAAGTAAATAAGCAAATGTATTGGAATTATATATTGGATAATTCTTAATTTAAAATGTGTAAAATAAAGTGAAGTTATAGAATTAATTCAGAGTGAACTAAAACTATAAAGTTTGGGAATAAGAAATTGTTAGAGATTTAAATTTAATTAGTAAATGGAACTAATTTAAATAAGGATATGAACCAGTTGTGAATGGAAGATAGTTGATAAAAATTCAATATTCAAAGTTTGAAGATGAATTGAATTCTAGTAAAATTGAAAATGAAAATTTGGGGAAATTGAGGTTTGAAATTAATTTGCAAATTGTAGCAAATTGAATCTATTTGAAATTTGAATCCAAATTGATTAAATAAAAACCAAGTGGTAAAGTGAAAGCAATAATATAAGAGTATATAAAGTGCTTATAATAAACTCAAGAAAGGTTAATGGTGAAAGTTCTTAAGTAAATTTGATATTGGAAATATATTAAGTTAAAAATTGGATGAAATTTAATTTGGAAGTTGTGAAATGGGGAAATTGTGAATAAGTAGATAGAAATCAAATGAATGTGAATAAAAGAGAATTGATATAGCTGATGATCAATGGATATAAATACGTAGGATATACGTATATTATTTTATTCGCATAGCAATTTGATCCAGATCCGAGCACAGAATTTCGAGGTAGTAGTACCGATCCGAGTTGGAATTTTTCACTCGATTTTTGATTTTCGACAACGAACTCTTGATATTGTTCCAAGCTAGCCGCGCAAAGGAGACACCGACGAAATTTTTCGAAAATTTAGGGAGTCAGAATATTTTTGAGAAAATTTTGATAATTCAAAATTTGGTTTTAAATTGAAATTTGAATGACTAAGCAAATAGTATTGTTTGCAAACTATGGGAGAGTTTGGGAAGTTAGTACGAATGATAATGGGTCTTTTATAAAAAGATAGTTGGGAGGATGTTGAATTGTTGGTTTTGGAGAAAAGTAAACGCGTATTGGACCATTCTTCCTAATCAGCAATTTCGGGGACGAAATTCTTTTAAGGGGGGAGGAATGTAACGACCCAGAAATTTTGAATATTTGAAATTAGAATATTTAATTGATTTTAAATATTTGATAGTTAGTTTTAATATGAATATCAAATATCACTGTTTATTTGGCAATTAAATTATTGAATTTAATAAATTGAAAATTGGAAAAATTGTTGAATCTTCAGTTTAAAGCTTGTTAAAAATAATTTGAAGGCTTGTAAAATTTATATTGTTAGTAATGAAGATAGTAAAAGTGTTAAAATTGAATTTGGAAGTGTTTTGTTAAGTTTTGAAATTATGTCGTTAAAATCGATATTTAAAAAAATAGCCTTCCGAGGCACAGTCTCGGATTTCGACGAAACCAGTTCCGTTGGATCCGTAATATTTTATTATTATCGGATTTCAATTTTCGTAGTGTTTGGAGTTGTTGTGTGAGCGTACGATATACAAATGCGCTTAAATCTATATCGAAAATTTAATCTAAATATAACCTAATTTTGACTGGTCAAATTTCATCTCACATCAGCTGCTTTCCTTTCATTTCGAAACACTGTTGCCTTATTTCTTCCATACGCTACCCACTATCCAGAAATCGCGCTTCCTGTCTCCCTCCGTTCTTTTTAATATCCACGCAACCTTTCACCTCAAAATAAAAAATCAAAGTTAAAACGAATCCCATTATCCTCCGTTCGATAAGTGACGGCCGCGCCCCTCATTCTCTTGTTCCTGAATCGAAACCCAAACCTCAAAAGTAAATCATGGTCGAGATTCATTGATCAAAATTGCAATCATTCCTGTTCTTTTGCTCGGCTTGATTCTCGAGTCGCTCGTCTCGTTCAAAATCGAATCGTGCCAGATGCTAGGACCATAATGCCTAGGGTTTTGGAGTGGCGAACTCGAGTTCGATCGCGAGACGTATTGTTGGTGGTGAAGTCGAGGCACGAGGCTGTATTGTTCATGGAAGCAACGAGCTCATTGGGGTTTTGGGGCACGCATGTCCTGGGAGGCAGCGAGTTCATTGGGAAGCTAGCCGAAGTCGAGTCTTCGATTGATGGTGAATCGGTGTCGCAATGGAAGGTACGAACTGGGGAGTTTTTGAAGTCGCGACTTGGGGGTTTCGTGCTCGTTTTCTGTCAGGCTCAGTTGATGTGTTCGGTGATGCTTTCGCGACCAGGAGCGATGGTGGTGGATTTTGGGGTAATTAATTTTGATCTGATTTTAAATTTAAGATTTACCGTTGGTTATTTAAATTAGACTCTGAAATGATGATAGCTAATTTAAAGTTAGTGTGTGTGTGTGTGTGTATATATATATATATGTATGTACATAAAGGTTAGAAAACATAGAAGAATTAAAAGTAAGGCAAAGTCAGTTCCGTTTTAATTAAAATTATAAAATGGATACTAAATTGTGCTATTAGTCAAATATTAATAAAATCATAATATGTTTATTCAAGGTCAAAAATATCGAGAAACCAAGGCAATATTGGAATGGATTGCAAATAAAAGCAAAGGTGAGTTAATCTCACTCATTTGGGTTTTATTTAAATTTAAATGGTTAAATTTAAATAATTGGTTGAATGATTGAATTTATTTAATGTGCTTTATTATATATAGTAATATATAGTATATATTGGAGTGATTGATGTCCCGCGTTATATAGCGGATGAGACCTTATGCGCCGCATAATAGCGGATGATATTATATTTAAAACCCATATACCGCGATATTCCACCTCGAAGTGGAATTGGTATTTTATATTGTGCTAATATCTGTGGAAGCAGAGAAACAGGTTTGAGGGATCCAACTGGATTCCTCAAAATATTTAGATTCGTTCTAATAATTCTGTGTTATGATTATTTGATATGCTGTGATGAATTATATTGATAATTGGAATATTGGATACCATGGTTTGATTGAATATTTCGGTACACTGAGTAATCAATATATATATAGAATTGGATTTTTGAAAGAAATATAAGAGTAATTTTTAAGTGAAATAATTATAGAAAATTTGAATAAAAATAAAAATGAATTGGAAAGGAATAAAAGTGATTTTTAAATCCTAATGATTCCGGGTATGAAAAAGGGATTTTGAATAAACAGAGAAATAATGAATTTTAAACTTAAGTAATGTTATATCAAGAAATAAAGAATTTATTTTAAAATTCAAGGTTTGAATTTATTTAAAAGGATAAGAATGAATTTGGGGAAAATCTGAAATTGGTGTTTTCAATTAAAAGATTTTAAATCATAATTAAGGAATAAAATCTGAAGTCTATGGGTTTTGAAATAAAATTGAGTAAGAAAAGGAATTTATTTCAAAATGGGAGTAACTTGGAAATCAATTTGAAGGTTGACTAAGTGTTTAAAACCGGGATTTTTAAAAGATAAGTGAGACTTTGGAATTTATAAACTAGGTTTATAAAAGTGAAGTAATATATCAGTGGATATTTGGAAGAATAAATTCACGGTGGGAATTTATTAAAGGAATGGGTAAATTTGTTTAAAAATAAATAGTGATTTATTTTTAAAGATGTGGAAGAGAAGCGTATTTCCCTGAATAGCCAAGTACGTTTCAAAACAAATTTTAAATATAAGTAAAAAGTTTTAAGTTGTTTAAAAGTATGTTTAGGAAACTTATTATTTCTAAATGTTTAAATTCTAAAGTAAGTATTTTCTTTTAATCTATTATAGCAGTAATTATTTAATGGTGGCTTGGTATTATGTTTTTAAAAGTTAGAAATTTAGTTTTATATTGTACAAAGTAGTTTTATGTTAAATATTCCTAAAGTATATATTTTGAATAAGTATTAAAGTAATTTTTAATTTAAATATTTTAAAGGATATTTTATAATAAAGTATTTTAAATTATTCTGCTTGGTGTTTTCAACGGAAATAAATATTTGGGAATTCATTCCATGAGAGGAGTATGGTTTGAAAACTGTTTGCAAAGGGTTGAAAATGGAAATATATCTTGCGATGATATTTTTAGGATTGATAAATAATTTGGAAAAAATTATTTATGTTTGATGGATGTTTGAGGATTGAGAATTGATCGTTTCGAAGAGACAGAGATCGGGATTGATTTCCTGAAAACCACTTCGATCCGGTTTGAATGTTTTCGTGTGGAAAACAAGAGTTTGGATTCGAACGTGGAGCAGTGAAGTGCAAGGGCTTGTCGCTACTAATCCTAAGGTGATTCCAAAATGGATGTAGTAGGAGTAGTGGCTTCGGTTCCGTTTGAACCAGGGACGGACTGGTATGGATGAATGCTTTCAGAACACCGTCAGGTGGGCGATGAGCATTCTAAGTGATATGTTCTAAAAAAGTAAAGCTTAGCCTCGAGCCTCATCAACCGAGAATGACTGAAAATCAGGGGTTATGAAGCAAGGCTAAGTGGATAGCACCCATTAGGGTAAGGTCATCCCTGTCTAGATATTCCTTTTCATTTCGGCTATGTGGCGGTTGCTGATCCCAATCGCGGGGTGATCTTACTCAGGATTATCTAGTAGGTCTTGTGTTGCAGGGGATTTAGGGTGGATCCTCGGTACGCTGATCTAGACTAGCAAGTGTGACAGGTGGTACCCTAGTGCCTAGTCATTAGTTGGAAACCCATTCTCCCTACGTGCCTTTACAGTTTTGTTTGTATACCTATTAGCTGGAATTTAATAAATGTAACAATTTCGGCTATTTGAATAAGTATTTGTATATAGACCCTATTATAATATCAGAGGATTTTATAAAAAATGTTTTCGCTATCGTAAGGTAAAAACCCGACATGTTTATTTGTGGCGTGGTCTTACGAGATGCTTTTGTTTTCAAAGGGTTTTGAAACTTTAATAATCCAATTGAGTGTGGTGTTTCTCACGCTGGTTTTCCAGACTGACTCGGGTGTTATTTAACTATAATTCTTGAGTCAGACCGAGTATTATAGATTACAGGAAATGATGCTGTGGAGCTGGATGGCGATACGTACTTCTGTATTTGTATGAAATATTCCGCTGTGTATTCCGTTTTGGGAAGGATGAGATATTATAACCATCCTGAGTTGTGTTGTTGTTTATATTGTACTCTGATGTTGTACTCTGATGATGTAATGTATAAACAGATGTATTTGTTTTTGTGTAAAGATCATTTATTATCTATTATATTTTATTCCACTGCGATGGTTAGATTGATGTTGTTTTCTATTTTCTTCTTCTACCTATTCTTCTTTAACCCCAACGGTTCGTATTTCCATTCACCTCGAGTTGATTGAGGGACAATTGAGTCGACTCTAGGGGTACGGATCTGCGGGTCGTCATAGATTGGTTGTTAAAGAGACCGAGATCGAATATGGACATACTCTCTGTCGATACCAAAAACTACTTTAACAACTGTGTACGCGGTGGAGATTCCAGAACGAAGTAGGATGGTGGCGACGATCCTATTGAGGTATGAACGTTGAACCGACTCCCGTGAGTTGGCTTAAGGTGGCTAAAACAGGAGCGATCCATTGGCCAAGTGAGGTAGCTCCTCCGATCGGACACACTTCTTGTGTACCATTCTATTACTTTTGTGATTGATTGGGTGCACCCCTTTGATTTTTGAGAGTGTGGCTCGAGGTGGGCGGTATTGGCTGCTATGCGTTACCACCAACCCGGAAGCGTAATTGGTATATCTACCTTGGCATTGCCTTGTGTTTCGTGTCACCTACCATAGCGAGCTTTACTACGAGTTTGGTTTTCTTCTGTAGCCCATGGAGTATTTAGGGTAGTCTCCCGATCTGGAGATAAGCTGATACTGGATGGACTATTGGGACTATTACATGTTGGAGGCTATATGGGTAACCCTTCGACGCTATTTTAAAGTAAGTTTATTTTACTGTGGACATTATTATAATAGCGCAATATTACTACATAGTAAATAGTTTAACGGATCCTTAGAGGATGGGTGGTCCCAATCATCCTTTAAGTTACCTGTACTTTATTACAGTTCACTTGAGTTGGTTTATATTATATAAGTATATATGTCCTGACTCGAGTGTTTTGTGTTTGGTTTACGCTCGGGTCAGCCTGAGTATTCACAGCTTTGGATTTCTCTTTCAGGAGCTAGTTGGAGATTCTACCTATCTAGTTATTTATCTATTTCAGTTTCAGTTATTCTATTTCAGCTCTTGTATTAGTGGACTTCTATGTATTTGGAATTTCTATTATGTTGTTTCAGACTGATATTATGTATTTGTTTTTGAGACTTTGTTATAGTAGCTTCATGAACTACTATGGTATTTTTATTCCGCTGCGAGTTATTCTGATATTTCTCTGTCTGTGATTCTGTGAATGATTTTATTTGCTCCAAATTTATTTACAATCTGTTATTTTGAATTATTCAAGTTCGACATGTGTGGATTATTGTCGATTTGAATAGTCCAAAATAGTGGGTCGTTGCAATATACTATTATTAATGTTTAAGCAGTGGAAGTTGTGATTTCAAAGTTATGGTTTTCCATAGTATAATGATTTCAAAGTGTTATGATTTCCAATGTGTTATAATTTCAAATGTTTTGTTTTCGAAAGCGTTATAACTTGGGAAGTGCTATGATTTTTGGAAATGGATATATTTGAAGTAAAAACTGATATAGTATTGATATGGTTTTGAAATGAAACGATATTATGGTTTTGAAGTATAAACTATTTTGAAGTTACCGTGATGTTATAAAGAGACCGGGATCGAAAGTTGTCAAACTCTCTGCCAACTCCGAAAACCACTTTAACAACCATGTACGTGGTGGAGATTCCAGAATGAAGTAGGATGGTGGCGACGATCCTATATGAGGTATATACGTGGACCCGACTCCCATGAGTTGGCTTAAGGTGGCTAAAACAGGAGAAATTGATGGGCCAAGTGAGATAGCTCCTTCGATCGGACATATTCCTTCGATACTATACTCTGACTTTGTGATTGATTTGGTGACCACACTTGATATATTTTTTGATTTGGGAGTGTATTTCGGGGTGGGCGGTAGTGGCTATTATGCATTACCACCAGCCCGAAAGTGTAATTGGTATATCTACCCTAGCATTTCCTAGTTGTGCCATGTCACCTACCCTCACTACACCAGAATCCTCATTTCGCAACGGATTTCAGCCGTTGCATGGGCAGTGGTAAAAATTTCGCAACAGCTCAAATCCGTTGCGAAATATACTTTTTGCAACGGCTAAGGGCCATTGCAAAATATGCTTTAGCAACGGCTTATAGCCGTTCCGGATTTTATTTTGCAACGGCTTAAAGCAGTTGCTAAATGTAGATGTATAACTGATGTTTTAAATACTAGCAACGTCTTTAATCCGTTGCTAATTAATATTTTATTTTTTTATAAACATATTCGAAATTTTTCTCTGCCCCAACGACAATCATGTCATTATCATAATTAATACAACAAATTGCAAATTTAACAGTATCACAGAATAAAGATTATTAAACCAAATATTTTTCATAGATTAAACACAAAAACTAAACATAACAAACGTTTGAATTATAATGTTCAACATCAACACATACCACAATATAGTTCAACAAGTATACATAACATACATAGTACAACAACGACATCATTACATAATACTACAACATACGGTACATAACGTCTTCCTCCAATCGTCTAACGCTTATTGAAGACTGGAATATTGACATAAAATACTTATTTAGAATATCCTGCGGTATATCTAGCAGCAATATATCCTGCAAACACAAAATCAAATAATGTATTAGAATATCAACTAGCATACAGAAATTTGGATAAGAAAATTTATTAACCAAAAGATAATAATAAGAAATTTAGTGACTTCTACAGGTACAAAACAATTAAATTCACTGCCCATGTGCATATAGGCAAAAAAATCATTACACTCACCATTCATTGTTTTACAATTAAGTATGGTGTAAAGTGACATGAAGTGAACCAATACTTTGTTGCTAATTGCTATTGTTGTGAGTTTAAAAATTATAACGTTTAACTGGTTGTTTTTGGCAGTTTATTCAACTTCATTTGGATCCAGCAAGCAGCAGCACTCTTCCTGCCAATAGCTCTGGTTCAGTAACTCAAACACTCACTGTAACAAATAGCCAGCATGGTCAGGTAAATATATTGCTTTGCTGATTTCAAACTCTTGTAGGCAGAATTATTAACTACATATTCAAATTTTTTTTTGAATATCTGATCAATTTTCTAGTAGATGAAAATCACATGAAATGAGGCAAAAAAATAAAACATCAACATATACTTAGTTTTTACAAATTTTCACCCTTGTTCACAGACTCTGTTACACTGTTTATACAACTATTCACTACTTTTGCACGCAACTTCTACCTTCTCTGCCTTAACACCAATCATTTCTGCCACAAACCAACTACTGTCAACACTCCTCTGCAACAACTTAACTGTCACTGCTATTCCCTCGGCCTCAACAAACATGCACTTTGCATTACCCCGTTTCATTGCACACCAACCTGAAAGGATTGCCACATACCCCATAGGCCATAGCCATATTCATACTCCATCATCAGTAATAACAGCAGCCTGTATCACCTTCCCTCCCTGCCCTACGCCAATTGTTGATGGGACTATCTATTTGTTGACACCAATTGGTCTACGCTTCAACAGAATTCCACATACTTACAAGTCGAGAAATTGGCATGTGCATCAATCTGTTCAACCATCCAGATCATCAGATAATAGTGCACTGCCCTACTCCATTTCATTCCTATGTTCTCTACAATTACATCCTTCTTGCTGCATTGGCATTACAACTACCATCAGACCAACCTGACCACTTCACATCAAACTAACCTTGCTGCCTATAACACTCCACTTCCCCATCATACCTGCTATTCACTGAACTCTACCTCATCACCACTGCGACAAACAAGCAGCACTTCAATCACCATCAACTCCTGCAGCAGTTTTGATTACTGCCTTCATTCACATACCCATTCACCTTCCTTCCACAACTTCATCTACCCACAAAATCACCCCTCTGCTCACTGGCCAACCACACACACCGCCAATACCAACAACAATTCTACCATCTTCCTATCCACAAAACAACAGTACATCACAACATTCCCCTCCCCCATCATATTCAACTGTACCACTATGACCATACTAGCAGCAATGTCTCACCATTCCCTAAAGCTGCAGCTACAATATTCCATCAATAGACTCCAGTAACCTAAATCGAACTGCTACCACTTCAGACCATCTCCCCAAAACCACTCCGCTTCCAACAACTCAAACTACCAGCTTCACCATCATACTTGTATTCAGTTTATATAATAGACTGATTTTTATTACATGGTTTCGTGGACAGATCCCAATAATTTTGACAATTATCAGATGGAAAAGATGTTCTTGCAGAAGGTTTTCAAGGAGATGAGTTTAATGAGAGGCTGAGGATGTTTATTGAGGAATGTGATCATATTCAGGTTTTCTTCTTATTCTTGCATGAGTTGACTAGTGTGTGCTTAACAAAGGTAGTTGCTTTTTTGTATATTGTCCGTTGTATCCTACTATCTTGTAGGCCACATTTCCTATTCAATGTTAGTTATTTACAATTTTTAGTTTTTTGGTTCATGCTTCTCTTCTTCATGGATAATTTCTAAATCCAATAATAGGTAAAAATAATTGCGAGTTCATTGAATTGAATGAAAAGAAAAAAATCGCTTGCACTTTTGCATTTGAGAAGTCAGACATCGATGACAAAATTTTCTGGATTGTAATCTGATTCAAACTTGGGTTAGAACAAATGAGAGAAGATATTTTGATGTTAAATAAGTAGATATGAAATAGATCAATGAGAATAAAATTAGGGACTCGTGGTAAGCTACATTCTTGGTAAGTGCATAAAAAAATAGAAATTTTATGCTCATTTTTTATTATTGATAAATTTATACCACTGCAGTTGATTTATTCTATGTATGCAGTGGTATAAATTTATCAATAATAAAAAATGAGCATAAAATTTCTATTTTTTTATTTCAAGCCAACGGTCAATAGCATCTAATATTCACTTAAAATTTTGAATAAGCTAAAAGCTTGGCATGATTCAAATTTTTGTTTAGATTATCTTACTAACAAATAGAAAATATGTACGCAAACTCATTTGGATAAAAATTACACAATAAGACGAAGGAAGGTAAAAAGGGATATGAAGGATGATAGATGCATACACATAGGTATAACATAGGTATATCCGTCTACACTCCTACCCTTTTTAAAGCTACACAAATGAGGCAAAAAAAACTGAAGATGTGTTCTTATATATTACTTAAGATTATTTTCATAAAAATTTGGTTAAATTTGGATAATTTTAACAAATTAAAATAAAAAAAAATTTAAAATAATTTAAATCTAGCAGATAATATTGGTTAAACATTCTTACGGTTTTGAAACAATCACACCTTTTGTAGATATAATCTTCATAGCATAGATTGAACGTTCTCAAAAATTAATTTTACTCAGGGTTGCGTAACTCTTGTAATCATATTGGTGTAGAAGGAGGTGTCGTTCACCTTTTATTCATCCATTTAAATTTCACCAAGTCTTTTTACCTTCAAAATAAAACAAAATTTTATAAATTTATTTACTATCAAGGTCATCTCTATGAATCTTTGAATCGGTTCAAAGTTTCTTAATCATTCATTTCAAATCAGCCGCTAAAATAAGTTTTACTTATGTCTCGTGAAGTTGTTTTTAGTAAAGATACAAGTCTCTGAATAACATACAGCTGTATGGATGATCTTCATTGTAACCAAATACATACAAAATATCTTGGCAATTTATCACTTCTAGATATTCCAAATTTAGGAGGGAAATCCAAAGATTTACAGATAATGGATTAAGATCCACCACATGTTACAAAGCTTGGTTACGCTCTTTACGCTACACATGATGCTTACTGCAGTTCGAAATATGTTTTTACCACCATTAGCAACTAAATCATCTTCGAAAGGAAACACATTTGATACTTAAATCATCACTGAATAAAACATACACATATCCACCTTAACAAAATCCTATCGAGTGCACATGTATTATATGATTAAAGGTAACAAAAACAGAACAAGCTGCATTAAATGAAACTTTCGATTTTTAGTGCCAAGTCTCCATGAGATAAATTGGAAATAAAATCACGGCCGATCATGCAAGTCTTATTAGTTTACCAAGGACGATAAGGAACAACCACAAAAGTCTACTATCCTTGTTTTATTCAGAACATACTCAGATACTCGGCCTGTTATTAATTAAATGTTTAAATGTCTGCACATGTATAATAAATAAATGAATTCAACAAGTGGTCAGATAATTATTGTGCTTGCAGTTTAGCATAAATGCTGCTTGAGCAAATGCTCCAAAGGAACAACAAACATAGAGAACCATGTTGATTCTTTCAGGTTCATAATTCCATAGTGTGTAGAATAGGTAGATTTTTGACTGTTAACAAAATAATGCACTTGCTGAAGTCTGACTGAATATTAGTGGTAAGGGCCTAAAGACTTTGATCAATCATACAAATCACGCTTTATAACCAAATATCATTTTCCGTCACCAAGGATTAAAAAAGTTTTGTCAAATTAAAATCTTTATGTTAAAGGTCTTTTACAAATTTTCCTGCGCATGGAAGGGAGGAACCCCTCAGATCGGGACGCGGGAACAACGCTCCTAAGGACGGTAGAATTAAAAACCAACAAATATATTCGTTGGTCAGGTGATGTCTATTGCCAATAGCCCCAACCACAAACCCGAACTTCTTCTCTTCCCCCAACCCTAACACCACCAACAACCACGACGACAACTCCTCGAATCTCAACCCAATACAATTTAACATTGAAATAAAAATAAAAATGGTACCTGATATTTAGATCTAAGGTTTG
The DNA here is from genome assembly GCA_030765085.1 of Allium cepa. NCBI lineage: Eukaryota > Viridiplantae > Streptophyta > Magnoliopsida > Asparagales > Amaryllidaceae > Allium > Allium cepa. Next base: position 618,297,877 of record CM060931.1, read on the forward strand.
ACAGCTCGAAGAAAATAAATTTTGAAGCAATAGCGGATGTATTTGCAGGAAGAAAGAAGTGCCTGCCAAAGAGATGAGGACGGAAATCTTTGTCAAGGAGATGGAACATGAAAGAATGGATTGTTGATGAGGACGGAAGCCTTACCGTTGGTTTCATGTTGCCGCAGTCGATGATGATTTGCAGTCGAGATGATGATTTGTAGTCGCTCAATCGAACAGCTGGAAATAGGGGCGATTAAGTAGGGCAAACGCGTGGAGGAGAGGGAAATGAAATTAAAAGGACGTTAGTTTTGGGAATGGGGGTTTGTGAAAAAAACACGGCAGCTACACAACGGCTTTGAGCCGTTGCAAGATTACAACGGTCCATAGCCTTTCTTGAATCATTTACAATGGCTTCGAGCCGTTGCTATTTTTCCACATGGATGTGTTGCAAAACTGACAATATGGTGTAGTGCCTATCGAGACCACTGCGAATTTGTTTTGTACCATACCTATGGAGTGCCCTCTAATGACGCCCAGTACGGAGGAGATTACGATGCTGTATAAACCATGGGAATATATAAAATGTGTTAAGATGGAAAATGTAAAGCCTTAACGGTAGTTTAATAGTTTACTTTACTATAGACATTATTATAATAGCGTATATCACTACATAGTAGATAGTTTAACGGATCCTTAGAGGATGGTTATCCCAAACAACCTTTGAGTTACTTGTATTTCAGTTTTTATTTCACTTGAGTTGGATTTATTGATATAAGAATGTTAATCCTGACTTGAGTGTTTTGTGTTTTGCTTTACGCTCGGGTCAGACTAAGTGTACCAGTATTTGAGACTCACCTTTAGAGTTGGAGCTTCGTTTGGAGATCCATCTATCGATTCTGCTTTCAGTTATTCATTTGATCCCGGTGATGAATTCCGATTTTTATTTGACTATTGTATTGAGACATCTATGTATTCGAGACATCTGTTGTATCTTATTTAACTCTTTATATACATAGTAGCTTCGTGAACTACTATTCCTTTGTTTCCCCTGCATTATTGTTATAGTACTCTGTGTCTATGATTCTGTGATTATTTTATGTACTGTATATGCTGAGTTTTGCCAAATTTAAATTAACGATCTGATATTTTGAGCAATTCAAGTCCAACATGTGTGGATGCGAATGGTTGAAAATATCAGGATGTTACAACTAGATACTCCGACCAATAATCAATACACGCTTGAATAACTTCCGAAGGAGGAATCATAACCCCATCAATATGGACAATTCAAAAAGTACGGGGCTCAAAAGCACCCATGTTTCTTAGCAATGAAGAGAAAAGTGAGGACCACTTAACTCTAATATTTGGTTCATTATTTACTTTAGCCACTACAAATTTACTAGGAGTAACAACCCCATTATCAATTATAACATTTGGCACACTATGAAGGTTTATGTAACGACCCAGAATTTCTGTCATTTGAAATTCGTATATTTAGTTAATTTTGAATATTAACAAGTAAAATTTGTAAGTCGAATAGATTTTATTTCGAATATAGAGATTTAATTGGATAATTAAATCGATAATTTAAATAATTGAAATCACAGAAATAATTAGAAATCAGGTTTAATGTGATTAAAATTGATTTGTAAAGTTGTATCAAATCATATTGGAGTTAGAATGATGTTATAGAACTTTTAAAATTAAATTAAAAGTTAACTTGTGGAAATTGAATATTTTAATATTTAATCGACGAGTAAAATTAGGCATTTTTCAGACAGTCTCGGATTTTGATGAAACAAGTTTCATCGGATCCATAATGTTAAATTATTGTATGGTTTCAAATTTCATGTCAATCGGACTTACGGTTTGTCCGGGGCAAGCTAAAGCGCGTAGAAATCGATTTGAGTGAATTTTGAATTTAAATAATTCGATTCGAAAACTTATCTTCCAAATATGATCGAATTGGCTTCCGATATATATTTCATTGCGTTCGGAATAGGGGTAAAACATTATAAATGCCATGCGGCACGCTTCGTTTGGAGTTCGGAAAAATTTCGGATGAATAGTGTCGCGTAATTTCCTATAAAAGGCCACCATAAATCACAATTTGCTCAAACCCTAGGGCTAGAACCCTAGCCGTCACATACAAAAATAATGGCCAGAATTTCACCATGTTCTTCCTCAATTTTCTTCCAATCTACAAACTTTTACTCCTCGACTCCAACTACAAAGTTGAAGAGCACGTCAAGATCTATATTCTCAACGGTTGTGATCGAATGGAGCTACGGATCGACGTGAATATGTGTTTGAACGCACGAATTTCGTGCACGTTTGTCATGATGATGGGATGACCGAGCATGGCCGGCCTTTGGGAGATGGAGGCACTCGCGATGGGCTTCGAGATGGCATTGTTAGATCGTCGGCTAGTGGTTGTATGGAGGCGCGAGCATTAGGGTTTGACGGCGGCTAGATGGGTCTCGTACTCGAGTTTTACCGGGGGGGGAGAAGAGCATATGCGCGGCTCTGATTTTGATGAAGGAAATCAACGGCCCAGATTGGAAGAAGGTTTAAAAATAAAAAGGAAATGTAAATTATTTTATATTATAAATTTGTACGATGTTTAAAATATCATATCTTGTTCATACGAGGTCGGAAAATTACGAAACAAATTGCGTTGGGTTCGTATAGGCGAACACTACGCAATGGAGCTGGATTGGAGTTGATAGGAGATAGTTTGAATTTTAAGTAAAATTAAACGTGCGTTTAATTTTATTCGAAATAGAACACTGCAACTGTATTGGAAGCAGGATGAGAACTTCTCACACAATCGAATTTGTTTCGATTTAAATTTTAAATAGTTAGATTTAAAATTGCTTGATTGTGTTGATTGTATGTTTGGATGATAAATTGCTATCTGTTGTATTTAAATAGACCCTATACGCCGTATATTAAGCGGAGGTTATTATATTAAACACATATACTGCGATATTCCACCTTGAAGTGGAATTGGTATTATATATGTACTTGGAGTTGATTTCCCGCATTATATAGCGGATGAGACCCTATTGCGCCGCATAATAGCGGATAATATTTTATATAAACCCATATACTGCGATATTCCGTATTGTAACGGGATTGGTATTGTGCTAACATCTGTGGATGCAGGGAAACAGGTTGGAGGGATCCAACGGGATTCCTCACCCGTATTGATTTATTTACAGATATTGTGATATATTATGTTATCATAGGATATATGATGTTTTGGATGCCGTGATTGTTATATTTAGTGCTGTTGTAGCATTGGGCCTATTTTGGTAAATTAAAAGTGTTAAAGTGATGATTTTCAAATTTTAAAAGGATTTTAAAGTGATTTTTGAAAATATACGTTTTTATTGAATTTTGGAATTGATTCATTTTAAATAAGTAAACGTTATAAATTTAATGTTATAAAATTTATGATTTTTGAGAAATATAGTCGAAATGTGATTTTTGAAATATGGAGTTAATGATTTTATAAAATAGTTTAAATTGGGATTTTTGAATTTATTATAAAAGCTTTATATATAAGATTTATAAAATTTGATTTTTATAAATCAAAGTGATGAAATTATAAAAGAGTTTTGGAAATGTTTTAAAATGATGTTATAGATGAATTTTATAAAAGAATAGAATCTACGATTTGTGAAGTTATAAAATGAATGAATTTGTAAATAAAGAATTATAAGTAATTTGCTTATAATTTGGATTTTGGCGTGTAAATGGGATATGGATGGAATCTGTTAATAAAGTGCTTTTATAAGTTGAAGTTGTTATAAAATATAAATGGAATTTATAAACATTTTTTTATAAATCTAAAATCGACTTATTTTGATAAGTTAATTATTATAGCTTATTGAAGGAGATATATCCACGATTTTGGACAGTGGATAATCCTTTAAATAAAATATGTAGAAATGTTGAATTTGGTTAACGAAGCACATTCACGATTTTGGACATGAATAATATATTAAAGAAATGTTTTGGGGAAGTGATATTTTAAATAGAGTTAAAACGATTTAAAAATGTTTTAAAATGTATTAAGTATCGAAACCATAGATTTCAACATTTATTGTTGAAATAGACATTTCCGAGAAATAAAAGGAAATGGTGGGCTATAACACTGTTGTTATAGTAAATGATTTTCGAAAGGAAATGTTTTATATAGTATTGGGATTTATATATCTATCTTAATTTCGAATCCCTATACTAGTGATTTTGGGTTGTGTTTTACACAACATTCGTTTTGACTCGAATAAATGTGTTTAAGAGAATGTTTTCCTTAAAGAATAAAATATATGCTTAATTGTGATTTAAGTATATTGAATATTTTTCAAATGTTGAAAATAAATAGATTTGTGAATTACTTATTGTTAAATAAGTATGGAATTTTTTTTTCAATATGAAGTGAAATGTTTTGAGATTATATCTTTTAAAGATAAATTGAAAAGTGATTTGAAATTTGTTTTCAAACGGTTGAAGTGTGGAAAAAATATATATCTTCTAAAGATATTTTTGGAAAATAAATAATTGGGGAAATTATTTGGAATCTGGTGGTGTTGTGCATATCTATTGATAGTTAAATAACCAGCTATCAATATTTACCTTTAAATAGATATTTTTTGTGATTTGCTTGAATTTGAATGCTACACTTATTTTAAAAATAAGCTTTCGTTATTCGGTTTAGTCGGGAGAGGACCTTTGGGTCATAAATACCATTCCGAATAGTGATATGTTATAATGGATAGCATTTGAAGACCGGTGTTGAAGACCGGTTATTTTCAAAAACGTAAGGATTACCATCGAATGTCTCTACATCGGCTGATCTCCGATATATAGATTTTATCACCCTTTTGTGATGGGAAGTCCGGACGTGATTAGTGAATATCCGGATTGCAAGGGCTTCTTTGGAAGTGCCTTCGGTTCTGTTCGATCCCGGAATGGACTTGTATGGATGTGTGTCTGACGTTACAATATGAGATGTAAAGCTGGTTTCTATCAAATACATTTCTGTTGGTGGCGGAGAATTTATTCTCTTAGCTTAACACCCTTCTCTGAGACATACGAGCTCAAAGGTTATGTAGTTGATGGTTACTAGTGATATATTCCCTATTTGTTAACGTGGCATGCTGAGTGTTGCTGATCGTTTGTTGATCAAAGCGTGGCTTTTGTAATAAGCGTAGCTTTGTGGACGAGACTTCGTCGGACCTCACACCCCGGTAATGGTCAAAACAGGAAAGATGCAGCAAGGTTATTAGGGGATAGCGCCTCCTTAGTGTATGTACATTTCCTTCTGGATAGAGGTGGTATCATGGTATAGAGCCCAGATACTTAACCTATGTTGTTGCTGCAAACTTATTATTTTGTGGTTGTTGGTGAATTCCGGGATAAAGGTCGGTTACGACCGGGGGATGACATACTCGTGTCAGTAGTTACCTAGCTGGAGGTAACCCGGCCTTGTGTTGGCAGAGATCCAGTTAGGTTCTCGGGGCGTCCTTCCAGAGGCGTACCCATGTAGCAATGGGAAGTTCCTTGGCCTGACCATTAGTTGGAAATCCAAAGAAATAATACGAGCACTGTACGGTTTTAGTTGTAGAACCTGCCATTTACTTATGGTGGCGCTCCACTGTTTAGATGGTAGCTATAGTAGGCATAAGTGCGTAATGTCTATGCTGGGTATGATTTATATTATACTTTCGAAATGTTTTTCTGCACTTTGCACTTATAAACATAATATTAAAGAAATTTGCGTGTCAAGCATGTTTGACAATCATAAGGAGAAATCTCCTCCAATTCTGCGTTTGCATTGTGTGTGGCGGGATGCCTTTTGGTAGTTTCTTTTTCTAAAGAGCATAGCAGATCTATGTTAAAATATTTCTTTGTTTGTTTTTAAAGAATAACTGTCTTAAGTTCTCACACCAGTCCCATGAATGACTTGGAGTTTATTGTTCCCTTTCTAAACTCTGGGTGCCCACAAATTTACACACGGGCAATCTAGAGTCAGGTTATCAGGATATTCTGGAATTCAGGAGTTGCTGTAGAGATCTGGAGGCAAGCTGGATGGCATGGCGTATCAACTAGTATATAGTATTTCTTTCCCGCTGTTTGTTGTTGTAAACTCTAATAATGTAATGTAATGTGATGTAATGTAATAACCGATATTGTTCTTTGTTTTAAATATATTCATTTATCTATTATATGTTTTTCCGCTGCAATTGTGAGATTCTGATATTATTATGTTTCTTCTTCTTTCTTACTTCTTCTATCCTCCTCTTCTTCTTAAACCCTAAGGGTTCGGTTTTTCGGCATTCGATTGCTAGGCAGTTGATATAGTGGACGTATTAATGTCGATTTTCGGCAGTCGAAGAATCGGTTCCTTACAAAGTGGTATCAGAGCATTTGGTTAAGCGACAACCTTGGCTCTGTTGGGAATTACTCATTAGAGATAGAGTCAGTAGTACTCTAGAATGAGTTTGAGTGTAATAATAGCTATGAGAGCGTACTTGTTAGTGAATATAAATTGCTTTATATTGTGATGATTAGTTTGTTGAGTGGTATATGGATTCTGGTTAATACGAGTAATTAACGTTGTTAATAGGGATCTCTAAACACTTGTACAGAACAATTTGGCACGATATCGTTTTAAAATAGGGTAAATGAAATAATTTTACCTCGATTATATTTTACATATAAAGTAAATAATTTTTCAAAAATTATTAAAGTGTATATAAATTGATTGTTTGGTTGTTGAAAATGTAAGAATATATATAAGTTAAAGGATGTTTGAATAATCTAAATAAAAACAATTGTAAAAGAATAAATTGTATAAGCGAAGAATTATAAGTAAGGAATTATAATTAATATGATTTACAATTGTGAAATGATCTTATATAAGTAAAGAGAAAATAGTGAAACTATATAAGTTAAAGATTTGTAAATGTGATTTATGAATAAAAAGAATTTTTTTTGAAAGTATGTAAACCATTGAATTCACTACTGTTGCTGGGAAATAATAAAGGCGATGACTGCAGCATCGTCAGTATCATTTTCAAGTTTCCGCGTGATGGATTTGTTACCATAGTAATTGAAAAAATAATTGAAGTTTGGTTGTGATAATCAAATTTGAAAGAAAAAAATCCAAGTTGTAATTGTTGAATATAAGTAATCAAGTTTTGAACTTATAATATGAGATAATAAAGATATTAGCTTTGGTAAAGTTAAATAAATTGAATTGGATTAGATAGGTTGTAACGCCCCGAAAATTTTCGACTTTCGAAAATTCAACATCGATACTCACTTTATCGACTGTCGAGAAATCGAAGGCCAAAAACCGGAATGTTATGGGTTTTAAAAAGAATTTAAGAAAAAGGAAGAAGAAAGAAGAGAGAAAATAGAGGGAAAAGATAGAGAATAGAAGTTTTAAAATAGAAGAAAAAGAGAATAGAAAATTTGGAAATATAGAACGGAAACAGAAAGGAATAACAGAACAACAACAGAATCTCACAATTCGCAGCGGAACAACATATAATAATAAATGAATAATCTTTAAACAAAGAACTATCAGTTATTACATTTTATACATTACATTACATCATATCATCAGAGTGTACAACAACAACAACAAATAATGCAGCGGAAAAAGAAATACTATATAAACTAGTAATACGCCATGCCATCCAGCTTGCCTCCAGCAACTCCAGAATATCCAGAATATCCTGATAAACCTTACTCTTGACTGCCCGTGTGGAAATTGGTGGGCACCCAGAGTTTAGGAAGGAAAACAATAAACTCCGAGTCAGTCATGTGACTGGTGTGAGAACTCAAAACAGTTTATTTATCTTTGAAAACAAAATAGAGGAATATTTTTAAACTCAACTCGCAATGCTTTTAAAAATGGGACTACCATAAGGCCTCCCGCACACACACACATGCAAACGCAGAATCGGATGAGATTTCTCCTTATGATAGTCAAAGATGCTTGATACGCATTTAAAATAACATTTGATATTATTACTAGTGCATAGTGTAGGAAATTATTTCGAAAGTAGAATATAAATCTTAGCCAACATACGACCATTATCGTATGCCTACTATAGCTATCATCCAAACAGTGTTGCGACACCATAAGTGAATGATAGGTCCTACAACTAATACCGTACAAGTTTCGTATTTGGAGAATGGATTTTTCCAACAAATGGTCAGGCCAAGGAACTTCCCATTGCCACATGGAAACGCCTCTGGCTGGACGCCCCGAGAACCACCGTCCTCTGCTAAACAAAGCCGGGAATTCCTTTTCCCAAGGAATATTACAAACCCTCAGATATGCCACCCCCGGTCCTTTGGGACCTTTAAACGAGAGCTCTCTAACCAACATCACACCATAATAATAAGTGTTTCAACATGAGTAAGTATCTGGGCTCCATTCCATGATACTACCCTTTTCCAGAAGGAATGGTCATACCCTAGGGAAGTTATCCCTGAAAACTTTGCCGCACAATTCCTGTTTCGACCATTACCGGTTTGTGAGGCTCGACGAATTCACGTCCACAAAAACATACTTTATACAAAAGCCATGCTTTGGGTCAACAAATGATCAACACAATGATCATCAAGATAGACGATCAAACAAATGATCCTATCACAAATAATCAACACAATGATCATTTCAGCATCACTCAGCATGTCACATTACCAAAGTGGGAATATATCGCTGATAACTTCAACTATATAACCTCTGAGCTCGTACGTTTCAGAGAAGGGTGTTAAGCTAAAAGAATAAATTCTCCGCCACCAACAGAAATATATTTGAATGAAATCGGCTTTACATCTCAATTTGTAATGTCAGACATACAATCCATACAAGTCTGTTCCGGGCTCGAACAAAACCGAAGGCACTTCTTACGAAGCCCTTGCAATACGGGTATTCACAATCCCGATCGAATTTCCCATCACTTAAGGAATCTCTATACCAGGAGCTACCCAGTGCAGAGACAATCGATAGGTCATCCTATCGCTTTTGCAAATACTCGGTCTTCAACACCGATCTTCTAGGCAATTCACAACGACGTATCACATATTCGGAATGGGTTATACGACCCCATGGTCCTTTCCCGGTTAACCCGAATAGTGAGCGCTTATTCAAAAATAAGTGTGGCATTCAAATTCAATCAAATCACATCAAATACCCATTCAAAGGGAAATATTGATAGTCGGTTATTGAACTATCAATGGATATGCACACATCACCAGATTCCAAATAATTTTCCAAATTATTTATTCTCCAAAATATCTTCACTAGATATTAAATTTCAATACTTCAAAATAAATCAATATCTATTTTTAGACAAATTCCCCTTTCCTTTATAAATTCCTTAGTGAATTTATAATCCAAAATATCTATGAATATTCGATTCCAATTATTCATTTCAATATTCCTTTTCAATTTATCTTCAAAAAGATAAATTCTCAAAATATTCGCTTTATATTGGAAAACATTTCCATACTTATTAAAATAAGTAATTCACAAATCTTTTTATTTTCAACACTTGGAAAATATTCAATATACTTAAATCGAAATTAAGTATATATTTCATTCTTTAAGGAAATCATTCTCTTTAATATATTTATTTGGGCCAAAACGAATGTTGCGTAAAACATCGTTACGACGTCCCAAAATCACTAGTATAGGGATTCGAAATTAAAATAGATATATAAATCCCAATACTATTCAAAACATTTCCTTTCGGAAATCATTTACTATAACAACAGTGTTATAGTCCATCATTTCCTTTTATTTCTCGAAAACGTCTATTTCAACAATAAATGTTGAAATCTATGGTTTCGAATCTCAACATCTTTTAAAACATCGTTAGATCGTTTTAATTCTGTTTAAAACACCAAATCTAAAACAATTTCTTTAACGTGTTATTCACTATTCAAAAACATGAATAAACTTCGTTAACAAATTTCATCCTTTTATTCATTTCAATTCAAAGGATTATTCACTATTCAAAAATGTGAATATAACTCCATTAAATAAGTTATGACAATTAACTTATCAAAATAAGTTGTTTGCGGATTTATAAAACAACGTTTATAATTTCCATTTCTATTTATTTATAAAAACTTCCTTTTTATAAATTCTTTTATTAACATATTCCAGTTTATAACTCAATTATAAACTACAAGTTTATATTATAAGTTAATTACTTATAAAACGATTATTTTACAAAATCGTTCCTTAGAATTTCATAATTATAAATCTTATAACTTATGAGATCCATTTATTTAACCAAATCTATTCCTTCAATAACTTTACAAATTTTATAAACCTACTGTTTATAAAATTCCATTTATACTTCACCGTTTATAATTCTATAAATTTCATTCTTTAAATGAAATTCATTTTCACTTCATTCAAACACTTATAAAAACTCGTTTTATAATGTCAACATTTCAATTTATAAATATCCATTTATAAATCTCTTAATATAAATCAAATTATATTATTATTCTAAAACGTCTTTAATTCCTTTAAAAACTTCACCATTTTGATTTATAAAATAATCAAATTTTATAAATCCTATATTTAAACTTTTTATAACAAGTTCAGAATCCCAATTTAAACTCTTTTATAAAGTCATTAATTCCTTATTTTCAAAAATCAGCTTTTAACTATATTTCTTAAAAATCATAATTTTTATAACTTTAAAAATTATAACGTTTATTTATTTAAAATGGATCAATTCTAAAAATATAGTATATTTTCAAAAATCACTTTAAAATTATTTTAAAATCCCAAAATCTGGGTCCAATGATGCTACACACCAAATAGTCAATCACGACAAACAACGATATCATATATCGATATGAAAATCAATGAATATCAAAATATCCATAATCAAATAAATACTGTTGAGGAATCCAGTTGGATCCCTCCAACCTGTTTTCCTGCATCCAAAAACATTAGCACAATACCAATTTCGCTCCAGTACGAAATTATCGCGGTATATGTTCTTATTAAATATTATCCGCTTAATAACGGCGCAATAGGGTCTCATCCGCTAAAAAATACGGGAAATCAATCAACTGCAATATATACATATGCCAATATATATATATTGATATTATTTATAATACCAATTTCACTGTTTATGAAATATTCGCGGTATATGTTTTTAATAAATAACATCCGCTTACTAACGGCGTATAATGTCTATTTTAACAATCAATAGATATCAATCATCATTCATACATGCATTCAAATATTTTAAATCTAACTATTTAAAATAAAATCGAAACCGATTCGATTGAGTGAGAAGTTCTCACCTTGATTTCAATTCCGTTATCAGCTTTTATTTCGAATAAAATTAAACGCGCGTTTAATTTTATCCAAAATTTTCACTGACTCCAATCGACTCCAATCCAGTTGCATCGCGTAGTGTTCGACGGTACGAATCCAACGCAAAAAATCTCGTCCGAAACGGACCTCGTATGAAAGAGTTACGAATTTTCAAAGTTAAACGAATTTAAAATATAGATTTACAACTTTATATTCAAATTTCTAACCCTAATCCACATCCACCTTTCGTTCCAAGTCAAACAAATCTAGGCCGATCATTCTATCTTCCCACACGCGAATACTCTCAGGTGATTTCGAAACCCACGGCCGCCCTCCCCCTTGCAATTTTTTCCACCTCCTCGACAACTTCCAGGATGATCAAAGACCACTACCCCGTGCGCCTCCCCCAGAGTCACCCACGGCCTGAAGAGCTTCGAGCTCGGTCGCCTATATCGCGCGCAAATCGAGGCCGAACGGCCCACGAACGCGACCAATTTTCTCACAAATTACAACTCCTATCTCGATCATAACCGTTGAATCTGTAGAGCTCGTGATGCTCTACCTCTTTGCTGTTGGAAGATTTTCGAATTGCTTGATGGATTGAGAGATTTGGGGGAGAGAAGTTGGGATAATTTCGGCCGTGGGTTTCACTTCTGGCGGCTAGGGTTTTGATTCATTTTTTTTTTTATTTAGAGAGAGGTAGGGGCTATTTATAGAAGAAAAATCGAACACTATTCATCCGGAAATTCCGAACTCCGATTTACGCGCCGAAACTGACGTACCTAGGGTTTATCCCGCGTTCCGGACACAATGGAACAGGTTTCGGAAGCTAATTTGGACATCTGTGCGAGTTATGGCTGCAAACGCTCAATTTGAATTAAACCGATTTAAGTCGATTTCTAGGCGTTTTAATTTGTACCGGACAAACGGTAAATCCAATTGACTTGAAATTTGAAACCTTACAATAATATCACATTACGGATCCGATGAAACTAGTTTCGTCAAAATCCGAGACTTTTTGAAAAATGGCTATTTTCACTCGCCAAATTAAAATTAAAAATAAATCGATGCGTTTCGAGCTGCCACGATCAAACGATAACTCCGATTGACACGAAAATTGAAATCCGATAATAACTAACTATTACGGATCCAATGAAACTGGTTTCGTTCAATTCTGAGACTGTTCAAAAATTGACTATTTTCACTAGTCGATTTTAATATTAAAATATTCAATTTCCACAAATTAACTTTTAATTCGATTTTAAAAGTTCTAAAATATCATTCTAACTCCAACATGATAAAATAAAATTTTACAAATCATTTTCAATCATATTTAACTTAATTTTCAATTATTTCCATAATTTAACGTATTAAATTATCGATTTAATTATTCAATTAAATCCAATAATTCAAATAAAAATTTATTCGACTTATAAATTCACTTATTAATATTTAAAATTAATTAAATATTCAAATTTTAATTTCTAAAAATTCTGGGTCGTTACATAGGTGATATTTAATGGATTTGGAAGTTTAAATATATAAGTTGTATAACTCATTAAATGTGACAATGTAAGTGAAACCAAATGATAAAATGGTTAAACAATTTTGTTAAGCAAAATGAGATATGAATTTGAATAAGTGACGAAATTTGACTTTGGTAAAAGTATATAGAATTTACTTTAGAATTGGAATCTGAATGGGATTTATAAGTGGAAATTTAAGTTAAGTTAAATAAATGATGTTTAAATGGAATATAACTTAAGTAATGTTGAATGAAGTTGATTTTGATATCGAAGTAATTAATAAAGCGAAGTGATGAATATGAACTTGAATTATGTAATGAAATTCAACTTTTGTGGTTAAATGAATTAGCAATTGAATTAATAAATGAATTGAATGCAAATCAATTGAATGTAAATAAATTGATATGAAATAATGAATGTAAGTGTTAATTCATTAAAGCTAATTACAAGTGATGAACCAAATTGAATGAATGTAAGCAAAGTAAAGAAATTTGGAAATGTTGGATATACATTGTTTGTTAGATGATGGTTAGTTGATTGTATAGAAATCCATATGAAATTGAATTAATGAAATTGAAAGCTAAAGTAATTGAAATCAAATTTGAAGTTAAGTGAATCTTAAATAGAATTGAATTTGATTTGAAAGTGAACCAACTTGAAGATGAATAAGTGAATGTAAACTAATTGAATATGAATAAATGAATGTTAGTAAAAACATCCAATGTTAATGAATCAAATGTGATTTAAATTGGAAAACCAATTCATTGAATATTAATGAGAAGTGAAAGTGTATTGATTTGGTTATGGATGTTAGTTGGATTATAGTTGGTTGATGGTTGAATTTATTGCTTTTGATTGCATTTGCTATATTGGCATATATAGTTGTTGCTTCTGGTATATGTTGTATATCGATATTACTTTCATATATACATGTTTCTCATGGTTTATTGAGTGTTTAGTAGGTGAAGATGGCGCTTGCTTTGCATTTGGAGCTCGCTGTCGCGCTATATTAGCCGTACATGCTCGCTAATAATATATAAGGTACATATCTCGGATTACATATCGTACTTTTACACTTTTTCCCTATGGGATGACTCATTACTTTGATGAGATGTATATTTGTGATATATATATTATCATTTTTTCGGATCGAGCCATGCAAAGGAGACTATGGCGAATTTTTTTTGAAAATTTAAGGCGTTAGAAAAATTTTGGGAAAATTTTGAAAACTATAACTTTGATTTTGGGGTGAAAAGTTAAACGATATAGTTGGTTTTGAAAAGATAACTAAGTATGATTTGAAAACTTAGTAAAGTTATTTTAAGAAGTTTAACTATGGATATTGGAAAAGTTAAGAAGTTAAATGAATTTGAAATCAAGTTGGAATGATTTGTTTTTGAAAAGTTAATGGATTTCAAGACTTTTTCTTACTTGGTAATTTCGAGGACGAAATTCTTTTAAGGGGAAAGTTTGTAACGACCCAGAATTTTTGTCATTTGAAATTGGTATATTTAATTGATTTTGAATATTAACAAGTAAAATTTGTAAGTCAAATAGATTTTATTTCGAATATAGATATTTGATTGGATAATTAAATCGATAATTTAAATACAGGAAAATAGACACAAGGAAAATGTTACAAAAAAAATTAGTCTCAAGGACGATAAGTTTGTTTTTTAGTCTGAAGGACACTTTATAGTGTAAACAGAAAATGATAGCTACGTCTATCATTCTGTGATTTGCACTATAAAGTGTCCTTCAGACCAAAAAACAAACTTGCTGTCCCTGAGACTAATTTTTTTTGCAACTTCTTCCTTATGCCTAAAAACCCCATTTAAATCTTTGAAATTACAGAAATTATTGAAAATTGGGTTTAATGTAATTAAAATTGATTCGTAAAGTTGTATCAAATCATATTGGAGTTGGAATCATGTTATAGAACTTTTAAAATTGAATTAAAAGTTAATTTATGGAAATTGAATATTTTAATATTTAATCGACGAGTAAAAATAGCCATTTTTCAAACAGTCTCGGATTTCGACGAAACAAATTTCATCGGATCCGTAATGTTAAATTATGGTATGGTTTCAAATTTCGTGTCAATCGGACTTACGGTTTGTCCGGGGCAAGCTAAAACGCGTAGAATTCGATTTGAGTGAATTTTGAAATAAATAATTCGATATGAAAACTTATCTTCCAAATATGATCGAATTGTCTCCCGATATATATTCCATTGCATTCGAAATAGGGGTAAAACATTATAAATGCCAGGCGGCACGCTTCATTTGGAGTTCGGAAAAATTTCGGGTGAATAGTGTCGCGTAATTTTCTATAAAAGGCCACCATAATTCACAATTTGCTCAAACCCTAGGGCTAGAACCCTAGCCGCCACATACGAAAATAATGGCCAGAATTTCACCACGTTCTTCCTCAATTTCTTCCAATCTACAAACTTTTACGCCTCGACTCCAACTACAAAGTTGAAGAGCACGTCAAGATGTATATTCTCAACGGTTGTGATCGAGAATGGAGCTACGGATCGACGTGAATATGGGTTTGAACGCACGAATTTCGTCCACGTTTTTCATGATGATGGGATGACCGAGCATGGCTGGCCTTTGGGCGAGGGAGGCACTCGCGGTGGGCTTTGAGATGGCACTGTTAGATCGTCGGCTAGTGGTCGTATGGAGGCGCGAGCATTAGGGTTTGACGGTGGCTAGATGGGTCTCGTACGCGAGTTTTACTGGGGGGAGAAGAGCATATGCACGGCTCTGATTTTGCTAAAGGAATTCAACGGCCCAGATAGAAAGAAGGTTTAAAAATAAAAAGGAAATGTAAATTATTTTATATTATAAATTCATACGATGTTTAAAATATCATATCTTGTTCATACGAGTTCATAAAATGACGAAACAAATTGCGTTGGGTTCGTTTGGACGAACACTACGCAATGGAGCTGGATTGGAGTTGATAGGAGATAGTTTGAATTTTGAGTAAAATTAAACGCGCGTTTAATTTTATTCGAAATAGAACACTGCAACTGTATTGGAAGCAGGGTGAGAACTTCTCACTCAATCGAATTTGTTTCAATTTAAACTATAAATAGTTAGATTTAAAATTGCTTGATTGTGTTGATTGTATGATTGGATGATAAATTGCTATCTGTTGTATTTAAATAGACCCTATACGCCGTATATTAAGCGGAGGTTATTATATTAAACACATGTACCGCGATATTCCACCTTGAAGTGGAATTGGTGTTATATATGTACTTGGAGTTGATTTCCCGCATTATATAACGGATGAGACCTTATTGCGCCGCATAATAGCGGATAATATTTTATATTAACCCATATACCGTGATATTCCGTATTGAAACGGGATTGGTATTGTGCTAACATCTGTGGATGCAGGGAAACAGGTAGGAGGGATCCAACGGGATTCCTCACCCGTATTGATTTATTTACAAATATTATGATATATTCTGTTATCATAGGATATATGATGTTTTGGATGCCGTGATTTTTATATTTAGTGCTGTTGCAGCATTGGGCCTATTTTGGAAAATTAAAAGTGTTAACGTGATGATTTCCAAATTTTAAAAGGATTTTAAAGTGATTTTTGAAAGTATACGTTTTACTGAATTTTGGAATTGATTCATTTTAAATAAATAAACATTACAATTTTAATGTTATAAAAATTGTGATTTTTGAGAAATATAGTTGAAATGTGATTTTTGAAATATGGAGTTAATGATTTTATAAAATAGTTTAAATCGAGATTTTTGGATTTATTATAAAAGCTTTATATATAAGATTTATTAAATTTGATTTTTATAAATCAAAGTGATGAAATTATAAAAGAGTTTTGAAAATATTTTAAAATGATGTTATTGATGAATTTTATAAAGAATAGAATATACGATTTGTGAAGTTATAAAATGAATGAATCTGTAAATAGAGAATTATAAGTAATTTGCTTATAATTTGGATTTTGGCGTGTAAATGGGATATGGATGGAATCTGTTAATAAAGTGCTTTTATAAGTTGAAGTTGTTATAAAATATAAATGGAATTTATAAACATTGTTCTATAAATCCAAAATCAACTTATTTTGATAAGTTAATAATTATAGCTTATTGAAGGAGATATATCCACGATTTTGGACAATGGATAATCCTTTAAATAAAATGTGCTGAAATGTTGAATTTGGTTAACGAAGCACATTCACGATTTTGGACAGTGAATAATATATTAAAGAAATATTTTGGGAAGTGATATTTTAAATAGAATTAAAACGATTTGAAGATGTTTTAAAATGTATTAAGTATCGAAACCATAGATTTCAACATTCATTGTTGAAATAGACGTTTCCGAGAAATAAAAGGAAATGGTGGACTATAACACTGTTGTTATAGTAAATGATTTTCGAAAGGAAATGTTTTATATAGTATTGGGATTTATATGTCTATCTTAATTTCGAATCCCTATACTAGTGATTTTGGGTTGTCGTAACGATGTTTTACGCAACATTCGTTTTGACTCAAATAAATGTGTTTAAGAGAATGTTTTCCTTAAAGAATAAAATATATACTTAATTGTGATTTAAGTATATTGAATATTTTTCAAATGTTGAAAATAAATAGATTTGTGAATTACTTACTATTAAATAAGTATGGAAATGTTTTTTTCAATATGAAGTGAAATGTTTTGAGATTATATCTTTTAAAGATAAATTGAAAAGTGATTTGAAATTTGTTTTCAAACGGTTGAAGTGTGGAAAAAAATAATATCTTATAAAGATATTTTTGCAAAATAAATAATTTGGGAAATTATTTGGAATCCGGTGATGTTGTGCATATCTATTAATAGTTAAATAACCAACTATCAATATTTACCTTTAAATGAGTATTTGTTGTGATTTGCTTGAATTTGAATGCAACACTTATTTTAAAAATAAGCGCTCGTTATTCGGTTTAGCCGGAAGAGGACCTTTGGGTCATAAATCCCATTCCGAATAGTGATACGACGTAATGGATAGCATTTGAAGACCGGTGTTGAAGACGTGATATTTTCGAAAACAGAAGGATTACCGTCGAATGTCTCTGCACCGGCTGATCTCCGATATAGAGATTTTATCACCCTTTTGTGATGGGAAGTCTGGACGTGATTAATGAATATCCGGATTGCAAGGGCTTCTTTGGAAGTGCCTTCGGTTCCGTTCGATCCCGGAACGGACTTGTATGAATGTGTGTCTGACGTTACAATTTGAGATGTAAAGCTGGTTTCTTCAAATACATTTCTGTTGGTGGCGGAGAATTTATTCTCTTAGCTTAACACCCTTCTCTGAGACGTACGAGCTCAGAGGTTATGTAGTTGATGGTTACTAGTGATATATTCCCAATTTGGTAACGTGGCATGCTGAGTGTTGCTGATCATTTGTTGATCAAAGCGTGGCTTTTGTGAAAAGTGTAGCTTTGTGGACGATACTTCGTCGGACCTCACGCCCCGGTAATGGTCAAAATAGGAAAGATGCAGCAAGGTTATTAAAGGATAGCGCCCCCTTAGTGTATGTACATTTCCTTCTGGATAGAGGTGGTATAGTGGTATGGAGCCCAGATACTTAACCTATGTTGTTGCTGCAAACTTATTATTTTGTGGTTGTTGGTGAATCCGTGGATAAAGGTCGGTTACAACCGGGGGATGTCATACTCGTGTCAACAGTTACCTAGCTAGAGGTAACCCGGCCTTGTGCTGGCAGAGATCCGGTTTGGTTCTCGGGACGTCCTTCCAGAGGCGTACCCATGTGGCAATGGAAAGTTCCTTGGCCTGACCATTAGTTGGAAATCCAAAGAAACAATATTAGCACTGTACGGTTTTAGTTGTAGAACCTGCCATTTACTTATGGTGGCGCCCCACTGTTTAGAAGGTAGCTATAGTAGGCATAAGTGTGAAATGTCTATGCTGGCTAAGATTTATATTATACTTTCGAAATGCTTTTCTGCACTTGCACTTATAAAAATAATATCAAAGAAATTTGCGTATCAAGCATGTTTGACTATCATGAGGAGAAATCTCCTCAAATTATGCGTTTGCATTGTGTGTGTGGCGGAAGGCCTTATGGTAGTTTCTTTTTCTAAAAAGCATTGCAGATCTATTTAAAATATTTCTTTGTTTATTTTTAAAGAATAAATGTCTTAAGTTCTCACACCAGTCCCATGAATGACTTGGAGTTTATTGTTCCCTTTTCAAACTCTGGGTGCCCACAAATTTACACACGGGCAGTCTAGAGTCAGGTTATCAGGATATTCTGGAATTCAGAAGTTGCTGTAGAGATCTGGAGGCAAGCTGGATGGCATGGCGTATCAACTAGTATATAGTATTTCTTTTCCGCTGTTTGTTGTTGTAAACTCTGATAATGTAATGTAATGTAATGTAATGTAATAACTGATATAGTTCTTTGTTTTAAAGATATTCATTTTTCTATTCTATGTTGTTCCGCTGCGATTGTGAGATTCTGATGTTATTCTGTTGCTTCTTCTTTCTTACTTCTTCTATCCTATTCTTCTTCTTAAACCCTAATGGTTCGGTTTTTCGGCATTCGATTGCTCGGCAGTTGGTACAGTGGACGTGTTAATGTCGATTTTCGAAAGTCGAAGAATCGGTTCCTTACAGTTTATAGGGCACGACTGCTGTTGTGACGACCCGGATTTTCGGACCAGTTAAAATTGCCGAGAAATCCGTCCGTTCTAAAACTATTAATGAAAACTACCAACTTAATACACTATATTTGATAAATATTCAACATTATTTAATGTATAGGGTAAAATTGCACTTTCACAAGTTATTAGAGTAATCAATTTAATCTACTAGGTGTGCTTATATACAAACCAAATACAAATAAATCTAACGCTGCACAACTCTAATAAGAGAGACAGCAATAGCCATTCCTACTAACTCAACAAACATGTCAAATACGGAATAGAATAGTAAGCAGAAAAAATACAATAACACGAGATAAACAACAACCATTAACAGGTAAACATGAAAATGTTAAATTATTTTATGGGCTGTATCACTACCACTTGTGACTGCCTACATACCCCAATCTAATTGGGTACCCAATTAGATACAGGATCAAGCCAACGTAGTTCTCCTACCGCAAATATGACTCATGGAGCCTACGATGCAAAAACAGTATGCAATTACCAAAACTACCCACTTAGGCTTAATCTTCACTTTTAGATTTTCAAATCTAATTATCTTCACGGAAATTATCTCTTTGGACTTTATTCTCAAATTCTTATTTCAAAACCTTTGAAATATATATATATCCTTTACATTCAAATTATACTTTACTTCTGGATCTTAAATCAAATCAATTTTGAAAAGTTTATATGGAAATCCCAAATACTGTAATAAAAACATATCAAGCCATATGCAACCAGATCGAAAGGTTTCTCTCAATAACAAGGCAACTGGGTCCCAGCCTTAATAAAATCGATAAATAAGTATATCCCTCTATTCTAAGAGCAGACTATACCAAAAACACATGCCCACGTTTTAGTTACGGGTTACCCGAATCATTGGTAACATAATAAATCATTTTATATCACGAAGCGATAAATCATTTCACACTAATATTCACAAGTACTTTCAAATCTATAATAATTTTCATTTCGCATATTTGTTCAAAAATCATCTTAAAACCATCAGGTGTAGTCCTCGAATTTATTTCCGTTTTATAAAATATTTTTATAAAACCATTCTTATATAAATCACTTTTATATAATATAACTTCAAAATATTCATTACCAAACATTTCTATTTCTTTTAAAGGAACAACATTTCATAACATTTCCATTTGACCAATTTTCAAAACAATTCATTAAATTGAAGTGAACCAAATATTACCACTAAATACCTTATAGTCAAATTGTGAAATAAATCATAAGGTGTTAGCCTACAATTATTTTCTACCCAGCCCATGCATATGGATAATTAATTGCTCATAAACCGATCGAGCAAAGTCAATAATCAATAAATAATAATCAATGCTCATAAACTGATCGAGCCTAATTCAAATAATCAATTAATGAAATAAATGCAATAATAAATGATAAACAATGCTTTATTCTATCAAATATTTTAACACTTTAACGGTTTGATATTTATTTTGGAGCATCCGAGCTTTCCTTCGACATATTTCATCCCTCGCCCAAGTCTTCTTGGATCTCACAGACGAAAAACATGTACTAGTCATTTCCGTATACCCCATTAAGTATTTAACTTCTAAGTTTTAAATTACTTAATTAACCATCCAAACATAATATTGAGCAAGGAAATCAACCATTGTTTTAGAAAACAAAGTAAACAAGCATTCAACAAGGGTTTTCAAACAACACTTTACAATTAAAGTTCTTTCAACTTAGCAATGGTTTTAATGAACTTAAAATAAGAAATAACTTACTTTGGATTCCACTCCGTCAAACTTTAAGGCAAGAAACTTAAGATCTAACACATACTTCCTACCATGCTTCGAAACCAAATGAAAATAATTTTGAATTCCTCCTTCCTAATGCTTGGCCAAGGCTTGAAATGGAGGTTGGCCGAAAGTCTAGAGAAGAAGTGGTGGAGCTTTGAACTTGAATACTAAATATCAGACCCGAAGTATAGGTCACATTCTCTCTTGTTTTTGACTCTCTTACTCGCAAAATTTGGAGAACATGCTAACTGAAAATTGTTGAAAATTATTTTCTCTTGCATTTAAAAAATAATTATTTGAATCCAAGTTGTTTTGAGGGAGATACGATAGAACGAAGAAGAGGTATTGTGGGATTGACAAAAATGAAGCTCGAAAATGCACTTCAAAGAATTGAGTTTCAGATATAGCAAACCTCAAAACTGAAAAGAGTGATCAATATAAAAGTTATAGCAACGGAATTTCTTATGGTTTGAAAAAAATAATTTCTTAATTTTGGTCTGTTATGATCAAGTTATGATCAAAACAAAATGTCTTATTCATTGTAAAAATACATGATTTGAAAAAAATAATGTTGCATTTTGGTTCGTTTTGAAGAATTTATGGCCGAGAGAAGAAGAGGTAAAATATGGAAAAAAAAGAGTTTGATTTGAAGAAGATGAACATCGATTTCTTTTGAATACTTTATAAATATTTTAACATTATTTCTTTTTAATTTTTTTATATGGCTTGGAAGCCATTAAAGGGAAGAGGGAGAAGATAAAGAAGCTTGAGAAAAGAAGAAGAAAATGTGAATGAAATGAGAGAAGGAGGTGGGTATTTATGAAAAAAGAAAGAAGTGGTAAAGTTACCAAAATAACCTCTTACCAAGTTACCAAACTAACCTTACTTCAATCTAAAGCAATCTACATTTTCTCAATACTTAACATCATTTTTCACATCCTTATTTCATGTCTTAGTCACTTAAAGATTAAGTAAAGAATATCATAATTATGTTGGCTTTGATTTGATGTGATTTGATGTCTACGTTTTCTTACTTTTGTAAATTCTTACTTACTTTTACTAATGACTTCTAGAAGTTTTCGAACCTTATTTAGTAAAAGTGAACATGTTTAGTGAATTAATTAATAATTACACTATTTGAATATATGTTCATATATAAGAAAATAAAGGTGCGACGACGTTGCGATAACTTTTAATCGACAAAACGTTGTTTTTCAACAAAATGTTTTACGATCACATTTTGACATTTTAGTTAAACTATTTATTTATGTAAACCATATTTAAAAATAAATTTTTATAATGCTACTTAAAAATATAAACACTCATAAATAAATTAAAATAATGTATTTAACCATTGAAACTTACTTTTCTAAAATCAGCATTTTGTCACTTTTGTCGACATAAGTAAATGTTACTATTTTTGTGTATAATTCTCTTTCCAAATCCTATCTATTATTGTATGAATCATATAACCTTACCTATTTTATATTTAAAATCACTTTAAATACTATATTTTAAAGTGGTCAATTCTAGGTCGTTACAGCTGCAAAGGAGTAACAACTGGAGGTGAATCACCAAGATTATTATCCCTATTCTCATGCAAAAGAGGTGCAATGTCTAAAACAGTAGGCATATCATCATAATTTGAAGCAAAAACACTCAAATTCAAATCCACATTCAAATTATTATGGTAATTATTACATGAGTCAATCGACAAATCTTTGCAACCGTTGACAGAATTCAACTTATTAAGCATATCAGATAATACGTGCTTATCATTCAACAAACAATGGTTAGCAGCAGCAGGGTGAGATTCAAGGTCAGAGATAAGACCACATAGGGGATTAAAGATTGAAGGAAGCTTACTTGATTAATGATCTATAACTAACGAAGCACTGGAATCCTTTCCTACTAGCGCAAGATCTGGCCTTGGTACTTGACCAAAGATTTCCTCGACTGTGGCAGTTGGCAGACGTGATTGAGTAGATGGCAACAAACTAGGCATGGGGGAAGATGCAGCTCTGACCAGAGGGGGAGCTGTATGGAAGAGATGACCCAATCATGTGGAAGAAATAACATCGGATTCTAGATTTGAGATCGAAATTGGCACTCAAAGTTTCATCTTTTTCGGCATGAGGAAGACGTGAGAAGGATATAAGCCACGCTAGAGGATTGAGTTACGGGAACGAGGAGGATATTATTTGAATGTTAGGAACAACGATCACTAGACTCGCCATTGACAAGTGAAGAAACTAAGAATCTTAATTGTTTTTTAAGTCAACATGATGTTTGGTATTTTAAACAAAGATAAATTATTTTAATTTCAAAAATATATTTTAAATAATTTATAAAAAAAAAATTAATGCAAAATTTTTAAAATCTTTGTTCAGAATATTTTATAAAGTATAGAATTTTCAAAACATTATAAAGAAAACAATCATCATTTTTAACTAGCATATTGTCGACGTACATATCTAGGATATGTCGACAAACATACCGTTAAATGATTTTTCAAATTTTGAATAGAAGTGCCTATTCAACACAACTCTTTACGAGTAGATACATCTGTTCATTCACTGTATATAGGGGAGTGCAAAGCAAATTTTTAAACAACTAATTACTTGCTTACTCCCCACTACTTACTCTCTTGAAAATTTTCTTGAAAAGTATACCATGTTCTCTTTAAAATCATATAAAATTAATTCATACTTCATTGTATTGATTCAATACCACTTTCTTACTATTTTCGAAATATCTCTCTCTCTGAATCAAAGATTAAATGTGCACAAAATATCGTTACAAGGTGTATCTCAATAAAGATTAGAAACTGAATTTCGCCAAAGATAATCTATAAGCAAGTGAACTTATGTCCGATGCTATACTTCAGCAAAGTCCATACATGCTTCGGTATTTAAATTTTACAAACACCAAGTTTACACCAATGAATCAACACAACCATGTTGTTATTCAATTTACGAGTTTAATTTATTCAAAATTTATCTATAAATGTTATAGATCAAAAACAAAATCAATACATATGTTGTATTGAATTTTTATGAAATTTTAATTATTAATTTGAAGCTTTAAAATTGATTAAAATAATGTGCAATTGTTACATTGATTTAATTAATATATGGACTTAAATAATTAATATATATTTTCATTAATAAGGATCGAAGTCCATAAATGGGTGTGGTCGGCTATAAAATTGAGACGAAAGGGGCAATTGACTTGGTATTTATATGTAAAGATAAATGTGTTGGATATTTTATATCAAGATGGCTATAAATAGCGTTACTCTCCCTTACTCTAAAGACGTGGAATAAAACCCTAGCCTGCATAAAAAAGAATTGGTGAAGCCTAAAAGACAAAATTTGCACATCTTAGTCGAGGAAAAGGAATAAAGGGTTTAGAGAGAAAATACTAACCATCGAAGCACTGATAATCGGTGTGATCATTAAATGGTAAACATCTCGGTTTATAAATTATAATCATTTATATGAAATATACAATACCATATTATTTTCAGCCAAAACATGATAAAATAAATTCGAGTTTTAAAAATAAAGTACTATTTATCAAATATATACACACACACACATACATACATATATACATATACACTGGTATAAAATGTATGTACGTGCATCTAATATTTAGAGATCCTTACTTTTTAATTAATAAAAAAATAAGTACATGGATGTGTATTGTAAGTGTAAAGGCTTTAGTTGTTACAACACTTTTATTTCAAGTTATTTTGTTCGTGGTATCGGTGGCAAATTGGTAGCGAAATTCCGTTGATGGGTAGTCAAGAAAAAGATTATACTGAAGGTTGCAAATTGATGGTGAGATTTTGTTGACGGATAGGGATATTTTTGGAATTTCAAAATGACACCATGGAAATCATTTTCATTTAGTTATCTTTATTAGCAATAGATATATGAATAGATTCCTTTTGGTTTATACAAAAAAATTGTTATCCATGACCTCCATAGATATGTGTGTGTGTATGAAAAATGTTTTTTGGTTTATTTGTTATTTAATTATAATAATTCGTTTTGGATTTTAAATATAGACAATTATTTTTTGTTTTTTGATTCTATTGAAACATTTGTTTAGATTCAATAATATATACACATTTATATATGTTTCGATTTTAAACTTAAGAGTAAAATAAAAGGATATAAATAAGTTTACTTTCTGTTTTTAAAACTAATAATTAATATATAACTTATTTTCATTTTTAGATTAAAAAACCAATTTTTCTTTGGTATGATAGATATTTGAATAAGTCAAAAATATTTAAATTTCAAATTTTAAACCAATCAATTGCATCATAATATATATACATATACAATATTTAATTTGACATGTATTTAATATATATACATATACATATATGTGTGTGTGCGCGCGCGCATGTTTATGTATGTAAAACCGAAAAATAAATTATTTAAACGTCAAACATACACATATACACAATATTAAATATAAATAATATTCAAATAAATTTAAATTACTTAAGGTCGAAAAATGGTAATTTTATTATTTATATGTACAAGTACACGTGCATGTGCATATGCGGCATTATTATTCATCCATGACATTATACCTTTGATTATAACTATATATCTCAATGACACACATTTAGTATTTATATATCTGTATGCCCTAGATTAATCCACTACATTTATCTACTATGTTTATAACGTTTGTATTGTGAATGCGAACATACAACAAATTAGAATATAAAACCAAATTAAATTTAATTAACATAAAAACACATATTATATTTGAACCTAAATCATAATACACAAAATAATTATAAATAAACTTTTAAGATAAATTAAAGGACTAAAATAAACAACATACTCCTTTATTATAACATACGCGTGCATCATCAATGGAAACTAGGGGCATTCTCCTCCGCCGCCTTTAATTTTCTTTATTTCCATCTCATTTTCATCTCTTCCCCTTCAATTTCTACCATCACTGTTCATTATTTCCCTTCTCAACCCTATTTTTCTCCATTACCGCTGCGTTATTTCTCCTTATGCCTCAAATCTTCCTATATGTCTGCTTCGCTGGTTGCATGCTAGCCACCTGCTTTGGTTTAAATTGGAATAGCCTAACAGTGAACAACCCCTTCGGTCGCTTAGAGTTTTTAAAACTACTTGGTGCTTTATCGTGTTAGATCTTGAAGTGGCCATAATGCTCTTCTTTTTTGATTTTCAAGTGTGGGTTGGGATGCCGCCTATGTGAGGTAGTTATTTGAGTGATCTTTTTAGTTGTTGCTTTGTTATCCCACTGTTGCCTTCGCATCCTCCATATTTAGTTTTGAAGCTCGTTTCTTCTAGTGTTGGGACTTGGTTGAGAATCTATGCTACTTCATTGCACTTCAGATGTCCTAGCGTTTACACTAGGGGTTGTCATCATATGGTCGATACTGTGGTGTTCTCGGTGTTGGATAACTGTCTAGAATCCTACATCTGAAGCTTCTCATTTTTGGCTCTGGTATGTTTGTCGCTGTTAGATTTCTACTTGGCCACGTTACTGCTTTTGCTATTTTCCAAGTTCCATTTTGCTGCAATGATTGGTATGTTACTCTGAAAGATTTATGATTCTTTTTGCATTTGGTTTGCATGTAATCCTTGGTGCTCTACTCCTTCCTAGTTGGAATTTGTTGATTTGGACATTGTTCCATAGGCTGTAATATGGTTTTCTGATGCTAGTTACTATGTTGGTTCTGGGGATTAGATCTGTCAAAGTATGACTCTACTCATTAACCTAATCCATTTACCCCACTTATAAATGGGTTGGGTTGGGTCAACTCATTTATGAACCTTTATTAAATCGGTCATAAATGGGTTGATCCATTTTAAACGTGTTATAATGGATAACCCATTTACCCATTTATTAAAAACTTCAAACTCAAAAATAAATTTGAAAATATAAATTTTGGAAATAAGAATTTTGAATTTTTTTTACTTGGATGATTAGGAAGAAGCCGCTATATCTTTTTTTCAAATTGCAATAACTTACTCATACTAACTCGAAATCAGACGAGACTTTGATCGATGAACGCCCACCTAAATAACGGACAATTTGGAATACTTGGATGCTTCATCATATGAACGCACGCTGTAGTTCTCTATGACGACTAATAGTTTTACTAAGAAAATAGCAGACCACATTCCTATATATGAACTCCAACTAGGCATAAGTTGTTATTCTTTTTGTTCGAACTGCAATAACTTATTCATATAAGCTCAAAATTAGGCGAGACTTCGACCGGTGAACTCCCACCTAAATTATGGGGAATATGTAATGCTCGGATACTTCACCTTATGAACGCACGTTATAGTTCTCTATGGTGACTGATAGTTGTATTTAAAAAATAACGGGCTATATCAACATATTTGAACATCGCTTAAGTAGAAGCCGCTATTTTTTTTACTCAGACTGTGGTAACTTCTTCATACTAACTCGAAATCGGAAGAGACTTCGATCGACAACTCTCATATAAATTACAAACAATATGGAACGTTCAGATACTTCATTTTGTGAACATACAATGTAATTCTCTATTGTGGCTAACAATTGTACTTGAAAAATAACAGGCTACATCTCCATGTTTGAACTCCGCCTAGGCAGAAGCTGCTATTTTCTTATTCAAACTACAGTAGCTTCATCATACTAACTTCAAATCAGGTGAGACTTCAACCGATGAACTTTCACCTAAATTACGGACAATATGGAATGTTTAGATATTTCGTCTTGTGAATGCACACTGTAGTTCACCATAGTGAAAAATAGATGTACTCTGAAAATAATAGGCTGCGTCCCCATATTTAAATGGGTTAAATGGGTAACCCGCTTATTAAATGGATTGGGTTAGATCAACCCCTATATTAAATGGGTCATAAATGAGTTGGTTCAAAATTGACCCAGCCCATTTAAACCAAACCCAACCTATATGATGGATCTATTGGGAATCATCTGAGTGTTATCTCATTTGTTAATCTTTTTATTTGCTGCAATGAACTTTTCATGTATTGTCCGGTTGTAAACTTTCTCAATTTGGAAATATACTTATGCATTGGTACCTCCTTGTTGGGTATAGGGTGGAAGCGCCAGTTATTTATCTCCTGTTTGGAGGTCATAGTTTTGTTATGGAATCGTGCTATTTTTGGAATGTCACCGACATTCTGTTGCTATGTTGTAATGCCTAGTTTGTTTGGGTCATTTATAATCGTTTCTACTAGTATTAGACTTTTTTTAACCTAATGTATTGTATGCTTTTGAGCATTAGGTCATAATGTGTTTCAGATATGTTGTTAAGAATAGGAATCATTATGTTTGTGTTATTGAACCTTAGGATCTCAAAATTATGATTTCTTTATGCAACATCTAGAATTTTTTCTCCATGTAGTTGTTGAGGCGTATCTGCCTCACACCTATAATATTGTTGTAAAAGTGGTACGACCACTATAATCCTGCTGCTTATGCAGAATAATAATATTTCATTTTGCAAGCAAAATAAATACTCCTTTATAAATAATCACTACGTAAATTTGAAGTAAATATATTACTCATGCAAAATAAAAATAAGATCCAGTGTAAATTATAAAATAAAATTGTTTTGAAAATCCTTTTTACCCCTTTGCCAATGCATCCGATCCAACAATAACATCAATGTAACTCTAGTTCCCTAGTACCGCAAACCAAAGGCCAAAAGTAAAAATATATGAAGATGGCTAAATAAACAATGGTCATGTTATATGTTGGCTTGAGTGTTCAAAAGATCCAAAGAAAAGTATGTTACAAACCGAGTGTGCATTTTGGGAATTCATCCCCAACTTGTTCAGTTCTCACCTTCTGCATAATATTTTAGATGCATTGAATTGTTGAAACCTGAATAGAGGAGGATAGAAATGGAATGAGATAGTGTCAATGTTGACCGATAGACAAGAAAGCGGAGTTTGACATGTCAATTTGGTAATGTTCTAGTTGAAAATTATGATAGTGCTAATATAGTACAAACGGATCGTGTAATATGAAATATAATATAAATGCGGAAATAGATGATAATAGCAAAGTAAATAAAAATAGAAAAATCACACCAGAGATTTTTATACTGGTTCGGAGCACCGTCCTACGTCCAGTCCCAGACTTCTATCTGGATTTTCACTACCAACTACCTCGCTTCACCCGGAGGAACATGTTTACAACACCCGAGCAAACGAACGGGATTTCACGCCTCTAATACGCTGAGAACTTCAACACTTGCCTCTTACAACACCGAGGACTTCAATACTTGCCTCTTACAACACCGAGGACTTCAACAAAGATGAATATAATTGTTTGTTGACGGTATGTGTTCTTGCTAATACTAGTTTGTCACTTGTAGTACAGACTTCCTATAATCTTATCCTCAAATAGAATATTTGTATATATGAAGATTTGGAAGTGGATATCGTATTGAATCAAAAGAATGTTAAATAAATTTCAGGATTCAAAACGATATATGATAGAATATGAGCAATTTGAACGCTTGAGAGTACAAGATAGTGATCAATAGAATAGAGATTAGAAGAATAGAAAATTAGATATATGGAATAATGATTTCATGATGTTTATATAAGAAATAAACAGTTGTAACCTTTTGTGAGAAGGTAGGAAAAAAGGTCATGATCATTGGCGAAGAGAAAGAGAAGCAACCGTTAAAGAAAAGGAAGTGTCTATACGAAGGGTTGCTTTCTGTTTGAAAACGGTCGATAGGTCAAAAAGGACCAGTAGACATGAATTTGAATATATATACGTTATGTTCACTTGTGCACGTTATCTATGCATTCTGGGCAGAAACGGTCGACCACCTGGTTTTGACCAGTCGACCGGTTTTGCCCAGAGTGCACAGTTAATGTGCACTCATATATATATATTCGAAGATTGAAGGTATAAGATTATTTGAGTATAGGTTTTAACATAAATAATCATTACTAACATACCAAATAATCAATCTCTAATCATATGGAGCTCTTTGTGTCTGAATAACTTCTTTTTGTCGATCACGACTTATCCCTTTGTCAGAAATCAAAACTCTATAAAAATCTTGACTCAACATTCTCCCCCTTTTTGATTGATGACAACATAGTTATGAATCTCCCCCTGTATATGATATCCTCCCAAGATTTTGTCCTGCATATATACTGTTAGCACAATTTTCTCCCCCTTTGTCATCGACAAAAAGGAGTTGTTAAATGGAAGATGTAAAAGAGATTATAAGCAACATAAAACTACTATCATAGATCAAGAGTAACATTCACATAGAATTATAATACACATAAGTCTAGTACAAATTAAAACATGACACTATTTAGTACAAGTGCCAGATAATGTATTTAAAGCAAAAGCTAAAGTCATAAGTACGCATAAAAGATAAAAAGAGATAGACTAAAAAGGACTTATTCTGACTCCGTCTCACCCTCTTCTTCTTCTTCTTCAACAAGCTGAGATTTCCCGTGTCGACGTTCATGACTAGTTCCCGAGCTTGTGCCCTCCTCCGAAGATGTCCAAGCAAAAGTAGAGGAGCTGGGCGCTTGCCAGGGTCTGAAGCTTGCATTGATGAAGATGATGCACCACAAGATATTGCTTCCCATATAGAAACGAAGAAAGACTTAAGTTTGTTAAAGCGTTTATCCATTTTTGTATCCATGCGCTTAAGTCGTGCTTCAAGAAGGAATTGATTTCTAGCAATAGTGTCAAGTGATTCTTTTGTTGAGGAAGATGATCGTAAAAGTTTGACTTCCTCAGGTTTAGGGCGAGATGGGCGAGATGAAGCTTCTTTATGTCCTTGTTCTTTCCATTGTTCAAAAGGCATAATATTAAAGTATGGAGCGGGAAGCTTCATTCTTGTAACGGTTGCTTTGTTGATGACTTTTGGTTTGGAAATTGAAGACTTGGGAGGTTTAATGCCACAATCAAGCAAGAGACGCGTACTATACTCGTTATAGAACAAGTGTGGTCTACATTAATCATTTACTTTCAAAATCTCATCAAAAATCATACCAATCCAATTTATACGAATATCCCCATAGATTGAGTATAATGCCTTGAAATTTTCTTTATAGACGGCATCAAAATTTCCTATTCTTGGTAAAAGAGAGTGCATAAGAGTATAGTGAAGAATTCTTGCAGAAGGCCGTAAACCCATAGACTTAGTGCTATCCTTGTCATCTTCAATAAATTGATGACTAATTTGATTACGGATATGAACATTGCAAAAATTACTTGAGAATTTTTCACCAATAAATGGAGAACCAAGAATGGTTGCCATCCTATCACATGAGATAAATACTTATTTGCCACAAACAATAGACCAAAGACAATAATTGTGATTCTCGGGCTTGTATTTCTCTAAATTTAGGTTAGCATAGAATAATTTGATCATTACATGGTTGATTTCAACATTGTTTTGATCAAAATCAATTAGATTTTCAATGTCGGCTTCCTTTGCTAAACTAAGAATACGATAACTAGAGAAATATGAAAATTTAATAAAAGAACCCGGATGGATTTTAAAATCCTTCATCTCATTCCACCTTTTGACTGCTATTGGATCTACAAGCCACTTCCTGATAGAGAGATCAATTGGTTATGTTTCGAAGGTAGAAGCTTGTTTTAATTTCTTTTGTGGAGGAGCCATTTTAGTGAGATTTTGAGAAGAATTTATTTTTAGGGTTATGAGTGTTTTGTTGAAAAAGGAAGAAATGAAGAGATGGGGGAAGAAAGGACCGTATAGTGCTTTTTAAAAAAAACAACAGTGCAAAACCGGTCGACCGCCACTTATTCACCGGTCGACCGTTTTCATGCAGAGACCAAAACGGTCGACTTGTGGATTTTGGCCGGTCGACTTGTTTGCCTGTGAGTTGTTTTTCGTGCTTGCATGAATTTCTGAGTTGTTAAACGGTCCATATAATATTGAGTTTATTCAAAAACATGATATATATATATATATATATATATCGATAAAAAAAATACGAGCATACAATCAAAATATTAAAACAAATTTAATGAGAGGTAGAGGAATTATGATCGGAAGTCTCTTCTTTGACATCGGTAATGCGTGGTTTCCATGGCAACCATTTTTCTTTCGCTCCTTCATTCTGAGCATAGTTTTTATCCCATGAATTTGGGCTTCTAGAGGATGAAGGTGCATGAGGCATTGGCTCGTATACGCCATGTTTGTTTGAACCACAAAAGAATGATGCCATTCTTTCTAGAAGAGATAATCGTTCCGAAGTTAGTTGTTGCTCATAATGCAGCTGTCTTTGAAGATCGATTTGATGTTTTTGATAATGATGAATCTCATTGATCTTTTCTCTGGTACGGGGTCAACAAAACAATACCTTTTTTGCTCGTTTGGAGTTGGCGTATTGCCAGGAGTATGAATGCATTGGTGATGACACTTTGATTTGTGTTTTGGAGTTTCAGGAGAGTAATATTCTTCTGGCTCAGAACTTGTGACCGAAATATGGGACCTTTGAGCACACTCATCACAAATATATGCCATAATGATATATACATTAACTTTTAGGCTCAGATAGGAAGTGATGGAAAACAATATTTTTGTCAAGCTTATATAATAATTCCTATATATAAGCTTGTGGATGAAAAATGATATGCAAATTTGGCCATAGAAAAAATTTGAGGCTCATATTCAATTTCCTAATATAGTAACAGGAGAAATAATCCGAAAGGAACTTAGGATATTACATTAAAGATTTACTTATCAAGTTCTTTTCTAGAAATTAAACCAAGTTCTCTACGAAATTTAATGAAACTAGACTCAAGTAGAGGCTTAGTGAAAATGTCCACTAATTGACTATCAGTTTGGACATATTCGAGACATATATTTCCTTTTTCGATATTGTCTCTAAGGAAATGATGACGGATATCAATGTGTTTGGTTCTGGAGTGATTCACTGGATTCTTAGAAAGATTTATAGCACTTGTGTTATCATAGTATATAATAGAATTTGATAAATGAATATCAAAATCTTGAAGTGTTTGTTGCATGTATATAACTTGAGTACAAGCGAGAGCCGCTGATATATATTCAGCTTCACATGTTGATAGTGAAACACAATTTTGTTTCTTACTAAACCAAGAGACAAGTGATTTTCCAATAAAGTGGCACGTATCACTTATACTCTTTCTATCCGTTCGAGAGCCTCCAAAATCAGCATCACTATATGATACTAATTAAAATGGACATTTTTTTGGATAAAAAAAACCAAAATCTTTGGTATTATTAAGATAACGAATTATACGTTTCACTGCTCGTAGATGTGATTCCTTTGGATCTTCTTGAAAGCGTGCATATAGACAAACACTCATCATTATATATGGACGACTTGCTGTAAGATAAAGAAGAGAACCAATCATGCTTCGATAAAGTTTCTGGTCAACATTCTTACCTTTTTCATCTTTTTCATGATGTGTAGTTGTACTCATAGGAGTAGGTTTACCAGATGTGTTATTTAACCCGAAGCGATGGATAAGATTTCCGCAGTATTTTTCATGATTAATAAAGATACCATTCGGGAGTTGTTTGATTTGAAGTCCAATAAAATATGATAGTTCTCCCATATGAGACATTTCGAACTCTTTGGTCATAATACTAGGAAATTCCTTGCAGAGTTTATCGTTTGTTGAACCAAAGATGATGTCGTCTGCATATATCTGGATAACTAGAATATCCTTTTGAGAATGTTTGATAAACAAAGTTTGATCGACTTTGCCTATTTTAAATCCTGAGTTAATAAGATAGCTACGTAGTCGTTCATACCAAGCACGGGGTGCTTGTTTTAAACCATACAGAGCTTTCTTTAGTTTGAACACATGGTCAGGATATTTTTCATGTACGAACAAAGGAGGTTGTTCGACATATACATTCTCTTTGATAAATCCATTGAGAAATGCACTTTTGACATCCATCTGATAAATTTTGAAATTATGGTGACAAGCAAAAGATAATAGGATTCTAATAGCTTCTAGTCGAGCAACTGGTGCAAAAGTTTCCTCATAATCAATACCCTCTTCCTGATTATATCCTTGTGCTACTAATCTTGTTTTATTTCTGGTGATGTTTCCTTGTTCGTCTGCCTTATTTTTATAAACCCATTTAGTACCAATAACTGACTGATCAGTTGGTCTTGGAACAAGTTCCCAAACGTCGTTGCGCTCGAACTGAATTAGTTCTTCCTGCATGGCAATGATCCAGTAATCGTCTGTAGCAGCTTCTTTTGGATTCTTAGGTTCGATATTTGAGAGAAAAGCGACATGACCCATTTGGTTGAGTTGACTCCTTGTTCTGACATGTGATGTTACTTCACCAATTATATTTTGGGCCGGATGGTCTCTTAATATTCTTGGTGGTGATTGTAACTCACATATTTGAGGAATATTCTCAATAATTATTTCCGAGTCAGAATCAACATTTGTGATTATTGGATTATCAGTGACCATTGTTTCGTCATCATCTGATATATTTTGAGGATGCTGATAGAATTCATCGAAGGAAACATGAAGCGATTCTTCAATAGTTTTGGTTTGTTTATTAAATATACGATAGGCCTTGCTTCGTTCAGAATAACTGACAAATATTCCTTCATCGGCTTTTGGATCGAATTTGCCAAGCTGGTCTTTCGTATTTAAAATAAAGCACTTGGAACCAAAAACTTTGAAGTATGAGATTTTAGGCTTTCTTTGGTTAAATAATTCATAAGGAGTATTCTTGGTAAGAGGTCTTATGGACACACGATTTAAAACATAACAGGCAGTTGCGACGACTTCTGCCCAGAAATGTTTTGGTAAGGTGGTTCCATTTAATAATGTTCTTGCACATTCTTGTAAAGTTCGATTCTTCCGTTCTACAACTCCGTTTTGTTGTGGAGTTCTGGGAAACGAAAAATTATGATATATACCTTTCTTTGTACAAAAATGTTCAAATTCATTATCTTCAAACTCTCCGCCATGATCACTTCTTATACTTTTAACTTTAATCCCTTTTGATTTTTGAATTCTTTTGACGAAAGATTTGAAATGATCGAAAGTGTCACTTTAATTTTTTAAGAAAATTGTCCATGTGTAACGGGAGAAATCATCAACAATTACAAGCATATATCAACTGTGATTTATTGACTGAACCCTAGTAGGTCCAAATAAATTCATATGTAGTAACTCAAGTGGTTGTAATGTTGATATGACTTTCTTGGATTTAAAAGATGATTTGGTCAATTTTCCTAATTGACATGCATCACAGATGTTGTTAACCTTAAAACTCATTTTGGGTAATCCTCTAACTAGATTGTTTTTGGCTAGCTTGTCAATAGTTCTGAAGTTTATATGACAGAAGCGTTTGTGCCATAGCCATGGATCATTATCGTTAGCCACAAGACACATATCTGAATTATAATTAATATTCATATTCAGAATATATATATTTCTGTCTCTATAACCTTCGAAAACTAAATTATGGTCTTTATCTAAAATACTACACTTATTATTCGAAAAGGAGATTGTAAAACCCTTGTCACATAACTGACTAATACTAAGTAAATTGTGTTTTAAATTTCTAACTAGCATGACATTAGTAATAAGAGGTAAGTTAGATGTACCGCAATTGCTCACATCGCCTTTGCGGATGATATAGCCTTTTGAATTGTCTCCAAAAGTGACGGAGCCACCATTTGAGTATGTAATATTTGTCAATAAGCTCTTGTCTCCAGTCATGTGCTTCGAGCAACCACTGTCCAATATCCACTTTCCTCTTTTCTTAAGTGGGACCTGCAAAAAATAAAATTAAGTCCATGGTACCCACTTTTTATGGGGTCCTAAGAGTTAGGCTTAGGAGTCCAAACCCATACGGGTCTGGTAACCCCTTTATATACATAATTAGTATTAAGATGCACAGTATTCATGAAATTATTAATATATTTGCTCCTAATCAAATTGTTATTTGTTTTAGGAACCCATATTTTGATAGTCTTGACATTTTTCTTATGAAATTTCACAACTGGTTTTGGTTTGGAATATAATAAACTAAGATTTTTCTTAGCTTCAGTTTTTTGTACTTTCTTCTTCCTTTTATTACCAAGATGTTTCTTGGTTTCTTGTTTCTTATATCCCAAACCTCGTTTATTTGAAACAGATTGTGAACTTTCAATGATTTTTGTCAAATTTTCTCGACCTTTGTTAAAGTTAGAAACATTTTGAGTAATGTTATCCAACTTAATTTGTAAACTAGTCTTTTCCAGGTCCAGAATTTTGACTTTTGCCTTAAGCTCATGATTTTTAGTAGTGAGAGCATCATTTTTCTCTTTTTGAGTTTCAATTTCTTGACTCAAAAGAGATAATTGAGAGTCAACATTAGATGATGATTCTTGAAGTTTTTCAAGTTCTTCTTCTAATATTTTCTTCTCGTCTTTTAACATATCTCGTTCAAATTCTGCTCTACTCAAATCTGCTTTGGCTTCTTTTAGCTTTCATTTTATGTCTTTATATTTGACTATCAATTCAGCATTAATATCAAGTATTTCATCAAATGTAGGAATTTGTACCTCATCTTCCGTATCACTCTCACTTTCTGATGAGTCTGTATCATCCCATGTTACCGAGAATGCTCGTTTCTTTGATTTGTCCTTCTTATATCTTAATTTGTCATTTTCTGACTTCTTCTTTTGCTCCGGACAATCCTTGTGCATGTGCCCCTTTTTGTGACAGTTGAAGCATTCTATAGAGGATGATGTTGGTTTATTTGATCCAGATTTCTTTCTGTTATAATGACTGGCTTTTCGCTGTTTTAGGAATTTTTTGAAACCTTTTGCTATGAATGCCAGATCTTCATCTTCAGACTCTGATTCATTTTCGTCTTTTTCAGCATGGAATGCCACGTTTTTCCTTTCTTCTTTTTATTCTTTTCTAGTCTGCAAGTTAGCTTCGTAGGACATTAAATTTCCTATCAATTCTTCTGGCTTCATAACGGAAAGGTCATTAGCTTCTTCAATTGCTAATACTTTTCCTTCCCATTCACTAGTCAGAGAATGTAGGACTGTTGAAACAACATCAAAATCAGAATACTTTTGTCCTAAGCCAATAAGTGCATGGTGGATAGTTTGAAACCGTGAATACATATCATTTATTGTCTCATTTGGTTTCATTTTGAAATTTTGAAATTGAATTTTCAGCATGGCTATTTTGGCTTGTTTAACCCTGTTAGTACCTTCATGAGTGGTTTTCAACGTTTGCCAAATTTGATATGCAGTAGTACAGATACTAACGCGGTTATATTCATTTTGGTCTAATGCACAAAACAACATATTTATTGCTCTTGCATTTACGGCTGCTGCCGTTTTCTCAGCCGCAGTCCATTCTGAATAATCAGTTGTTGGATTCACTATTTCTTTTTGAGTAGCATTCCAGGCATCATACTATTTGATTGCATAAAGAATGACATACGTGTTGCCCAATAA
Organism: Allium cepa; assembly: GCA_030765085.1. Classification (NCBI taxonomy): domain Eukaryota; kingdom Viridiplantae; phylum Streptophyta; class Magnoliopsida; order Asparagales; family Amaryllidaceae; genus Allium; species Allium cepa. The sequence continues at coordinate 618,335,784 of CM060931.1, forward strand.
CTATAGTTAAGACCATTGAAAAATGGAGGTCTTTGTGTAGATTGACCTTCCATGTAAGTGGTGTTTTGAGTGCTAGTACTTGCGTTATTTTCCATATTACAAGAATATATCAAATAACTGTGTTACGGTTATATGATGTCGTGCTCTGATACCAAGTGAAAATTATGCAAGTGCTAATATAGTACAAACGCATCGTGTAATATGGAATATAATATAAATGCGAAAATAGATGATAATAGCAAAGTAAATAAAAATAGAAAAATCACACCAGAGATTTTTATACTGGTTCGGAGCACCGTCCTACGTCCAGTCCCAGACTTCTATCTGGATTTTCACTACCAACTACCTCGCTTCACCCGGAGGAACAGGTTTACAACATCCGAGCAGACGAACAGGATTTCACGCCTCTAATACACTGAGGACTTCAACACTTGCCTCTTACAACACCGAGAACTTCAATACTTGCCTCTTACAACACCGAGGACTTCAACAAAGATGAATATAATTGTTTGTTGACGGTATGTGTTCTTGCTAACACTAGTTTGTCACTTGTAGTACAGACTTCCTATAATCTTATCCTCAAATAGAATATTTGTATATATGAAGATTTGGAAGTGGATATCGTATTGAATCAAAAGAATGTTAAATAAATTTCAGGATTCAAAACGATATATGATAGAATATGAGCAATTTGAACGCTTGAGAGTACAAGATAGTGATCAATAGAATAGAGATTAGAAGAATAGAAAATTAGATATATGGAAAAATGATTTCATGATGTTTATATAAGAAATAAACAGTTGTAACCTTTTGTGAGAAGGTATGAACAAAGGTCATGATCATTGGTGAAGAGAAAGAGAAGCAACGGTTGAAGAAAAGGAAGTGTCTATACAAAGGGTTGCTTTCTGTTTGAAAATGGTCGACAGGTCAAAAAGGACCAGTAGACAGGAATTTGAATATATATACGTTATGTTCACTTGTGCACGTTATCTGTGCATTCTGGGCAGAAACGGTCAACCACCTGGTTTTGAACAGTCGACCGGTTTTGCCCAGAGTGCACAGTTAATGTGCACTCATATATTTATATATATATATATATATATATATATATATATATATATATATATATATATATATATTCGAAGATTGAAGGTATAAGATTATTTGAGGATAGATTTTAACATAAATAATCATTACTAACATACCAAATAATCAACCTCTAATCATATGGAGCTCTTTGTGTCTGAATAACTTCTTTTTGTCGATCACGACTTATCCCTTTGTCGGAAATCAAAACTCTATAAAAATCTTGACTCAACACCAGTAACAGCTACTTGTACATTTTATTATAGTATAACAATCGTCATATAACAACAACAATATTTTAACTTGAAATGGATTGCCCAACATATGTAGAACATAATAAAGGAGTTGTTCTCAATCTTCTACATGCCCATAATTACCTAAAGAAAGAAGAAAAATGAAGCAAAATTAACAAGCAACACCATCACCTTTCATCCCTTATAAAAATGAATGTTGATCGAAACACCAATAATTATGATGTTTCGAAATTAGTTGAAGATCATGATACAGCTCCATTTAGTAGTAACGATACAAAAAGGGCATTAGGAAAGAGTAAATTGAAGAACAAAATAAATTATAACTCATAGTGTGACAGAATTATGGACTGTATGTCAGGTGTACAATCTAACACCAAAGTGGCAGAGAATGAAAAAGAGCATAAGAGAATGGAGAAGTGGTTAGAGAGGAAGGCTGGGAAACCGCATCAACTATAAGTGAGTGATGACATAAGAAGAGAAGAGACGCTTCGTTATATGGAGTTCATGTAGGGTATAACTTAACTTTTGTACAACAATGTTGTTCGAAATAAAGTATGTCTTTTGCATTGTTTTCTACATTATCGTCGTTATGCTATGATATAAGAAATGATCTAAATACATTAAATATATGTAAATAGAAAAATCCTTAGTATACGTATTTAAGCAGTTACGAATGTGTTCATGATGATGAGTTTTGAATCAAAAATTTAAAATACTTATCAATATATTGTTCCTAGTCAAGATGTATGGAGAAAAAATATCAATATATCCTTTGAGATTGGTGTACATAATGCTCTCATACATTGGACGGTGAATTACTATGACTATGGACACTAAGTGACTACATACTTGTTGTTATTTAGAATAAACACAAAGTCTTCTATAAGTTAAAACAATAGATCAAATAGATAATTTCATATAACGATGTGTAGTAGTATTCAGTCTTGAGAGTACTATTGTTCTTACCTTTCTAATTATGCTTTGATCTTAGTCGATAACATAATTTCATGATTATGTTATGACCATAGTTTGGTACAAATTGAATTACCTGAAGTGAAACACTACTTAAAAAAAATTTATGTTATAAAAGGTTAGTATCACGGAAATTGGTAGTCAACTTAAAGCCAAAATCTCTAGTCAGAGTAAATCAGTTAATTGATAAATGTTCTCGAATCGAACAAGATAACATCTTTACTTATGGTGCAACTTAATAAAAATAAAAACTAGATTTTTCCTAAATGATTTATAACAAACTAAACTCGTGTTAGATATCATACTTCAACAAAGTCTATAATGTTTCAATATTTAATTTGTTTAAATATTCTTAAGGATCAAGTTTATGCTAAGGAGTCGACACAGCTGTGTTGATAGAAACTTTCCACATTAATCTTAAACTAATTCATGAAATTTATAAATTAATAGTAAAATTTAATATAAATGTCGTACTAGAACCCCGAGAATTTGATGGAAATTTAATAAGAAAATTAAATTTAAATAAAACAAGGACTAAAAAGAAATTTTCATTAACTTATGAATTTAACTATGAAATTTACAGTATTGTGTTCGAAGCGAATTTCTACTTGATTTTCATATATAACAATTTGAAATCTAAGTTAGTATAGAAAATTTATGAGCTTTGGAAGAATTGAAAATAAAATAGAAACTTGAAAATAAAAATTCACAAATCAATACTAGGATTGATCGACCCAAAAGGGTAGCGGTCGACTGTAGCTGTGTTAAATTGAGCGGTTTGGTGATGTTTCGAATGGTGGTGATGTGTTACTTGGTTGCTAAGTATCTAATGAGACTACGTGATTACTGATAAGATTCACTAACCTAAATCCAATGGCCTAACTATTTTCCAACTCCTATAAATTCAGTTCTAACACAACCCTAAATTCACATAACATTTCATTTTAATGAAACTAACCTCTCCTTTAAACCTAAAAATTCTTCAAAAATCAAAATAAAATCAAACTAGAAGAACACAATCAGTTAAATCTAGATGGAGCAAGCGTAGCAAGTGTACGAAGGGGCGATTCTCAAGCAAAGCAAATGGGAAGAGCTTAGGCTTGAGGTGAGTGGGAACAATTTTAATTAGATGATTATTTATAGTTAAAATTGATATATTCTCTATGATCTAGGAAGATATTAGAAACCCTGAATTGAAACCTGTAATCTCGAAAAGAAACTGAAATTACTGTAAATTGTAACTAGCACACTTTCTTCCTATTTATTAAACTATAAACCCTAAATCAGTAATCCCTAAATCTATTAACCCTAAACTGAACAGATTGATATTGATATCGAAAATATAAACTGGTCAAATTAGTGTTTAAGGTTCACTGGAAACTGAAATTGAGAACAAAAATTAAATTAACTGAAATCGACATTTTAAAAGTAACGACCATAAAATTTAGCATATGAACGATCGACCCATGATACCTGGCAGTCAACCGGTAGCACGGTCGACCGGTTAGGTTTAGCGAGTTCACTTGTAAGCCATTGTAGAATTTCAACCTCGGCCTAAGGTTCAAGATTAATAATAAAAATTAACATAAATAATAATTGTTTGTGGGCTTATTTAAGGGCACTTGGATATATGTGAGGAGTGGTATGGAAGTTAGTTCCCTTTGAGAGGACGCTTGGTCATTGTGGTGTTTGGTAAATGTTCTTTACCCGATTTGGAATTGAGTAATCGATTAGGGGAAATGTATTTTTGCAAATGGCAATCACGAGAGGTTCCATGGTGGATGCGCAACACTGACGAAGATGCCTGATGAAGTGGATCCGACATAATAAGAATCATAGCATGCATGATTTCTGATGCGATGTTATACTGGTCAGATAGAGGATCCTGGGGCATGCAATAAGAGTCCAACAGTAAGATCGAGAGATAGAAGTGGGTGTAGATGATGAGATGCACCGACTAGTTGGAATTCCATCTCCAGGAATAGTGAGAAATGAGTAGTTGTAGTTAGAGGAAAATCGGTTTCTAGTAGCCTAGTAGCGGTGATAGTAATAGGAACGTATCCCCATAAAAGCCTAGCAGCCGTGTTTCCATAGTTAATTGTGATATCCCGGAATTTCGAGCAATATCAATTTAATAATCTATATAAAATATTAAATTGATTTGATATATCTTTGTTAATAAGTTATGAATTGATTTAATAAATTTTCTTTTAAATAAATATTTAACTGATAAATTATCTTTTAAAAGCTAATTAAAATGTTTTCTATTTATAATATATATATATATATCTGTATATATTGAAATAGATAATCTTTGTTTTAAATTTAATAAATCAAGATATGTTTCTAATTCTAATGTTTTTGTAAATTTGTAAATTTGATTTAATATTAAGCTATTAAATAGACAACCATACAATTTTTAAATACTCAAGATAAATGTCAATTTGTTTAAAATGATTCTAGCTTAAGTTAAATTTAAATAAAAAGGATTTTATAAATAAGAGATATTTCCTTTTATAAATTATTTTAATAATGAGTTATATTTAAACAAATTAAATAAGTAATATAATGTCTTTATAGATAGATTGCTAATCCAAATAGAAATTGTTATTTTAAATTTATTTGTATTTTGGAAAGCTCTGATTTGTAAACTTAAAATAAAATCTTTCAAAAATGATTAAGATGAAGTAAATCTTTTAAAATATTAAGCTTGAACATATATCAAACATATGTTATATAAAAATAAAAATAATAAGCAAATGAGGTATAAAAAAATAAAAAAACTAAAACAAGGTATATGTTTCCACTTAAGCTAGTTATGCAAGAACAACAAAATGAATCTGGCAAGTAAAAGTAAGGTAATAGACAAAGTAATAAACATATTGTTGCAACAAATAAACATTCAAGTGTGTAAAACAAATTAAATTAGATGTAAGTGATAATTTGAGCCATGACAGAAGTATAGCAAACAAATGTACTTAAAATAAAAGTAGAAATAAATATTTAAGACAAATCATATAGTCTTGTAAGATAGAAGTAAACACTAACCAAAATAAAACAACATAGTATATATGTTTGTACAAACAAGTGAACACAGTATGCAGGCTTGAAAGGCAAGAGAAAAGATTAACATATATTCACATTCAATTTTAAACAAGCTGTAAGTCAAGCTAAAGAAAATAGAATTTAATGCCCATATCTCAGCCACCAAAACAATCAATGTTAATATCTTAAGTACACAGTGCATATCGTTTTAGCCACCTAAATAATCAGCCTAGTCAAACATACAAGAGAAATATCTCTGAAATGTTGTAAAAAAAAAATGTATAACCTGTATTGTACAAACACCATAATATTATAACCTGTAAATTCATGTATATATATCAACTTTTCTTCATATCAGTTCGACATCATCCCTGAGCAAAACTGAGACATATATATATATATATATATATATCATCCAAAACTTGAGTATCTTCTTTTTAAAATCTGAAGTCAAGCTTGTGTATCTTTGAAACCTGAAGGCTGCACCTTGTCAAACTAAAACAAATATTGATTGTTGTATTCTAACTTAAGATTTAAACATATAGTACCATTCATTTAATACCAGCTCAACTTTTGGTCTACTGGAAATGTTAAAAATCTTTTCAGCCGAAATCTACAAAATCTTTTCAGCCTCCAAAATACAAAATCATGCCTGATAAAAACAAAAGTAAGAAAAGCTTGTTCCAGTAACACCTACCCCCTTTATACAAACTCTTCTCTATATATCCTTTTATTTCAGTTTACCTGAAATATAGCAAGTTCTTTTCTTTTTACAAACTGAAACAACATCAACTAAAAACAAAAGCAAGATGTTTGGCAGGAAGATCAAAGTAAAACTTTTCCAGTTGTAAAAGTTCACAACTGTTTCAAAGCTAAGGGTGCTCTGTTCAAATCTTTTCGGTGAGTAACATTTTTTTTAACTTAAATAAATCTAGTTGCATGTTATTCTCTGAATCAAATAAGTTGATATGAATTTTCTGGCATTTTCTATGAATGATTATAAGTGTGTATATACTGTTGAACATCAGTGTTATTGTTTGTGTTACCAGGCTCATGCTTAATTCAAAAATCTATATCTCTTGATCCAATCTATGTTAGGATTTAATTATCAAACAAAACTTGTTTGTTTTATCATAGAGAAGTTTTTTTTAAGATTTTGTTAAGTTAATTGAATTTGAATTTTCACTGGATATTTGAAAATAACAGAGTAAATCATTTATAAGCACCACTGCAAATTTAGTAATTTATTAGTTCAAGTTTATAAATCAAATCTATAAACAATATCATGATTTTTAATAATAAAATCATAAATTTTAGTTTGGGAATTAAGGTATAGTTCTGGGTTGAACATATTATGTAAATTCGTGACTTTCTGGTGATCTATAAATCGTGGAGGCACGGGGTTCTTCCAGGTGATGGAGGAGGGTTCGTAGAAGCTAGGAAAAATCGTGGTTGGTGATAATAAGCATTGGGGAAATTGCGGCAGTGGATTTTCTCTTAGAACCCTAGTTTTTGCTGTGTGTAAAGAATCGATCACCATGGTCTACGCAATCGATCGAGCGCAGCAAGGATTTGAGGGACGATAGCGTGGTCGTAGGCGAAGTCGATGAAGGAATTGCAGACCTTCAGATGGTCAGAGACGTGGGGACGGCACGTTGACAGGTATGGGTATGCGGCGACTTCAATTTCCAGGTTTGGGAATGTCGAACTCGAATTTGACTTCAAGTTTTGAGTGGCAATCTGATGATCAAAGTTGGATGCTTGGATGGTTTCTGATACGTGGGGATCAGCGTTGATGATCAGTGGTGAGCGGCGCCACCGTGCATGTGCACGGTGGACTTCTTTGTGTTCAGCTGAGATGGATTTGAAGAGGAGTAAGTCGCTCGAGTTTTTCTCGAGTAAGCATGGGGTAAGGCTCGAAGCATATAGGGTTTTGTCTCGAAGTTTTCAGGGGGGTGTCTCGGGTAGATTATATGTTACAGGTTTAAGACCTGTAAGTTTAGAACAACTTAAACTGGAATTTAAATATTTCAAAGGCAGGGTTTAAATGGAGTTTAAATTCAAGTTTAAATATAAAGTCCAGTATGGTTTAAAATGTAGTTTGGGGAATTTGCAGTTAAGCCTGAGATAAGAAGTTGGATTTCAAATCCAAATTTGAATCAAAATTTCAGAAAATAAAAGAAACTTTAAAAATTTAATTGTTTAAATAACTTGGAAGTTTAAGTTGTATTTAAAAAAAAAATATGACTTGTATTTTGATGAATTTGGTTTTAAACTCTTTTAAACTTTTTATAAAACAAAAGGGAAATATGTAACCATTATTAAGAAACGTTCTTATTTTCAAAGTTAATTAAGATTATTTGAACCTTGTTAAAGTCAATTTATTTCCATTTTTAAAAAAAAAATGAAATTTAAAAGTAAAATTTTGAAGGCAATTGTTTAATACCCTGTTAATGAAAATTTGATCATTTAATATATTTTTATTCTTGAAATAAACGAAGAATTAGTGATTTATAATCATTAAGTAAATTAAAATGAATAATTAACCAATGCAATTAATTAATGATTTGGTTTAATTGATTTAGTAATTAAGAGTTTAAAATTAGTTAATTAAGATTTAAGATAATTTATTTAGGATAAATAAATTAGGAATTAAGGATCATTAACTAAATAAGGTTTTTAATATTCAAATTAATGATTAGTAATTAAGTAATCAAGTAATTAAGGATTAATTAAGTTATAGTTAACACTTAGTTAATTAAATAATATTGGATAAATTAATGAGTTATTAAAGATAAATTGAATTGTAATTAATAATGGATGAATCTTAGTTAATTACTTTTGAAAAGTAATTAAAGGATTGTTAATAGTTAATGATGGTCATTAACTAAAATTATTTAATAATAAATTAATGTGATTAATTTTTGATAATTAATTAGATTAATTAATTTAAGATAATCAATTGTAAATTGTTTAAGTATAATTACTTAATGAAAGTAATTAAGGAATTAATTACTCATTGTAATTAATTCTATTTAATATGAATTATTTAAGTTACTTAATTAAGTTTAATTAATTTAAATAATTATTTGATGATGTGATAAGTATAATTACTTAGGGAAGTAATTAATGATAATTACTAGATGTAATTAACTGAGGATGATAGTGGAAGTAATTTGAATATACTTGGTATAATTAATCAAGAGATTAATTAGAGGAATAAATATTGGAGTAATTAATTTATTGGGTAAAGGCAATTAAGGGTAATTAATTACTGAATGGGGTTAATCAAGGATGATTAACAATTTGATCAAATTGAAGATTAATTACTTAATGTAATTAATCGAAATAGAAATATAAGTAGAGAACATTAATTGTTATAATTAATAATTTAATGAATTTATCTGGAAATAATAAATAAATGAATTGATTCATTAATGTAATAATTAGGAAGCAATTTAGTAAATTAAGGCTAATCTCTATATTGGTTAAAGAATAGTTAATTTGTGAATATAATTAATGGATCATTATTTAAATGTGATTAAAGATAATAAATCAAGAATGATAAATTAAAAATGAATAATTGGATGATGACTAATTAATTGATTGTTAATTGATTTGTTAACCCCGTTCCAGCATACGAGTTAAAAGGCCTACGAGTTAGAAGCGTCAACGGGTTAAGGTTTGAAGCGACCTACGACTTAAGGTGTCTTACGACTTAAGGAAAGGACCGATTCAAACCATCCCCGACTCAACTGGTGGCGACTCAATGATACAGACCGACTCATTGAGCTGCCGACTCAAAAAACCTCACGACTCATAGAAGTTACCGACTCAACAGGGAGCGACTCATATGAGTGAATGACTCAGAGCTATCCACGACTCATCAGCATGAAGTACCTAACGACTCAGTGGGTTTATGACTGAAGGATTGGATCAACTCATATGCTCAAGGCACGTAGCGACTTAATGGATCGGTAGGCCGCGCGAGTTAAAGGACTGAGCGACTCACGACTCAAGATGATTACCGACTCAGTAGCCTTAGCTTGTTGCCGACCTAAATTTAATGACGACTCAATGACTCATGAGGGACACCGACTCATTTGATAGCCGACTCAGTAAGTTGCCGACTCATTACCGACCCAGCGACTCAACTGGCCCACAACTCATCCTATAAGGTCACTCAAAGGAGCGACTCACAACTGATCATGGCTTGTCTACGACCTAAAACCATTGAGCCATAGTCCATTGCCGAACGACCTATGCTAGCGGGAGATGACTCGGAAGCGACTCAGAGGCTTGGTCCAATGAGTCGGCCATGACTTAATATGACTCGGCCACGGGTCAAGCATAAGCCGACACACAACACAAGACTCAGAGGCAAGTTCAAGATCATGCTGCAAAGGGGTGACTCGCAGACGACTCACGACTCATCATGAGTCGGTCACGACTCATCATGAGTCGGTCACGACTCATGACTCTGCGATTTCAGCCTAGAAAGTTTGCCTATAAATACAACCCTAATTCGAACTAAGGGGGGGGGATTCTCGAAGCGCCGATACTCTGCCATTTTCTCAGCTCAAGCAACACCTCAAGCACTCCAAACATCGAAGACATTACACCAAACTTCAAGAGATAGAGTCACAATCATTCAAGATGAATTCAAAAGATTATTCTTCATGGGGTTTTGAGATGATTGTCTAAATGTGTTGTAATCGGAGTTAATTGTAGAGAATTGTACTCATATCAGCAATAAAGAGAATCTAAGTGGACGTAGGCTTGACTTTGGGCCGAACCACTATAAAACTTGTGTTTTTACTGCTTTTCTGCAATTTCGTTACTTGTATCTTATTCCCGTGATAACGGGTGGTGCTTTCATAACTATAACTCATTTTCTGGGGTGTTAGCGTTCAATTTTTAACGTTAACATTTTTGGTGCTTTCACTGAGAATTGAACTCAGGAATACCTTCACCGTTGCTTCGTGAAAGTTTGTTGGAAGAATCTCTCTAAGGACTAGAAGTTTATCCGAGATAATGGCTACTGGAAGACAGCTTAGATCTGATAGATCCGGTGATGCTCATGAAAATACTACCACTTCTCTTGCTCCAAATGAAGCAGCTCCGAGTGTTGGAATTACACGAGCAGAATTGGACGCCATAGTTTTGGGATTGAATCAGCAATTGAATGCTCAAAATGTGCAGTTGGAAGCCCAGAATGCCCAGAATGCCTTGATTATGGATAGGTTAAACGCCCTACTTGAGGCAAATCACCAACGACAGGATAATGAAACAATCTATGCTGAAGATGCCCGTGACCCCCAAGAGAAAGGTATTCCTCAAAAAGCGGACAACACCACCGCAAGGGGACCTTCCCAAGCTGAAGGTTCAAGGCCGCAACCAATTTTTCGCGAATATTTGCCCAGGCAAACTTCCGAAAGAACAGCGGACGCAGACGTCTGCCCGGCAAGACCTTTGAACGATGAGGAGTACCTATCAGGGATGGTTCGCTCAATTATGAAAGAAAGCATGCAAAGGCAAGAGGATGAAAATGATTGGGGATTTGCCCCGAGTAAGACACCTTTCACCGAAAAAATCTTGAAGGCAGAGTTTCCCAAGAAGTTTGTACCTCCTACCATCCCGGCTTATCGAGGGGCAAGCGACCCTAACCATTTCCTGTACAAGTATGATTGGCATATGACTGGGGCAAGTGCAACTGATGAGATCAAGTGCCGTTACTTTCCGGTATACTTAGAGGGAGTGGCCTTACTTTGGTTCACAAAGCTGCCAGTTCGATCCGTGGATCAATTCTCTGACTTAACACGGAAGTTCAAGGATCAGTTCAGGCTATATGCTACAAAAGCCAAGGATATAATGTCCCTCTCGAGTCTAGAACAAAACCCCGGAGAATCTATCAGATCATTCTTAAATCGTTTCAATATAGCCCTAGCTGAAGTCGAGAACGCAGAGCCAAGGATGGTTTTGACTTATCTAATGCGGGCTATCGATAAATCGAGTGAATTCGGTAAATGGCTAAAAATGAAGGAGCCAAACTCACTTGAGAAATTCTATAAGAAGGCTGATGAATTTATGCGTTTGGAAAGCTTCCCTGCGACATCAAGAGCAATCGAGGCCAAAATCTTGAATGTCAGTGTTACTTCTGATAAAAGAGAATCTAGAGGACAGAAAAGGAAGAATGATGGTGGAAAAGAGCAGAGAGACTTGAAGAAAGCTCGCCGCTTTAAACCTTCAGACTTTACCCCCTTAACTGATACTCTGGAAAACATCTTTCTCGCAACTAAGGATACTTTTGATTATCCTAAGCCACCTGAGTTGAAGGTTGGGAAAAATGCTATGCGTAATGGGAGGTTCTGTCAGTTTCACAACCAACCTGGTCATAACACCAACGAATGTCGTCATTTAAGGAATTTGATTGAAGAACTATTGAGACAGAATAAACTCCAGCAATATGTCAAAAGAGACAGGAATGACCCATCCTCATCCAATCAGGGGAGACTCTCACCCGACGGGCAGGAATCATGATGGGATGGAAGGATACGCTCGTGCTCTAAGAAAACCCCGAAGGGAGAGAATGCTCTTGTTCTTACACCGGAGATTCGATCCCAGGAAGCTTGGGACAGCAATGATTTGCATCCATGTTTTACTTTAAGGCTTTGTTACAAATTGTAAAAGAATGATGGATTTATCATTCTCATATTAAAAGTCATTGTAAAAGCATTGCAAATGAAACATAGGAACTATAAATCTTGTGTTTTCTATTACTATAAAAGACCTGTTTCATTTCGATATGCCAAATATCTTGAATATATTGCTAAAATATCGATTTAATATTGCAGGCAATCAAAGCAAAGCTTACCTAGTCAGCACTTCGCAAAGCAAAACGATTCCTATAAGTCAATGAGCAAATAAATGTCAAGCCAGAAAAGGTTCCAAATTGAATTCCTGCATAAGAAATGTTCCTCACGAACAGTTGGTACAACCAAAAGGGCACCTTCCCAACGCGAAGAGTTCAGGCCCTCACCAACCGACAAAGTTCGTTTGTGCAAACAGACATCTAGTCAGGTAGTTTGGGTCTACCCTATGGATTCACTTAACAATGAGAAGCATTTCTCTGGAAAAAAGACAAATAACTGGCAAAGAAAAGAACATGGCTGTGGAAAAGATAACGAGGAATCGCTAAGGAGCAGATGGTGAAGAGGCATGGGCAAGCAGACAGAAAACACACAAGCCCTCTTCGGAGGCACAAGTCCTCCAATGGGGCACACTTCCCAAGTTTGAAGTGTAAATTAAAGTCCCCCAATGGGGCACACTTCCTAAGTTTGAAGTGCAAATTAAAGTCCCCCAATGGGGCACACTTCCCAAGTTTGAAGTGCAAATTAAAGTCCCCCAATGGGGCACGCTTCCCATGTTTGAAGCGCAAACTAAAGTCCCCCAATGGGGCACGCTTCCCATGTTTGAAGCGCAAACTAAAGTCCTCCAATGAGGCACGCTTCCCAAGTTTGAAGTGTAAACTAAAGTCCTCCAATGAGGCACACTTCCCAAGTTTGAAGTGTAAACTAAAGTCCTCCAATGAGGCACACTTCCCAAGTTTGAAGTGCGAACTAAAGACCTCCAATGAGGCACACTTCCCAAGTCTGAAGTGTAAACTAAAGCCCTCCAATGAGGCACGCTTCCCATGTTTGAAGCTTAAACTAAAGCCCTACTCAACGGCACAACCCTTCAGAGGATAAAGACCTCTTCGGGGGCACATTTCACCAAGTGTCGGAGTAGTTACTCTTCGGAGTTTCACTTCACCAAAGTTGAAATGCAAGCAAAATGAAAAACCTCTACGGAGGCACGATCAAGAAGAAAGACCTCTTCGGAAGCCCGCGTTTCACCGAGATTGAAATAAAACTTCCAAGTATTGAAACGTGGAAAGGCTTTCTAAGGCAAAACTCTTTGGAGGTACACGTTTCGCCGAGATTGAAATAAAACTTCCAAGTGTTGAAACGTAAAAATCCCTCCTCAGAGGTACAACTTTCTATATATAAAAAATCCTCGTCAAGGGCATACTTTAACTTCCAAAGGAAGAGTATTTTACCTATTATAGAGAATGATCTTCCTCAAAAAAAAAAAAAAAAGGGAAAAGAGGGAGTTAAAGTACCCTTCAGAGGTCCGCTTTGCCGCGTAAAAGAATTCACTTGGTAAAAAATGTACTTAAGCAAAAGAAAGGAGTGATTTCTTCAAAGGGCAAAATGCAGAAACTTAAGCGAAGGGGGGTCGTACTCTACAAAAATTTTCTTTAAAGAGTAAAATAATTATTCTTTAGCAAATAAGAGTGCAAGTCCCCTCGAAGTATAGAATATTGCAGCAAACTTATGGAATGTGGGCAATATGGTATAATTACACATAAAAATAGTATAGCCAAACCAGCAAAAGGTAACGCTCAAGTGACATGCCATAAGCTCGCTGCAATATCATATAAATAAACTCATGCCAAAATGAATAATAAATGTATTCTCAAACTCAAACAAAAGTTTGTACAAACGAAGAATCATTTTATTCAACTATAGTGCAGGTACAGGTTTCAAAATAAAGAAAGGCGGGGGCCGGTACCCGCACAATTCTCGGCCATTACATACAAAAGATAAAAAGCTAAAATCTTCACTTCTTACTGCCTTTAGACCCTTTACCCGGCCGAATGATCAGCTTTTCAGGGCGGTCAGTGGGCATAAGGGAAGTAGGAGAGGTAGGCGCAACCGGTCCAGCTTCCGGCTCCTCTTCAGCGACGGTGATTTTCTTCCCCCTCCTCTTTGATGTCCCACGCTTCTTTCTCCTTTGTGAGGAAGACTCACTCCCCGGAGTGACAAGTTTAGATAGAGCAATGTCGTCAGAAGGAGTTCGCTCCGGGGATATGTCACCTCCCTCAAGTCTCTCATCTTTCTGCTCTTGGGAAGCGATGGGATCATCCAAGCCGTGAAGAACCTCTATTTGTTCCTCCTGCGATCCAGGTTGCGAGGCAGAAGTAGGCGCCACCTGAAGAGAGGGAGGCAGGATAACCGGAGGAGTAAAAGTTTGAGCAGTGCTTGGTACTTTCTCTACAGAAGAAAAGAGGTTAAAAGTCAGTAAAGAGAGGAGATGAAGGCTCACCAATGATACTAGTAAAGAGGGGAGATGAAGGCTCATCCAGGTTAAGAAGATAGCCAAGGAGCTCGTGAAACTCATGCGAAACAAATGAGTAACCCGCTTGAGCAGAATTAACAGTAGCGGGATTAGCATTGAAGTTACCTGGTGAAGCTGATTTCCTGATATCAACTTCATAAGCTTGCGCGTCCGTGCTCTCATCACCCTCGTCTCCACCATGTACGCTTGTAATATCAGTGGTAACTTTGGTAGGAGATGCAAAATGGGAACTGGAACCGATAATGTTGACTTCAGATGAAGAAGGTGGCTGGATTAGAGAAGTTGAAGTAGTTTTTCCCAGCTGGTCCCCTTCCATCACTTCAGTTCTTAATTTGGCAAGTTGTTCCTTCCCCTTGGCAAGGGCAGCGCGAGCGTCTTCATCAAAGTAATGCCTTTCCAGGGCTGATTCGTCATAACCAGCTCCTTCAGCACCAAGCATATCGAGGGCGGCCTCCCATACTTCAGCTAGAGTGATTTCATACTTGGGACCAAGAAAAGCGAGGCTTCCACGCCCCAAGACGCTATGCAAGTAGAAGTCGAATAAGGTTGAGCCGAAGCTGTTTTTGGTCGCTTCATGAGATTCTTCAGCCGCAATTCTGCCGGCAACAGCTTCATCGCGCTCCCTCTCGGTTTTGGAAAGCTGAAGTTTAAGCATTTGTATCTCCGCTTCCTGGGAGTTGTTTTTCTTTTGAAGATCGGCAATATCAGAAGCGTAGCCCTCGCTGATTCTTGTCTGCACCTCAAGCCTGCCCTCAGCGTCCCTTTGGCTGGCATGAGCATCCCTTACTTGTCTGAGAAGCACTTCTTCTTTTTGAGAATATGAAGTAGAGGAAGCTGCGAGCTCATCTTTCAACTTCTCAACCTTTGCTTCGAGCTCCTCGTTGTAGGAAGTAATGCTTCTCATTTCGGTATCATGCTGCTCAAGGACCTTTTGCCATTCAGCCTTGTCATTTTCCATGGTGAGCATGGCCTCTAAGTTGGCGCGGTTAACTCTTTGGAGCTCATCAACAAGCTTCTGCCAGTTTGACATCCTCTCGATATCAAGTTTGACGGCGTCAAGATTGCGCAACATGGCAGATTTGTCGATGGGGACCAAGTCTAGGTCAAACCTCACTCCCTTAAGGCACCATTGAGGAAACCGGCTCTGCAGATTGGCTGGACCCGGTCCAACTTGAAATTTGGGCCTACTAATTATCGTTTGAATGTCTGCTTTATCAAGTGCGGGAGAGTCAGAAGGAATGTCGAGCGAGGAAGGAACAGTGACTTTTTCAGGAATAGTAGAGGCCTGCTTTTCACTTTGACGGATTCGTTTGCTTGAGTCTTCACCCATGTGACTTTTTCCTCGATCATCATGGGATTTTCTCTTGAGGGAGTCATCATCTTTTTGAAAAGATTCATGACGCTCGTCCCTCTCTCTTCTTTCACGACGATCTTCTGCATCCCTCCTTTCACGAGTTTTTCGAGCAGCCCTCTCCTCATCAGACTCTCTATAGGAGGTGAAGTAGCGCCCATAATTATATTGGCCACGCCCCCCGTAGCGTTGGAAATCCTGATAATATGATCCGCCGCGTGTCATTGAAGAATCTGAAATAAGAGAAGATAAGCTTTAGAAATCTTTAAAGTATAAGAAGATAAGTGCATAAATGTGCTAGAAAATCCTAAGTGTTGTGTGATGTGCAAGCTACACGCATTGAGCTACAAACCACTCTTTGGTGTAGAGGTGATGATAGCTTGGGTATGAGGAGTTGATGTTTGTGCTGGTGTTTGTCGGAGAAGAGACGTCGCCTCAATTACAGGAGAGATAGTTTTAGATACGTCATCTTTAAAAAGCTCCTGCGAAGTCACTATTATGTCGCTCAGCCCCTCATAAACATCGTCACCATCATGCTTGGTGGGACTTGTTTTCTCAATTCCTACATCAGCTAATCCCCCGAGAGGCTGTGGAGTTTCTTCTTCTTCCTCGATCGGGGCAAGCACCGTCTTACTAGATGACCCCATAATGTCGGTAGGAGTGGAACACTTCACCAATGAAGCTTCAATATTAGACTCTTTTGATGTGAGTTGTTCGACAATAACAGGGGCATCCGATGCTTCAGCCGGAGAATCGGGAACTTCAGTCGGGGCTTCACAAGGCTGAGTATGGCGAGAAGGGTGAAGAAGCCCGTATTGATGTAAAAAGTCGTCTCTAAGCAAAAACTTGATACTTCTCTCTTCTGCGGCTACAGCATTCAATCTCTCAAAAATTTGCTTATAGCCTGGATCTCTAGAGGGAGGTGGAAGTGCTGAAACAGGAAAAGAGCGAAGTTAATTTTTTTAGCAGCTCAGATCTTGGAAAACTCAAGAATGGAAAAATAAAGACGGGAAGTCTTACTTCCCACCCTCCAGATGGCATAAAACCCCGGGGGGCAACGAACGAAGAAGAATTGGGTTAGAAACCCATGAGCAGTTTCAGGAAGATCAACGATTAATTTACGGTTTCGGGCGCTTCTCACAACAGTAATAGAAGGATGATCTTTGATCCGGGTAAAGGAGCATAAATAACAAATTTCACCAAAGCTCGGAAGTCGATCAAGTGTTCTCCTAAAAAGCACACACAACCCCATTAGAATGGCGTAGCCGTTGGGGTGTAGCTGGGATGGAGCAATGGCCAATTGATGGAGAAGTTGTTGGAAAAAGTTGTTGAAAGGAGGAATGCCTCCATTTAGGCACATTTGTCGGTTAACTGTCACAAAGCCAGAAGGTGCTATGTCAGCGGTGTTACTTCTTTCAGGAAGAATGGCATCTGATTCAGCAATACCAAACTGAGCACACAACTGGTGAAAAACTTTGTATGATAGTGTAGTAGGGGCTCTTTCGGGAGGATTAACTAGCGGAGCTGGAATTACGGTTGCTTCTTCAGTCTGAACCATTGTATCTTCCTGTTGAGAAGTCATTCTACACAAGTAACTGGATATTCAAATGTGAAGGTGCACGTTTCCTTAAAGTGTGGAGTGTTGTGCAAAACTAATAAAAATAATAAGCAAGTACAACTGGAATTAAACTAGTCGACAGTTGATCAACTAAAAGATTTCAGAACTTGTTAATCTAAATTTCAAGCATAATATTAGTGCAAGCTGGTCGATTTTAATTGACTATTTCAGTGTTGCTTTAATATGTTACTTGAAAATGATGAGTTGGATGCACCTCAGTCACACAAATGTATTTAAGTTAATTATCTATAAGCTAATCTGTCATTTGATGTGGGCAGTCAATGGCAGTATATTCGTCCCAATTTTCTGTAAACATTGTGTTAGACAGGTTATTAGCTTGCAAGAGTGACCTGTAAAAGAAAGCAGCAAAGTTCAACAGTTCAAAGTTCAAACAAAATTTACAAGTGTTAAGTCGTCAACGGCACAATGATTCTTTGTATGGGTTAAGCTAAGTCATTGGTTATTTGGATGACTCGGCTACGACCTAAGGAAAGTGAGGCAAGTTAAGTTAGGTTGCTTCAATTCTAAACCGCTGATGTTATAAGTCGGCAGTTCTATGAGTCGTAAGTCAAGGAACAGAAGGGGGGCTCCAGTCCAAAGCAACAAGAAATCCTCTAAGTTCTAACTCGGTTACGACTCATGGTTTAAGTCGTAAAGCTCGCTAGGTCGGATTAAAGTCAATGGTAAAGGCTACTGAGTCGCATGGAAGTTGCTGAGTCGTTCACGGCTTATGGTTTGAGTCGTGCACGGTTTAAAAGGATAAGTCGTCAAAAGGACCTAAAGGGTTAAGTCGTTCATACGACCTAAGACCTGAGTCATATGAATTAACACGGTTAAGGCATTAAGTCGTGCATGAGTAACTCTGCAAAGGCCCCTAAGGTCGGTTCTCCACTCACACACTGCCACACCATCTCTTAAGTTAACCCGTAAAGCCAAGGATCCATTAACCCGGTTAACCCGTTAAAGCCTCCCTCATCTCTCCCAAGCTCCTGAACCAGTTAACTCCTCTCCAACCCGATACCCGCCATCGCCTAAATAACACCGATCCGTCATCCCCTCAACTAAGCCTATTACTCACTTATCCCACCAGTTCATCAAACACCGATCCAAAACTGTCATGAAGCTGCCACGAATCAAGTGCGATGCTATAATCTAGAGGATCACAACAACAACACAGCCAACAATGATCAGAGTCGTTCACAACTCAACTCAAAGCCCAAGTGAGACATGCGGCGGTGATTTGGGAATAGGAAACGGAAATTTGTGCCTTAGCAATGGTCGTTGTTGGATTGAAGTTCGAAATCACTTACGCAATGTAGTGGAAAGGATGGACTGATGATCGGCTAACTTGGATTCGCCTTCGGAAGATTGAAAGGTCTCTAATGGCAGATGCGGCTCTGGGATAAGTAATGAGAAGTGAGAAAGAGGAGAAACGACTCAAGCACTTTTATACCTGGAAATATTGGAACTCGAATCGGCACGGGTTATGATGAGTCGAAGCACACGACTTACGATTTAAGCGTGTGCTTCGAGGGGCAAATGTTAACCCCGTTCCAGCATACGAGTTAAAAGGCCTACGAGTTAGAAGCGTCAACGGGTTAAGGTTTGAAGCGACCTACGACTTAAGGTGTCTTACGACTTAAGGAAAGGACCGATTCAAACCATCCCCGACTCAACTGGTGGCGACTCAATGATACAGACCGACTCATTGAGCTGCCGACTCAAAAAACCTCACGACTCATAGAAGTTACCGACTCAACAGGGAGCGACTCATATGAGTGAATGACTCAGAGCTATCCACGACTCATCAGCATGAAGTACCTAACGACTCAGTGGGTTTATGACTGAAGGATTGGATCAACTCATATGCTCAAGGCACGTAGCGACTTAATGGATCGGTAGGCCGCGCGAGTTAAAGGACTGAGCGACTCACGACTCAAGATGATTACCGACTCAGTAGCCTTAGCTTGTTGCCGACCTAAATTTAATGACGACTCAATGACTCATGAGGGACACCGACTCATTTGATAGCCGACTCAGTAAGTTGCCGACTCATTACCGACCCAGCGACTCAACTGGCCCACAACTCATCCTATAAGGTCACTCAAAGGAGCGACTCACAACTGATCATGGCTTGTCTACGACCTAAAACCATTGAGCCATAGTCCATTGCCGAACGACCTATGCTAGCGGGAGATGACTCGGAAGCGACTCAGAGGCTTGGTCCAATGAGTCGGCCATGACTTAATATGACTCGGCCACGGGTCAAGCATAAGCCGACACACAACACAAGACTCAGAGGCAAGTTCAAGATCATGCTGCAAAGGGGTGACTCGCAGACGACTCACGACTCATCATGAGTCGGTCACGACTCATCATGAGTCGGTCACGACTCATGACTCTGCGATTTCAGCCTAGAAAGTTTGCCTATAAATACAACCCTAATTCGAACTAAGGGGGGGGGATTCTCGAAGCGCCGATACTCTGCCATTTTCTCAGCTCAAGCAACACCTCAAGCACTCCAAACATCGAAGACATTACACCAAACTTCAAGAGATAGAGTCACAATCATTCAAGATGAATTCAAAAGATTATTCTTCATGGGGTTTTGAGATGATTGTCTAAATGTGTTGTAATCGGAGTTAATTGTAGAGAATTGTACTCATATCAGCAATAAAGAGAATCTAAGTGGACGTAGGCTTGACTTTGGGCCGAACCACTATAAAACTTGTGTTTTTACTGCTTTTCTGCAATTTCGTTACTTGTATCTTATTCCCGTGATAACGGGTGGTGCTTTCATAACTATAACTCATTTTGTTAAAAATTGAACGCTAACATGATTAATGGTGAAATAAGCAAGATTTATAATGGTAAAGTAATTAATTCAAATTACTTTAAATTAATTAGAAATGAAGTAATTAATTTAATTCATTTTAAATTAATTATAGCTGATGTGATTGCTTATGTATGGATGGATGATATTGTTTGCCTTGAATGATTTGAGATATGAGATATTTATGCTATGTAATATGGATGCTTGGTTTAAGTATAATAAAATTTAATTATCTGTTTTGATGATAACATGAATTATCTGTTTATGATGATGTGATTATCTATTGTGATATTGTGAATTATCTATCTGTGTGTATATTGATGATATTGAATTGAACTGTTAAGACTAAATAGACAACTTGGCCTTAAAAGACACGTTTTGGATTTCGATGAGACCGGGATCGGGTTTCCATATTTGGAATCCGAAAACCACATCGACTCCAATTAAACGTTAGGTAGTTAATCCAAGTGGAGCAAGTGAAGACTCGAGGTGTAAGGGCTATACGTCAGTATAACTCTGTGGGTGATTCCGTAATGAGTTTGACGGAATAGTACTTATAGATTCGAGATGGTGAATCAGAGTGCAAGGGTTATCGTCGTTAACTCTGAGGGTGATTCCAAAATGAGTGTAACGAGATAATGCCTTCGGTTTCGTTCGAACCCGGAACGAACTTGTATGGATTGAATGCTTTCAACACATCGTCAGGCGGGCGATGAGCATTCTAAGAGATGTGTTCTATAAAGGTAATCGTAACCTCAAGCCTCATCAACCGGGAATGGCTAAAACAGGGGAGATGCAGCAAGGTTAGGTGGGTCATGCCCAAGCAGGACAAGATATTTCCCCTGTCTAGATGTCCCTTTTTATTTCGGCTGTGTGGGCGGTTGGTTCGCGACAACTGCCGGGGTTTATCTTGTTCGGGACTGTTCAGTAAGGAATGGTTCCGGCCTTGTGTTGCAGGGGATGAAGGGAGTAATCCTCGGTACGTTGATCTAGGCCACGTGCTGTGACGGGCGGTACCCCAGTAGCCCTGCCATTGTATGGAATCCACAATCCGATAAGTGCCAACGGTTTTGATTGTATTACCCACTTTTGTGGCTAGTAGTTGGAATTTAATAAATGTAACAATTTCGGCTATTTTCTATTTACTTGAAAACCCTAGACCTATTATAATATCACAGAATTTCCTATCAAATGTTTTGGTTAGCGTAAGGTAAAAACTTTTCCATGTTTATGTGTGGGGAGTCTTACGTGATACCTTTCTTTCAAAGGATTTTCAAAGTTAAGCAACTTTAACATGTTACTCATACCAGACCCATGTCTGACCCGGAGTTTATTTTTGTTTTTTCATAAACTCTCGGGTACCCAAATTTTTACGGGTAGCCAAGGGATTCAGGTTTAGCTTTGACGAACTCTGGAGGAGCAATGGAGCAGGAGGCTTCAGCGTTGTAGATACATATTTATATAGTTCCGCTGTGTTGGTATCTCTGAGTCATATTGTTGAGTTGTATTGTATTGAGTTGTATTAACTAGACAGGTGTTTATAACTGTCTAGTATCTGATGTATTATCTGTATAACTCTGATTGATGTAGTATATTATATAATACTTATATGATTATTATAATTTATTCGTTCCGTTGTGAGATTCTGATGTTGTTGTTCTTTCTTCTCTATCTTTTCTATTTTCTCACCTCTTTCTTTTCTTATTTACGATACATCTTCCTGGACGTAGGAAGCTGGGTCGTTACATTAATAGTCAAAAGAGTGGTGTTTTGCATATAAAGTAGCTCTAAGAGCGGTGGTCGATCGTGAGATGTAAGGTTCGATCCTTAGAGTAGCCGACACAAACCGTAGTGTAGGTATGTATTAGGCAAGAACCCTTCGGTAATAAACCTTAAGAATTCTTGGGCACTTATAGCACACCCTATTTCACCTGGAGTAGAATTAAAGTTAACTGCATGTGATCATCACATATTAAACTTGTACTCATTCACCAGACTTTTGTCCGACTCACTCTTTTTCCCCTTTTTCAGTCCTACAGGGGATGGGACAACAGGTAATTGACCTATTCTTGATATTTGGAGAGTCGAGCCTATATTTGGATTTTTCTTTTATCATATTTATTGTCATGCATTATTCTATCTTATCAGTATATTTTACTTCATGTATCACACTTTGGCAGATATTTTTCTACGTACTCTATATTGGACCACGCACTGAATTTTATGAGACTGTGATTTTGGATATTATCTAAGATTGACCTTTTTATAGTGTTATATGTTTTGTTCCTTTCACTGTGAGTTCTGAAAGTGTAGTATATCTTAAATTATATCTGCTTGCATTAGTCTCTATGATGTTATAAAAACCCGTCAGCTCGTATTTCTCAACATGACGCGAGTCCGAAAGTCACACTAGGCTTTGGATCGGTGTGTCGAGAGCTACCGTCTATCATGGTTAGTATTAGAGCCAAGTTCAAAGTTCTTTAGGGAATAGGACCATATTGAGAGAAAGTATTCGAAAAAATTTGAAAAAATGGTTTTTCAAAAGGTTTTTTGAAAAATCTTCCATAAGTATTTAAAAATGGATTTTGAAATATATATGTATATAAGTAAAGATTTTTCAAAAGGCTTCCCGAAGATTTTATACATATCATAATCTCCCTTTTTCATTCCTACGCTATCTTTGATTTGTACCTATGTTATGTCCCTTATTCATGTCTATGGTATCTGTGAAAAGTTACTGATAAAATTCTTAAAATTCACAGATAAAAGATTAGTGACCACATAAATTCAGGGTCAAGCGATGCAGTCGAGGTCCCGGGTGTAAACATCCTAATATGCTTTCGCCGATATCTTCAGGCAAGGGGACAAGCCCAGCTAAATCCCACTACAGAGCACGTGGAGAAAGCGACAGGTACTGTTCCTGCCCACCCACCTACCGCTACAGACTTTGCTAAGCTATGTAAAGATTTTTCAAATCTTAGAGGAAAGCCATACGTGGGGACATAGTTGTAACGGCCCGGATTTACCGTCATTTGATTTTGAATATTTAAATGGTTTTAAATATTGGATTTGTAATATAAATTAATTTTTGAATATGAAAATTTTGGTTGAAATTACATATTGAATTTAAATTTCAAATGTAGCGATTTATCATAATACGGAAATGGAGAATAATTGAAATTTGAGTTGCATGTGAATCGAAACGGTTTCTAATGTTGATATAATGCTATTTGTATTAGAATTGAATTAGTAAGTTTATAAAACTAAAATTTCAAGTGATTTCGTCAATTTCTGAAATCGTCAATTTAATCGATGCGTAAAAATAGCGATCCGAGGCACAGTCTCGAAATTCAATGAAACCAGTTCTATTTGGATCCGTAATAGCGTATTATTATCGGATTTTAAATTTCATGGCAATCAGATGCACGGTATAGTCATATGAGATAGAAACACATTGAAATTAAAAATGAAAATTTAATATTATAATTGAGTTCGAAATGCTATCTTCTGCATATGTTTGAATTAGGGTTCGAGACAAGTCTCATTGCGTTCGAAATAGAGGTATAACATTAGAAACGCCAGGCGACACGCCTCGATCGTAGTTGGACTTAAATATCTAGATATTTTAAATTTTAAATTATATATTCAAACTCTAGACAATAAATCAATTCTCCTAGAAATTCAAAATCCCTCTTTTGTCCCCTGTACCCTTCTCTTCCCTTTACAGTTTCAAAACAGAGAAAAAAATAAATCAATTCTCCTAGAAATTCAAAATCCCTCTCCTCTTGTAAAATTTAAAAGCAAGTGTCTTCATACGAGATTTTCATATGCTAGCCGTGAATGACTGCAGTCAAGTTGGTATACAACGTTAGGGTAGCTATGAACGAAGTAAGAAAGCAAGAATTAGGGTTAATGGTTTATCTTGATCTGGGGAAAATTGGTTGAACAGAGCCTCGTTTTGGATTCGTGGTGAAGTGGAGCAACTAGGGTGATCGTACGGAGGGGTGCAGTTCAAATTTGGTAACCGCAACCTGATGGTGTTTGTCGTCGACATGGGTATAGTTGCGTTTTTCTGGATGGGTTCGGGTTCAAGTTGGTGATGTCAGGGTGGTGTGGTTCGCGAAGAGGAAGAGCGTGCTGTCGTCGGTAAGGAGTTTCGTAGAGCAACGAGGGGGAGAGGGTGGAGAGAAGTAGGTGGCCATGGAGTTGGAGTCTCTGTAGTGAAGCGGGAAGATGAATGTAGAAGGAGGGTTAAAAATGGATTTGGGAAATTTGTTTAAAATAGTTTTAATTAGTACGCAATAAATTCTTATTTAAAATCATTATTCTTATAAATATTGTATCTTCTTCATGCAATGTCAGAATTGAACGAAACAAGTCGTGTTCGATTCATAATGACGAGATCTACATGGTAGGCTAAATTTGACATAATTCGAGTTAATGGAATTTTAAGCTAAATTCGAACGTCATTCGAGTTTAGTCGAAACCAGAACGCTTAAGCGCTAATAAGAATCAATGTGAGTAAATCTCACTCATTTTGGATTACATGATTTAATTTATAATAATTAAAATTAATTACTGGATGATTGGTTGAATTGATATATTATTATCAGTTGAATATTATATTATATATAGTAGTATATATATTACTAGTTGGGCACGCACCCGCCGATTGGAGCGGATGAGACACTATGCGCCTCGTATAATAGTAGATGACCCTTTTTATTGCGATATCCCACCTTGAAATGGGATTATTATTTTATGTTATATAACATTTGTGGTTGAAGGAAAATAGGTTGGAGGGATCCAACTGGATTCTTCAAGACTATTGTTTTTAATTTCATATATGCTGATATATGATGTGTTAGAATAATCTGTTATAGATTATGTTATGATTTGATTTATTGGATGCTATAGTAGCACTAACCTTAATTTTGGTATTATAAATACCATAAATAATATTTTTGAATTTAAAAAGGGAATTCAAAGGCGATTTTGGAAATGAAAATATTTATATTAATTTGGGATCAATTAAAAAGGAATTGATTTGGATAAAATAAATAAGTTTGATTTTAGATTTTTATTTAGATATTTCATAAAATGGTTTCAAATAGAGAATTTAATTTGAGTATTTAGTGGGTTTTTAATTGGGATTTCTGGAATATGAAATGGAAGTCGAAACAGAGATTTGAAATGTTTGGAATATAGTTCGAATTTATTAAGAAATATATTTATAAATGGGATTTTAAATAGATATCGATTTATAAATGGAGTTGTTTAATATGAATCCGTTATTAACAAAGAAATGAGAGTTGAGTTTATAAATTTATAAATGATGTTTATAAATAAGTGAAATGATTATCATTTGATAAATTGGAAATATAAATTCACAGTGTTAATTTAAAATGAGATATAAAAATTAGTTTAGAAAGAAATAGTAAATTCTATTTTGGAATTTGGGAATAGTTATGATATTGGAAATGTACATCGATTTGCGATAAATCGCGAGAGATTTATAAGTATAAAAGTGGGTATGTTGAATTTTAAAAATGGTTTTTCACAGGAAGTTAAGGTTTGTATTTTTAGAAAAGGATTTTTATTTATTAAACTATGTAGTTTTAAAAACTGTTAATTGGATTGAAATATTTTAGAAAGTTAGTTATTTAAATATTTAAATTTGTTGAAATGAATTCTAAGTTTTATAAATAAGTTTTGTGAATCGATTAGAAATTTCATAAATTAATTAGAATTAGTTATTGACGTTATTTTAAAAGTGATCTAATATTTTAAATAAATATTTAACCATGTTTTTGAAATTAGTATATATATTGTTTAAAAGCAAGTGACTGCAATTTATTTATAAATGCTCTCGACATATGTGAATTGGGTTTTATTTAATGGATGTGGTTTTATAAAAGAAAATCTTATAACGAAATTATGGGAACTTAAGGAAATTTCCAAAGTGTTTAAATACAGAAACTTCGAAAATGAATTAGAGTTCATAAAAGAAGTTAGAAATGGGTAGTTGGAATTATAGATAAGTATAATCGATTTTGGAAATTTTAAAGGAAATTAATTAAGGAATTCCGAAAAATTATAGAATCCATTATAAATGAGTTAAGGAATTTACAAATAAGTTGTAAGGATTTTGAGAAGTACGAAACAAATGGAATATTTCCTAAGTATTGGAAATAAAATGCTTTTGGGAAAATATACTTATAAATATTTCCTAAGCATTGGACTGAAAGGATTTGAAATATTTTAAATACGAGATTATTATTATATTTTCAAATTGTTGAATTATAAGTGGAATCGGGAAAAATATTTCTACATGTCGATATGGTTTGAAAATATCTTGTTATGGATTTAAGTATTTGAAATTATTTTCAAACGTTGGAATACTGGAAGAGATTTGAATATATATCTTTGTAAATGTATTTGAAATAAATATTTGAAAATATTTATAAAATTAGGCCTAGTGACTGCTTATGTGTGTAATTTGATAGTTAAATAACCGACTATCAAATCTGCCCAATTTCGTTAATCGTTCTGAAGAGACCGGGATCATATTTAAATTATTCGAAAACCACTTCGATCCGATTTATGCATTACGAATTGTGATATCGTGAAATTAATGAAAACGGTGATTTTGGAGATTCAGTTTGTTCAGTCCTAGAACAATTTGCAAGGATGAATGCTATCATTGCATTGTCGCGTGGAAGGCAGTGTTCGCATTCCAAGAATGAGTGCTATTCTTAAAATAATACGTAGCCTCGAGTCTCATCAACCGAGAATGACTAAAACATGGAAGTTGCAACAAGCCTATGTGGGTCGCTCCCATTAGGTTATGATCATCACTCATCTAGAGTGGACATCTATCATCACTTTCATTTGTATGCATTTCAGGGCCCATTAGTGGTGATCATATTCGGTACTATTTAGTAAAGGATAGGTCGGTCTTGTATTGGCAGGGATCGATAGGTTCGATCTCGGTACATTTTTTTATAGGTATACTGTGGCGGGCAATACCCCAGTAGCATTGTCATTGTATGGAATCCAATATCCACTACAAGCCTGTATAGTTTTTAGTTGTATACCAATATATTGAAACGTGAGATGCAAGCATTTCAACTATTTTATAGTTTATTTTCTATAGACACTATTATAAAATCAGATGAATTTGACATAAAAGGTTTTGTTTATCGTAATGTAAAAACCATGGTCTTACGAGATATCTTTGTTTCAAAGGATTTTTGATAACTGTAATAATTCAAATTGAGTGTGTTTTCTCACGCTGGTTTTTCAAACTGACGCGGGTGTTATTTTATTATGATGCCGGGTCAGATCGAGTATTAAGGATTTGGGTTAGGATGCTATGAGCACAAGAGACGTGCTGAAGGAGTCTTAGGCATATTCCACATACTTGATTATATTCCACTGTGTGTATGCTGTATATTCAAAACTTGTAAGGAATGGTTATCATAACTATCCAAATTGATTTGTTGATTGATGTACTCTGATGATGGTATGTATAATAACAGTTATTGTTCTTTTTGTATAAAGATATATTATTATCTATTATATATTGTTCCGCTGTGATTGTTAGATTCTATGTTTTTTTTTTGTTTTCTTCTATCTCTTTTCCTTCTTCACTCCTAGCAATTGGTATTTTTGGCACTTGAATATTCAGCGTGCCATATCGTGAACATATGGATGTCGATTTTTGACCCTCGAAAATCCTAGGTCGCTACAATAGTCTTACGTGGATTCGAGGACATGTATTCGCATTTATGAGAGGATCTTTGGTTTGATGGTATTGGCTGACGAGGCAAGGAGGCAGTTAACTACATGATAATTACAAGGTGAGGCACTAAGGTGGTAGGAGGTAGTTGAAGCTGAGACTGATGGAGGGAAGATTACTTGGGGAGAGTTCTGTAGGCGATTTGAGATAAAGTTCCTGTCTGGTGCAAATGTGTGTAGTCGGAAAGTTTATTCACTTGAATTAAGGAAATCTATTTGTTAAGGAATATGTCAACCAGTTCAATAAGCTAGCTAGATTTGTTATGGGGCTGATTAAAACACCACACAAAAAGGCTCTTAAATTTTTTAAAGGGCTTAATTAAACTTTTCAAGGTCTATCTTTGAGTTATATTCCTATGGGTGCTACGTATAAGGTCCAGTGGAGATGGCCTTGCTGAATACCATTTCCAAGGAGGAGGTAAGGAAGAGGAACCCAATAAGGCTGGTTTGAAAGCATAACAAAACTAGCGTAAAGGTGGAGGTGGACCCAAAAGAAAGGTACAGAAGAAGGATATGCACCGTGGGAAGTGTGGTAGGAGACGGCATTTCTTAAAGGAGTACAAGATAGATCTTTCAAAGGTTAAGTGTTATAACTGCGATCAGTATGGGCATCTGAAGCAAGCTTGCACAGCACCATCGAGAGCTTCTATTCAGACTTCTACTCAGGTGGTTTCGGCTTACACGTTGGAGGCAATCCCTAGCTCGAGTGCCTAGCCAGTGGTGGATAAGGGAAAGAAAGTAGTGATCAAAGGTGTGTTGACTCTTTATGGTTTATCTATTCGCACGTTATTTGACACTAGGGCATTACATTCTTTCATTTCTAGTAGACTTGTTGATGACTTACACTTACATACTAGTATAGCCGCAGACCCTGTAGTTATGTCAAAGCAAGTGGGAGGATCGACCTATTTGTCTATGTTTATGTAGGAGTTTGAGGCTGTTCATTTTAGGGGTCGAGTTTGATTGTGATGCCTTTGTATAATAATTCTATAAGTTTGGGTTGATATTAAGCATGGAGTGGATGACGATGTATGATGCTATTTTTTATTGTGATAGGAAGGTCATTAGATTGAGCATGTGTAGTGGACGTAGCTTAGAGGTTTATTGCAATCCTCGAGGATCAGTTATGTTGAGATATTTATATTCTTTAGAACTATCACATTATAAGCTAGGTCCAATGCCTGTAGTTAGAGAATTCCAAAAAAATTTCTTGAGGTTACCAGTCTTCCTTCCCAAAGGCAGATCGAGTTTCGGATCTATCTTGTTGAGAATACCAGACCCGTCGTCTTACCACTAAGGCATATGTCTCCAAAGGAAATACGCGAGTTGAACAACCGAGTTAATGAGTTGTTGGAGAAGGGTTTCATTAAGAGGAGCTTCTGTGAGTGGGGAGCACCAGTTGCCTTTGTCGCTAAGACAAATGGTTCTCTTAGACTCTACGTCAATTATAGGAAGCCGAATAAACTTACAAAGAAGAATCGGTATCCACTGTCTGTATAGACGATCTCTTTGATCGGTTAGTTGAAGCTAAGGTGTTCTCATAGCTTACTTGACTACCGGGTTCCAACAGTTGCACGTACTCAAGAACAATATCCAGTCGACAGCGTTTCGTACACCCGATGGATTGTATGAGTGGTTAGTCACGCCCTTCAGACTGACCAATTCACCCACCTACTTTGTTGATTCTATGTGCCGAGTATTTAGGAGGTCTTTAAACAAATTCATGGTGGTATTTGTGGATGATATTCTAGTATGTTCGAGGAGCGAGGAGGTGCATGCACTTTATTTTAGAGAAGTGCTCAGTACATTTCGTGTGCATAAGCCGAAGGTGAAGTTTTCAAAATACCACTTTTAGAGTAAGGAGATATGCTTTTGGGACATCATCTCGGAAAGGGGATTGGTGCTTTGTCTTAGTTGAGGTGGTACCAGTTCGGGATTGGCACGGTGTCGAAGACTGCCACAACAGCGAGAAGTTTCCATGGTTTGGCGGGCTACTATCAAAAGTTCATTAAGGACTTTGCAACCCCTTTATCCCGTCTTACCAAGAAGAATCTACTTTTCTCATGGGATGTTAATCGCAAAGATGCTTTTATCAAGTTGAAGGAGGCATTGACTAGTGCACTAGTTTTGGTATCACCTGATTGACCCATCTTACCGATGCCTACGGTATGGGATTAGGCGCGAACTTGTTGCAAGAAGAAAAGGTGGTGAGTTATGGTAGCAGGTAGTGAAAGGCCTACGAGAGAAACTACCCTACCCATGATCCTGAGTTGGCGGCCATTGTCTTTGTGCTCAAGTCATGGAGGCATTATCTTTTAGGGGAGCGGTTTGAGCTATATATGGATCACAAGTCCTTGAAGTACTTGTTCTCCTAAAAGGGCCTGAATTTGAGACGACAAATGTAGATGGAGTTCTTAGCATCATATGACTTTGATTTATCTTATACCCTGGGCAAGGGTAATGTAGTGGCAGATGCTTTGAGTAATTAGCATGTAGTATTGAGTCCCTTATTTTTGGAGTGAAAGCATTTGGAGTTCATTTCTATATTCAACTTCCAACCATCATCATATATTACACCAGGATTACTAGTAGATTTAGATGTGCAGCTTGCATTGATCGAGTATATTTAGTCTAGGCTGAAGGAGGACGAGTAGACATTATTGAGAGGATAGGTATAGGTAGGTCATTGAGTCATTTGAGATGTTATGCCATTGACTTGAGAGGATGGTTATGGAGGGATAGTAGGCTTTATATTCCTAGTAGCATGGATTTGGTAGAAGCGGTACTAGTTGAGTCTGACCATTCTAGGATAACCATTCATCCCAGTAGTGACAAGATTCATCGTGACATGAAGAGTCTTATATTGCTCCGTATAAAAAAGCAAGTAACATAGTATGAGCTAGATGTATGACTTGTCACAGGGTAAAGGTAGAGCAAAATATGCCAGGAGTATTGTTGCAGCCATTGGATATTCCTCAGTGGAAGTGGGGGAGGATTTCTATGGACTTTGTGGATGATTTACCGAGGAGTGGGAGAGGGAATAAGAGCATTTAGGTGATAGTCAATCGTTTGGCCAAGTACGCTCATTTTATACCAGTAAGGAGTGCGAGGATGGCGGCATCTTTGGCGGCTCTTTATGTGAGGGAGGTCGTTGGGTTACATGAAATTCGTATTAGCATAGTTAGTAACCAAGATCCGCTTTTAACCAGTGAGTTCTGGAGGAGTTATACAAGGCTTTGGGGACTAATTGAGTTTGAGCACTGCACATTATCCACAGAGGTCAGATAGACATAGAGGATAAATCGTGTATTAGAGGACTTACTACGAACGTATCTTTTAGAATTTGGAGGTTCATGAGAGGATCACTTACCGTTGGTGGAGTTTACCTATAACAATTCTTATCATGCTAGCATTGAGATGACACCATCCGAGGCATTATGCGGTAGACCATGTAGGGATATGATTATTATTGGACCAGATATGGTAAGGGAGACATTGGAGAAGGTGGACATGATCCATATGAGAATGAAGACTGCTTAGGATAGGCATAATACCTATGTTGATAGGAGATATACAGAGTTAGAGTTTGCAGTGGGCGAAATAGTGTTTGTGACGTTTTCACCCTTTAGGTATGTTACGAGATTTGGTAGATTGAGGAAGCTAGCATCTAGGTTTGTAGGGCCTTTCCCGACAGTTTCTAGAGTTGGGAAGTTGGCGTATTGAGTAGAGCTTCCAAAGAAATTAGCAGGGTACATGATGTTCTCCATGTGTCACGTCGGAAGTGCTTACATGATACAACTATCGTAGTTGAGTCGAGTCAGCTAGAGGAGGCTAAGATAAAGCGAGAGTCACTTGTTCACCATGCATACACTCGTATTCTAAAGCATAGTACAAAGAGACTCTGCAAAAAGGAGATCAGACATGTTAAATTCCAATGGGGAAACGGTCTAGTGGAGAGTACATGGGAGCCTGAGGCAAAGATCCATGCTACCCAACCATAACTCTTTTCTGGTACATTTCCGATTTAAGTTTAATAAGAATAGACTACTTATGTATAGGACTTAGCTAGGTATAACCTTCATGTGGAGACCATTGGATAGTAGGAATGGTAGTAATCATGTCAATAGGAGGTATTGTGGATGATTGATGCTGGTGGATGTATTGGAAGCATTACTAGATTGTTTTCTTTTATACTTTAGGACAATATATCCTCTAGGTATACACATACTCATGTTTAGTAGCACATTATCTCTTGATTGTTGTTATATTAGTGCATGTTATGCATATGGATATTACATATAAGTTGTATGGTTGTGCAGACATATAGAATTACAAGTATACTTACTTAGGATGTTGCATACATTTGGATACATGACATGAGCATTTACCACTACAACAAAAATACTCTATTACAACGCCCTTTTTACAGCGGGCATTTTCTGTCCGTTGTAATAGAAGGCTATTACAACGGTCCATTCAGGACCGTTGTAATAGATGCTTATACAACATATTTTTTACAACTGGCAATGGCTGTCCATTGTAATAGAATGCTATTACAACGGTCCTTTCATGTTCGTTGTAATAGATTTCAAATTTTACAACGTTCACAAAATGACCATTGCAATAATTACCAATTTCACAACACTCATATATAGTGCCCGTTGCAAGAGGTTCGAGCACCATTTTAATACACTTTTTACTTTCCAGTTATCAGACAATCATATTCGTTTTTCATGAAATAATGGCGACCGGCGACCCGTCCTCATCAAATCCCTAATTCAAATCGCCTTCGTTCGTCGTCCTCCTCAAATCCCTAATTTCTAATTGCCTTCGTTCGGCCTCCTCCATCTTGATTTCTATTAGATCTTGCTCGAGTGATGTGGCTCACGTCTTGATTTGAAATGCTCCTTAAAATTGGAAGCCGAGATCTAGGCTATGTTGCTTGAATCACAAACCATCTTCGAAGCTCGCCTGAAATGTCGGTTGAATCCCAAAATTGGTAGCTCAAATCTAGAGAAGCTCGTCTGAAATGTCGCATATCTCCGTAGCTGTTTGCTGCACTGATATTGCTGCTGGATTATAGTTCATCGATTCATGTTGCTGGGATTGGATCTGTCTTGTGTCTTGCGTGTGTTCGTGTCTCAGAAGAGAGGAGGAAACGTGAGTTTAAAGGTGAGTTAAATAACTCACTAAGCTATGTCTATTCATTACTATCCCTGAATTATTTATGCATTGATGTTGATTCTTGAATATATAATTTTAGCTTTGTTGATGCCTCACTTCCGGCGTGCAGTTTTATTTACTGACTTTCAGTTTTTCCTCCTTGTGTGCGATCATGGTATATGTGTTGTGGAGTTTGTACATTTATTGATCTAACTTAGCTTATTAAACTAATTCAGGTTGCACTTCTGCTTTCAATAGCATATTATTTATTCACTCAGTATATTGCTCTACTTATATATTTGTCTTTGAACTGTCTGTACATATGTTGATTTACCTGTGAGTAAATTTATGTATTCTTTGTGTTAGCTCTGTTATTTGAGACTAACTTGCTAATTCAATTCTTTTGCTTTATAAGAAGTATTGTTCTATTTGGTATCAGCCATTCTATAAAGGCAATCTCATATGCTTACGTGTTTTCCATTTTTTATCTTAAAATGTGATCATATCACACACAAATGCTTTCCTGTTTTTCCTTTTTACCTTCAAATGCGACCATATCACACAGAGAGAGAGAGAGACTATCAGCTTTCTGTGTTATACAGACTCGTTATTAGATCCTGGCGGCAATTTTGTTTTTATTTTCATGCAGGGTTAACTGATGCCTGAACGAGGAGATTGAAGTGTGATGGTTTTTTCAGTTATTTTGAAGATGTTTCCTTTTTCGTTAATTCGCTGCTTACTTCATTGTCTTTAATAATATTTGAATCATGTAGTCTTGTTCATCCTTTGGATATTTAAACTGATGAATTATGGTCTGTTAACCAAAATCTATGCAAATTTAGTATGTTCCCGACATGCACTGCACAGTTTTTACCTCTATATATTATAATGGGATTCATAAAATCCTGTGACAACGAACATAACTTTGTATTAGTATGAAATAAATGTATTAAGTTAGCATTGTTTTAAATGATTCATCGAATGGTGCTGAGTCAAATCTGTACTGGTCATTATCCCGATTACAAATGAATACGTAACCATAACATAACTTGATAGATTGGCTAATCGAACATTACATTTGTTATGAGTTAACCTTATTGGTTTAAATATTTCATATACATATAATGTATTATATGCTACTAAATATGAAATGTACACAATAAGGGTGATACAAAGCAAGATTGTCGAGCAACGAGCTAAAGGCAGGAAGGTCAGGCAAGAAGAAGAAATCATTCATCTGCCTAAAAAGTTTCTATTCGGATCCTTTATTGCTGTAACTAGTAGATGTTATAACCATTCAGTCCTGACTCCTGAATATTGCAATATTTACGCTGCATGTACAACAGTTTCTTGGAAAGATTTATTGATTCTACAGTTAATATTCTTAAAGATGATGGTTGCAATAGCCCTGAAACCCTTGAGCAGGTAATGCTATCTTTTATATAGTTGGTTAATTCCAATTTTATAGTTTAACAAGCTAGTGTGACACTATGATTCCAGGTCTTCACATCTTGGCATCATATGATTGAGTACTTGCAGAAATACCTTATAAAGAACGTTGTCGGGTTTTCTTAAGTGGGTAATCAGTTTGAAACTACATCATATATATACTTATATACACCTAATATTTTCTTATTTACTTCTTTTCTTTCTATTCTGATGTAGTGTTACAGCTCCAATAAGGTTTTTTGAAAATTATAATGTGCAAGACTTAATGGCTGATGCGGTTTCACTTTTGCTGAGGACCTTATCGAAGATTGGACCATTAACTGAACTTAAAAAAGGTATAGCTGTATTTTATACTTGGTTTTATATTACTTAAGTTTGATATTTCTCAATTGGATTCAAAGTGTGATAACTGATAACATGTTGAACATCAAATCAAAAATAGCAGACATGATAATCTTTATATGTTTTGTTGAATATCGACAACATGCAAATAGCAGTAAGTTTCACTAATTAAACTAACTAATAATATGTTACAGAAGACTTCTATATTTGGACGAACACAGTAATTGAGTACCGAATACAGATACACTCACTATGTAATCATTTCCCAACCCATAATTTAATATAGTGTAAGTGAAGCAAGGAAATCAGAATATAATTTAAGTTATAAGGTCGTTGAAAAAATTGTCAATACCATGCCACTAGACAATATATGAACTTGGAGACCACTTCTCCCTTTAGTTACATCATCATTGAGCTCAGCTATCTGATTAGAACGGCATATCAAAATATGCTTCATCTAGGTGAATCACATATGTACATAAATTATGATAATTCGAACTATCATTTTCAAGCTGCAAACTTATAGCTTTCCCATCACCCTTGATAGTCTCATATTCAGCAAATGCATGCATCTCCAAATAGATGGAAACTTATAAAAGTATAGGAATATATTCCCATGAAAAAGAAACAACTTTTGAACAGTTTCTTCCTCTCACATCATTAATGAAATATACGATGGATATAACCGCAGCACATCTTACTACGTAGTGTTGATATAAATCATAGCGTCTTTACAGTTTACCGATGTTGTGCTTACATATGCAGCGTAGGGTCGGGGTAAGAAGTTCCAAAATGGAAAATGAGACTTCTACAATTTTGTTAAAAAATAAATTAGTTGGAATCACGGAACAAAATTTGGACTAGATAATTTGTACCAAATTAGAACATCCAGTCTTTTGACTTGTGCAAAGCTTACATATTCTTAAGTACGCACAATTGAAAGTCTGTCCTTCATACACGTTTTAGTACTTGAAATGCTTTCTTAAACACGAATTTTTTTTTACTTAAAACTCCGTTGACACAACTAAGTTTCTGTGTGTACTACATGTGAAGTTGAACATGTTTGACTGCAATATTTAGTTCATTACAGTCAGTCAATTCAAACTTTGAAACCATTTGAGGAGAAAAAAGAGGTGAGTTTACTATGGTTGGAAGCTTTACTGTTGCTATTGTCATTCCATTCTTGATCCTTGGCATTAAAAAAAAAAGATTTAAAAAAAAATATTATCAGGATTTACAATTTTCAAATAATAATCCTACTTTTTATTTAAATATCCACATCACAATTTCTTAGTGAAGATTTGCTAGAAAGAAAATTTGAGTTAGGATTTAACTGTGTATTTCATTCATTGGATCATTTAAAAGTTAATATCTAATCCAAATATTAATACTTTAAACTTATCGACTATAATAACATTGCATAAAATTTTGATGGGCAGCATGATTACTTTTTATAGAGATGCTGATGACAAGTGGATTACACACATGTATGCATGTATATATGTTAAGCAAAATGTATATTTCAAAGTCAACAAGCATGTCGTGGATAACAAGTGAAATTTGCTGATTAATCCAAATTTGAAATCAATAACATTCAAACTAATGTATAAAGACTACCTACTAATGCACAGACTTTCTTTTCATTATAAAAACTAGTAACTTGAGTATCAAAAACTTTTGGTCTACTCAGTCTCACGAGTCACAATTACCATGACATTAACATGAGAATTTGTGGATATTCCGTGCAACTTCCTCCCCTAAAATTCATCAAGTCTTTAGATATGAGATTTTACCATTTATATATACCCCATAATTATGTTTCTCTTTACAAAAAAACAGTCAAGATGAGTATGTATAAAAGCATCGTTTTGGTAACATTATACGTTATTGCTGTTGCATTAGCTATTGGTATAGATCAAGTCGATGCATCAAGGCTCCTAGGAGATGAACAGGAGCTTGTGAGAATATTAGGGTTTGTTCTTCAATCATTCTGCAGGGACCCGTGCCACTGTCCGGTCATTCTGGCTGCACCAATTATCCAAACACTGGTGGTGGATCATGTCCTCCTTGAATCTAGTTTAATTACTATTGCTCTTTCTGTTGATTTTATTTGATTTATTCATAGTTGACCGTTTTTAATAAGGATTTGCTTAGCGTTTTTTAATAAGCAACATGCAAATATCTGCAATCTTATTTTCAATTGAATTAACCTTATTGTTTAATTTCAGATAATTTAGATACAAGTTTATACTATCAGAGTCTACGAGTAATAAGTGAAACGCTATTAAGCAGTTAAGCTGCAGATGTTGAAATACATACAATTACTTAATAATAGATTAGTGCTTTGGAAATACAGATATACAATACAAGATTTGGGCAAAAGTGGAAACCATTATATACCTTAAGACCTAGGTGGCGAAGATCCTCTTCACTGTAATATGCACATCGTTGACTTGATTTCCCGCAAATGGCACTGTCAACGCTCTCTTCACTAAACCCTGTCTCACACCGTACCATACCACATGGTTTATGAAAATTAGAAACCAAAAATTAAAGTGGAAAGCCTAGGCAAGAAGGAAAGTTATTCTAAGGCAAAAAGTTGTATTCTAAAATTGGCAATTAATTTGTAGATGTTCTGTAGAAATTTGTCCCCAGTTGGCTATTAACGCATAGTTCCTATAAAAGTCAATCAATCAATCGTGAAGAATGCATGGGAGTAATTTAAAAATATAGAAAATACAACAACAAAAATTAGTTGGTGCCTTCCTACCCTCTGGATCACTCCATTTTGAATTGCAATTCGAAATCTTTGTCTGTTCAATTTTCTGCTTTTCTAATAGTTGAGCACCTCGTTTTGCCTTTGATTTAACACCTTAAAATATTTAGTTTGACTACCTTCATTATCATAGTATCTACAAACAAATCTGACATTGCAAAATTAACATAACTTGTACGTATAATGGACAATCATAGAAGTAACTATATTCTTAGACTTTCGTTCTCTTCACCAAATTAATGAGTTGTAATATAAAACATAATAAATCGACTTGTATTTCCAAAACATATCTGTTATATTAAAATTGGTTTGAAGAAAATTAGTTTATAGATCATTATTATTTAATATTCACATGTAACACAGCAGGTAAGAAAGTACCTATGGCTTCAATTGCAGTATGCATCATACCCTGGTCCAATTGGCGAGACACTACACGTGCAAGGAAGCACTTAACATAAGATTCCAACATGAGAAAACAACCTTCGACAAAGCAGATTACTGAGCCGGCCAGTGTTCCTACAACCGCAAGCACTGCAAAGAATCTGCAGCTCGTTATTGTTCGATCTATCGCTATTTCTTCATTCATCGTCCATCTTTCAATTTCAGTACTCTCTGGAGGTTTAAGAATGTCAAATTTGGATGCTCTTCTCAAGTGCATTAACAGAGAGGTACACAATCTATCAATCCATCATCATCTTTTCCAGTAATCAGTGCATTCTCTTCTTTATCTGCAAGTAAAGAAGTTACAGTAATATTGTTACGTTTTCTTTTCCACTCTTGGTTTTTTATTGATTGAAGTTTAATAGATGGCAGTTGATTGAAGTTGCTGTTTGAAACAGCCATTTTTTATTTTGATATAAGGAAGAATGCAGGAATATATGATGAAATATATACAGGGATCAAGAAATGGATCTTGTATACACACACGCAAGTATATGCTATATACCAGTATGAAACTTCTTTACAAAGGAACGTTTGAAAAGTATTCTTAGGATTATTGTAAAAATAAAATAGAATCCTTAGGATTATTTGACTCTACCATGAGATGTTACATAGATTCAGATAATTTAGATGTATTCCATATAGTTTAATCCTATATTAATGAAATTCTTCCTCTAGAGAATCTGCAGAATTGTTAGTATTAGCTACCCCGTATGGTTGTAACTTTTACATAAGTTTCATATCATTTAGTATATTTTCTAATAAACTAACCATGGTTGGTTTATATTTCATTAGGAGTATGAGTATATCTTGAGTACATTTACCGTTACTCATATCACTAACGTTCCATGAATCGATAATCATTTAACTTTTCTACTGCTCCTCAAGCTTCTTTTAAAAGGAGAATTTACACTATTGTTAATTTTTTTAAAGTATTTTCATGTAATTCTTATTTCTAGTAACATTCTTGATATATCTGTTTTTTCTTTGTATTTAGGTAATTCTTCAATGATAACTTCAGCAATGTTGTCAATAAACTCTTCAAAATTCAAACCTATAGGGAGCTCTTCTTTTAAGAAGTAAGTGGGGTCTTCTTCTCTGAATATGTTTAATTTGTGAGTTTTTCAAATTTTCTGCTTCACATGATTCATTTTCTTTCCCAGTTGTGTTGAAAACAATGTGTCAGAAGAATTATGGTAATATGTGCAGTATGGAGACTTGCACTGAGATGCCAGTTAATGAAGGTGATTAAAGAAGATGGAATGGGATGATGGGTTGTTTACAGGACAGTAGAGAGATGCAGTGGACAATTGAAAGAAGTTGAAGTGGTTAGTAAGAAGTTAGAAGGTGTGGCAGGAGTTCAGGTAGTTAAAAGTGGTGAATTGTAATGGTATGTTGGCACTGTTAGATTATATGATAATGGCAGTAGGTAGGGGATGGGTATGTTGTCAGTTTGAATGGTGATTGAAGTATTCAGTGAAGTGGTAGGGGCAGTTGTAGTTGAACAGTGGGGGGATGATATTTGAAGTCTGGATGTGCACGTTTGGGTTGTGCAGCAAGTGGCAATGTGCAGTATGCCAGACAGAAGGGAGTTGCGGTAAGGTTGGAGTTACAGGCAGTCAAAGATGATGTTATATGTGTTGGTAGAACAGGAAGACAGTAAGGCGGAAAGATTGTTGGTTGTAGTGTAGCAGTGGATTGGTTGCTGTAGTTAGAGGTGGTAGACTGGTAGGTCAAGGATGAAGGAGCAGTGTGTATGATATGAAAAAATGACTCTGAGAAGGGATGTTGTATATAGCAGTTGTAAGGTGCATGAAAATGATGTTTGTACTGTTGTGGTTTGTATGAAATGTGAAGTATTAGTATGGATGTATTACATGGATACTGCTGTAATTTTTTTTTAAATTTGCATTTATTTTGCAACGGGCAATGTGCGTTGTTATATATGCTTTTTACAACGGTCAATGCATGTTGTGAAACAGGCTATGCAACTAGTATGGTTAGTCTATTGCAATGGGTTATGGCCGTTGTATTATAGTCTATTACAACGGTCATAACCCGTTGTAAAAAGGTATACTGCAACGGTTTTTACAACGTGTTTTGTCCGTTGTAAAATGTGGTAGATCTATTACAACGAGGCCTATTACAACGGGCACATGTCCGTTGCGAAAACCATATTACAACGGGCATTGCCCGTTGTAAAAAGACTGTTTTGTTGTAGTGTACACTACAAGAGGTCGATTGGATTAAGAGGCCACCTACTTTATTGATTAGTATAGATTCACATGCATTTCACATTGCATATTTTTGTACATAATGCATTAGAAAAATTTCTACGGACCATGATTTGCTCGTGGATAATGGACGAGTAGATGGTTGTAGCTATTGGTTTGTTATGTGTATAAGTTACATTTTTCTTTCCTTTGAGACTTTGGGGACGAAATCCTTTTAAGGGGGAGAATGTAACATCCTAAGAATTCAACAAAAATTTAATAATAAAATTAAATTGAAATAAAACAAGGACTAAGAAGAAAATTTTCACTAACGATCAAATTTAGCTACGAAACTTGCACCATTGTGTAATAGCGATTTTATGGACTATTTTCATACGTAACACTTTGGAATCGGAGTTAGTATGGAGAAGTTATGGGTACTGGAAGAATTGAAAATAGAATAGAAACACAAAAATAAAAATTCATAAATTAACATTAGGACCAGTCGACCAGAAAGGGCCGAAGGTCGACAGGTAGCGGTCGACCTAGATGGGGTAGTGGTTGATCATAATGGTGTTAAATCGAGCAATTTGGTAATGTGTTTGAATGGTGGTGATGTGTTACTTGGTTGCCAAGTGTTACCCGACACCTTGGGCCGACTATAAAACGACAGGTGAAGATATTATTATCAGCACTAGACAAGATTCTGACCAAGAAGATCCTGGAGGTATAAGGGTTTGATGAAATCGGCATGTTTCGGCATCTCTGGCACGGTGCAGACTGGAAGTATTAGCAAGTTGTTAGGCCTAAGGCAAAGCAAGAGCGTTTGGCCTGCCTGGCCCTGTGCACAAAAGTCACCTACTATGGGCCGAGGTACCTTGTTCCTAAGCCCATGAGGGAAGTCCAACCCATCTTAGTCTATAAATAGAAGGGCAGAGGCACAGTGAAAGGGACCTTTTTTGGAGAACACCGAGGAGACTCTACTGCGTTCAATACTCATTCAAGACTTATCTTTTTGCTTAGCAATTGTATTCAATATAGTGGTATACGGATTGTATCTGTAATCGATTATCGAGAAAAGCAATAAAGATTAACCTCAAAGTGGACGTAGGCAATTACGCCGAACCACTATAAATCTGGTGTTCGTACTTTCAGCATTTAAATCTGCATATTATCCTCTGTTTAATTTACTTTCTTCATTAATCTATCTACACAAACTCTCTTAAGGGTGTCAGTGACCAATTTTGGTGCTAACATTTTGGTGCTTTCACCGAGAATTGAATTCCCAGCTTGATTGGATCTCATC
Source organism: Allium cepa (assembly GCA_030765085.1). Lineage (NCBI taxonomy): Eukaryota > Viridiplantae > Streptophyta > Magnoliopsida > Asparagales > Amaryllidaceae > Allium > Allium cepa. The sequence continues at coordinate 618,377,613 of CM060931.1, forward strand.
ATCTACTAGTGGATTTCCATATTCGCGAGATAGATCCAGTTATTTACTAGAAAACTTCCTATTCTACTCAGATTTGAAAGAAATCTAAAGGAAGCTGATAGCCATAGATTGGATTCACTGATGTACGCAAGATCTGGGGATTGGACGTTGAAGCTTGCACTCGAGTTGAATAAAGGCCGACCCTCCTCTGAAGGAAATTCGGCCGATCGTTCCAGAAAAGGCATATGTCGATCGCCCTAGAAAAGTCGTATGCCGACCACTCCAGAAAAGGCGTATGTCGATCGCCACAGAAAAGGCATATGCCGATCGCCCCAGAAATGCCGAACGACATCCGAATGCCGAACCATACCTCCAGGCCGATTCATACCTCCAGGCCGAGTGTGCCGAACCATACCTCCAGACTGATACCTCCAGGCCGAGCGACATCCGAATGCCGATCCATACCTCCAGGCCGATCCATACCTCCAGGCCGAGCGACATCCGAATGCCGATCCATACCTCTATGCCGAGCGCTCTTGAATGTCGAACGCTCTCGAATGCGGAACGCTCTTGAATGCAGAACGCTCTTGTATGTCGAACGACCCTTGTATGCCGAACGA